>VZQC01001888.1:374246-398316 GCA_009823505.1 Rhizomys pruinosus
AAAGTGCAAAATATTTTTAAAAAGCTGGCATCAAGAGCTGAATAAGAGACTTCACAAGTTGAGGAATTAGAGATGGCTGAGAAACATCTTAAAAAGTGTTCAAACATCCACTAGTAAATAAGAAAATGTAAATTAAAAACCACTTTAAGATATTATCTCACTCCAATACAGACTGGCTAGGATTCAAGGAAAATCAAATGATACAAGTGCTAGAGAGGTGTGGGGAAAGGGAAAAACTCATCCATCATCACCTGCTGGTGTGAATGTAAACTCATACAGTCCCTATGTAAGCAGTGTGGAGAACATTGGAAGACTTGGAATGAACTGCCCCCCAACCCAGCCATACCACTCCTGGGGGCCTGTGCCCACAAGACTCATCTTACCCCAGATGATACATGCACAGCCAGTTTTGCCAGTTCTTTTCACAATAGCACGGAGCTGGAACCAACCCAGTGCCCCTCACTTACGAGTAGATAGAGAAAATGTGGTACACCTACATAATGGAGTTATAGAGTGGTACAAGAAAGATGACATCAGCCGGCGTGGTGGGCATGCCTTTAATCCTAGCACTGGGAGGCAGAGGCAGGCGGATCTGTGTGAGTTCAAGGACCCTGGTCTACAGAGTGAGTTCCAGGACAGCTGGCGGTACATGGGAGACCCTGTCTTGAAAAGACAAAAAGAATAGATGGATCATGAACTTTGCAGGTAAATGGATGGAGCTAGAGCTATCATGCTGAGTTGAAGTAACACAGTCCCAGCACAAACAAAACAACGAATGTTATCCCTCATCTGTGGATGCTAGCACCACTTACCCTAATTGTATACTGAGCAACATTAATTGATCTGAAACTATGCTCTTATATTGTAGCATCCCTTAAAAAAAAGTAAACAAATAAAATTTTTAAAAAAGAAAGCAAAAACAAAACAAAACAAAAGAAATTCTCAGGGGCTGGAGAGATGGCCTTAGTCAGTAAAGCGGACGACTGCTCTTGCCACGGTCCGGGGTCTAGCCCCAGCACCCACATGCAGCTGGAGAACCATCTTTAGCTCCAGTCCATGCGGAGTCTGACACCCTCTTCTGACCTCTGCAGCATTGCACGAACAGGTGCACAAACCTACATGGACAGTCCATTCATTACACATAAAAAATAATTTAAAAAAATTAAAAAAACAAGAACTCAATGTGGGGCTAGAAAGATGGCCCAGTGGTTAAGAGCCACGCACCAACTGCTCTTGCACATGGGCAGCTCTTACTCCAGTTCCAGGGGAATATGACGCCCTCTTTCCAAACCTCTGCGGCATTGCAACACATGGTGCCACCAGACCTCATGCCAGACAGTACATTCATACACATAAAGAATAAATAAAAATTACAGGCACTTGGAGGCAGATGGCAGTGGATCTTTGTGATGTTCAAGCGCCAGCCCTGGTCTACAGAGTGGAATTCCAGGACAGCTGAGGGATACAGGGAGGACCTGTCTTGAAAAAAGACCAAAAAAAAAAAAAAAAAGAATAAAATTAAAAAAGTAATGTTATGAACTAACCATTTTCATTCTCATTAAAGAAATAAAAAGCCAGGCATGGTACTGCACATCTGTAATCCCAACAGCTAGTAGAAGGTGGGAGATAGAAGCAGAAATATCAAGAGTTCAGATAGTCTGGGCTATATCTACTAAGAAGGCCCGGCTGGGTGATATAAGACCCCATCTCAAACACAACCAAAGAAAGAAAGGCCTGGAGAGGGCTCACCATGCAAAGGCACTTGCTGCCAAGCCTGATGACTCAGCTTCAATCCCCGAACCCCACATGGTGGAAGGAGAGAACAGACTCCTGAAAGTTGTCCTCTGACCTCCACATGAGTAAGCACAACACCCCCTACCCCCTTTTCTTGCACACAAGAAAGGAAGAAAGAAGGAATGAAAGAGAAAGGAAAGGAAATAAAAATAAAATAAAGGAAATAAAATAAAAAAGAGAGGGGAGAAGGAAGGAAGGAAGGAAGGGAAGGAAGGAAAAGAAAATTCCTTTTAAACTTACTTTCCAAATATAATTTATCTCTGATTTATGTTAGCTATAGGAATATCATTATCCACATTTTCAGATGAGAAAACTGAGATTCAAGAAAAGTAAAATATTTTACGCAAAGCCACACAGCTGGTGAGTGAAATGCCAGAGCTCCAAATTTATATACTCTTTTAAGTATAGTTTCTTCTTTTAATTCAATTAAAAATAATATTCACACTCAGTGCTGGAAAGATAGCTCAGTCGGTAGTGCTTGCCTCACAAGCATGAGGGCCTGTGTTTGGATCCCCGGCACCGCAGAATATAAGTCTGGCATGGTGATGTGTGCCTATAATCTGAACAGTGGGGACATGGAAACGGGAGGATCCCAGGGGCTTGCTGGCCAGCCTGTGTAGCCTAACTAGAAAGCTCCAGATTCAGTGACAAACCCTGTCTCAAAAAAAGAATGAATTACAAGAACCTATATTCTACCAAGTTTGAAAACCTAGAAGAAATGGATGAATATCTGAAATCCTGGGAATCACCAAAGCTCGGCCAAGAAGAGGTCAGCAGCTTAAACAGACCCATAACATATGAAGAAATAGAGGATGTAGTAAGAAGCCTCCCAACTAAAAAAAGCCCAGGCCCAGACGGTTTCACAGCAGAATTCTATAAAACATTTCAAAAAGACCTACAACCATTATTACTGAAACTGTTTAGAAGTATACAATCAGAGGGAATTCTCCCAAATTCCTTCTATGAAGCCAACATCACTCTATTACCAAAACCAGGCAAAGATCCAACTAAAAAGGAGAATTATAGACCCATCTCCCTCATGAACACAGATGCCAAAATTCTAAACAGAATACTGGCAAATCGCATACAGACCCACATCAAGAAGATCATCCATCATGACCAAGTTGGATTCATACCAGAGATGCAGGGATGGTTCAACATACGAAAATCAATAAACATCATCAAACACATAAACGGAATCAAAGACAAAAACCACACCATCATCTCAATTGATGCTGAAAAAGCCTTTGACAAAATCCAGCATCCCTTCATGCTTAAAGTCCTAGAAGGAATTGGATTGGAGGGATCATTCCTCAATGTAATCAAAGCCATATACAGGAAACCCACAGCCAATATCATCCTAAATGGGGAAATGACGGAAACATTCCCTTTAAAGGTAGGAACTCGGCAAGGCTGCCCCCTATCACCACTCCTCTTCAATATAGTGCTTGAAACACTTGCTAGAGCAATAAGGCAAGAAAAGGATATTAAAGGAGTACTAATTGGAAAAGAGGAAGTCAAACTATCCCTATTTGCTGATGATATGATTGTTTACTTAAGAGATGCAAAAAACTCCACCAGAAAACTCCTAGAAACGATTAACAGCTTCAGCAAAGTGGCAGGATACAAAATTAACCTTAGAAAATCAATGGCCTTTCTTTACACCAAGAACAAGCAACTGGAGAAAGAATTCAAAGAGACCTTCCCACTCACAATAGCCTCAAAAACAATAAGATACCTAGGAACAAACCTAACCAAAGACACCAAAGACCTCTACAACAAAAATTTTAAACCCTTAAAGAAAGAAATTGAAGAAGACCTCAGAAGATGGAAAAACCTCCCATGCTCATGGATTGGGAAAATTAACATTGTAAAAATGTCCATTTTACCAAAACTCTTGTATAGATTTAATGCAATCCCAATCAAAATCCCCAAGAGTTTCTTCACAGGCTTGGAAACAAAAGTTCTTAAATTCATTTGGAGAAACAAAAGACCCCGAATAGCCAAATCAATCCTGAGTGAAAAGAGCTACACAGGAGGGATCTCTATACCAGATTTTAAACTATACTACAGGGCTATAGTCATAAAAACAGCCTGGTACTGGCACAAAAACAGACCTGTTGACCAATGGAACAAAACCGAAGATCCAAATCTGAGCACATACAATTTCAGCCATCTCATATTTGACAAGGGGGCCAAGAAACCACAATGGAGAAAAGACAGCATCTTCAGCAAGTGGTGTTGGCAAAACTGGATCACCACTTGTAGAAGAATGAAATTAAACCCCTACCTCTCGCCCTGTACAAAAGTCAACTCCAGATGGATTAAAGACCTCAACGTGAAACCCCAAACTCTGAAGGTGATAGAAGAAAAAGTTGGCAGCAGACTACAAGACATAGGCGTAGGAAAAGACTTCCTAAATCAGACAGCAGCTGCACAAGAATTAAGGTCGACAATTGACAAATGGGACCTCATCAAACTCAAAAGCTTCTGTACATCAAAAGAAACAATCAAGGAAGTGAAGAGAAATCCCACAGAGTGGGAGGAAACCTTCACTGCAGATACATCTGACAAAGCATTGATTTCCAGAATATATAAACTACTCAAAAAACAAAGAAAAAAGAAAACAAACGACCCGCTCAATAGATGGAGCAAAGAACTGAACAGAGACTTCACAAGCGAGGAATTAGAGATGTCTGAGAAACACCTCAAGAACTGCTCAACATCACTAATCATTAAGGAAATGCAAATCAAAACCACTTTAAGATATCATCTTACTCCAGTAAGACTGGCTAGGATCAAGAAAACAAATGATACCAAGTGCTGGAGAGGTTGTGGGGAAAGGGGAACACTCATCCACTGCTGGTGGGAATGTAAACTCGTACAGCCACTATGGAAAGCAGTGTGGAGAACCCTTGGAAGACTTGGAATGAACTTGCCACCCGACCCAGCCATACCACTCCTGGGCATGTACCCTCAAGACTTACGCCACCACAGAGATACATGCACGGCCATGTTTATTGCAGCTCTCTTCACAATAGCAAGGAGCTGGAACCAACCTAAATGCCCCTCAACTGACGAGTGGATAGAGAAAATGTGGTACATCTACACAATGGAGTTCTATGCAGCAGTAAAGAAAGACGACATCACGAGCTTTGCAGGAAAATGGCTGGAGCTAGAGGACATCATGCTGAGTGAAGTAACACAGTCCCAGAAAAACAAACGACGAATGGTATCCCTCATCTGTGGATGCTAGTGCCAATTACCTAGTTGTAAGTATTTCTTGTGTAGGGCCCCCTGAGCTTTTGTCCAAAGCAGTTGGGTGTAATGCATATTGGAAACAACAACAACAACAACAACGGAAAGGACTGCATCAAAGAGCTAACTGAAACAGTGAACTTCTGCTCAAAACAGTCAACTTCCTCATGGAGAATATTGAGAAAGACTGAGAAAGAGATGAAAAGCATGTTTGGCAGAATGCATGAGCTCTGGCGGGGTGGGGGAATGGGGGGGGACACAGGTCTAGATTTGTTAAAAAAAATAAAAATAAATTTATGTGAAAAAAAAGAATGAGAGTGATAGGAGACATATGATGTTGGCCTCTGGTACATGTGCCTCCACACAAATACATGAATGTACCACACACGATATTTCCACAGGTATTATATTACATATTGAGCATTAAGTTTCCATATTGCACCTCCATGCTCTTTGTTACGGAGTGGCAGCATTATGTGTATGTGTGTGTGTGTGTGTGTGTGTGTGTGTGTGTGTGTGTATGAGTGTGGAGGGGTGACTAATAAATTTGAGAATATCTAGAGTGGCTGTTGTGTCTATAAAATGTCATGCTGCTGGCCAGAGGATTCCCATGTGGAATGTAAAACACATCATTTAATTTAGAAGACCTTGGACTTGACAGTGAACGCCCATCTATGAGATTACCATAGATAGGCATTCACTGTCAAGTCCAAGGACTGAGCCTGGGGGTATCACTGTGTCCCTCTGCCACAAGGGCGTGGAGTAGAGAACAGATGCTCTGAGTACACAGCTGGGATCTCGTTGGCATTTCCCAGGCTTCTCTCCTTCCACACTTGTGACTTCTATACTAGGATGCCAGGTCCTGGCCAGCTTCTAGGGTTCTAGCCACTTCTGCCAAGTAACTGAATTAAACAGGAACAGGACCAGTTGTAATGGCTCACGTTGGCAGTCCTAGCACTGAGAGGCTGAGGTAGGATGATCACCACCAACGGTTTGAGACAAAATTAAGTTGCAGAGTGAGTTGTCCAGGTCATCTAGGGCTACAGTAGGACCCTATCTTAGAAACATCCCCTTCCCAAAAAGAAAATAGAAAATGTAACCAGATGTGCTGGCACATATCTGTAATCTCAACACCCGGAAGGTGAAATCAGGAGGATTAAGAGTTCAAGGTTGAGCCGGGCGTGGTGGCGCACGCCTTTAATCCTAGCACTCAGGAGGCAGAGGCAGGTGGATCTTTGTGAGTTCAAGGCCAGCCTGGTCTACAGAGTGAGTTCCAGGACAGCTGGGGCTACAGGAAGACCCTGTCTCAAAAAATACTAAAAAAAAAAAAAAAAAAAGCAAAAGTTCAAGGTTGGGGCTGGAGAGATGGCTCAGCGGTTAAGAGCGCCAACTGCTCTTGCAGTGGACCCGGGTTCAATCCCCAACACCCAGATGGTGGCTAAGAACCATCTTTAACTCCAGTTCCTGGGGAATCCGACACCATCTTCTGACCTCTGCAGCATTGCATGACACGGGTGCACCAACCTACATGCAGACAGTACATTCATTCACATAAAAAATTAAAATTAAAAAATTTAAAAAAAGAGTTCAAGGTCATTTTTAATCCAGGCTGGGCTAGGCTTCATAAGACCCTATCTCAAGCAAACAAACAGAGGGAAATGTAGCCGTTTATTTTGTTAAGTATATTTCACAGGTACTCAGTATTTTTCAAGATCATGGTATTTGATGGTTACTAGATGTATACTTACCAAAATATACTTGCTAAATTAATACATCTGGAAAAAGAAAGTTATTCAAATGTTTTTTTCACATGACTGGTGAGGATAAAGAAGGTACAGCGTGAAATATCACAGGGGATCTTTGCATCTAGGCTTTTGTTGTTATGAATGAACACAAGATTGGGACAGTGAACCATGGAATTTTCATATCAACAGTGGTTTTGCTTTTTGTTTTTTGTTTTTTGTTTTTTGTTTTTTTGAGACAGAGGGTCTATAAGCCAGGCTGGCTTTGGACTTGCTCTGTAGTCAAAAGATGCCCTTGAACTTCTGATCCTCCTTCTTTACCTCCAGACTGCTGGGATGGCAGGCATGTACCACCACACCTAGTGTATTCAGTGCTGGGGATTGGCCTCTCAACTGTATAGTTGTAGCCTATGTCTGTATGACACAGACTTTGGGGGATCTGTATATAATCTTCATTAATGATATTCATTAGGGATTGGGGAGATGACGGAGAAGGTGGAAACATTCGCTGCTAAAGTTGAGTTCATGCCAGGACCCACATGGGGCAAGAAGAGATCCAACTCCCTCAAGTTGACCTCTGACCTCTACAAGTGTGCCATGGTGTGCCTGGGCTCACACACATAAACTCAAGTAAATGATAATGTAAAAAAATCATTATTCTATTTATATATTTTTAAGTTGTTTTTTAAAGATATTTTTTGGTCTTTTTGAGACAAGGTTTCCCTGTAGCCCCAGCTAGCCTGGAACTCCCTATGTAGACTAGGCTGGCCTTGAACCTCCTTCTGCCTCCCAAGTGCTGGGATTAAAGGTGTGAGCCACCATGCCCGACTTTAAAGATTTTTAAAATTTTATGTGTATGAGTGTTTTGCTTGCATGTATGTAAGTGCACAGTGTGTGTACAATGTTCACCAAAGCCGGAAGAGGCTGTCGGAGCCCCTGGAACTGGAGATAAGGATGGATGTTAGCCACTGTGTGGTGCTCGGGACTGAACCAGGTCTTCTTCTGGAAGAGCAATAAGTACTCTTACCTGCTCAGCCATCTCTCCAGGCCTCTTTTATATTTATTTTATTTTATTGTTTTGTGTGTGTGTGTGTGTGCGCACACGCATGTGCGCACGTGCATGCATGTACATGTCATGGTGTGCTCTGTAGTGGTCAGAGAGTAGCTTTCTGGACTCGGTTCTCTCCACGTTGAGCCAGGATTTCCCTTATGTCTGCCATGCTCAGCACTGCAGCATAGCTCATCTGGACCTTCCCAGCCGGTTGCCTATCTCCACCCCTCCTCTCCTGTGGGACTGCTGGGGTGACAGATGCATGCCACTATATCTGGCTTGTAGCCTTGAACTCACAGAGATCCACCTGCCTCTGCATCCTAAGGGCTGGGATAAAGGTGTGCTACACCATGCCCGGCTATGGCTTTTTTTAATGTGAGAATCAGGTATCAAACTCAGGTTTGCATGGCAAAGCTCTTTCACCTGCCGAGCTATCCCATATATATATATATATATTGCTGGGGAATTAAACCAGAACCTTGTAAATGCTAAGCAAACACTACTACTGAGCTACAGCCTCAGGCCTTATCCTAGGCAAAACAGACCCTAAAATATACAGCACCAAAAAAGAGTAGGATCTGTGTTCCAGATATTCAGAGGCCTGTATTTGACAACTGGGGAGCAGGCAAACAAGGCCTGGTGTCTGTTCTGGAAATGGAAAAGGAATTAACTAAAGTCCTGGAAAATCTGTCTACGTCAGCCTCTGAGAGATAGCCATCTATTAAAATTTACTAAAGCTCATCTGATTAAACAGAAAAGGAATGAAGATTATTTGGTTTGGGAAATTGCTTATCAGAAGCCAGATAAGGAGCAGGCCCAGCAGGCCCAGGAGGAGAGCGTGTTTAAAAAGCCTGCCCCACTGCCTATCAAAAAGACACCTTGTAGTAGCAAAATACAACTTCTTACTACAAGTTCTAAGACTTAAAGTCTTCATAGACTCACTTGTCCGAAGGACACTTTCCATTTTCCTAGTGTTCATGGATAAAAATAAAGTTATTTTGCATTAAAAAAAAAAGAAAATGATGCAAAAATAAGAAATCATTATACCAACTTTTGAAATATAATAAAACAGTTTGGGGGCTGGAGAAATGGCTCAGTGGTCAAGAGAACTGGCTACTCTTGCAGAGGACCAGGGTTTGATTCCCAGGACCCACAGGGTGGCTACCAACCAGCATAACTCCAGTTGCAGAGGATCTGAAACCCTCTTCTGACCTCTGTGGGCACTGCCCAATATGGGTGTACCCACCTACATTCAGGCAATATATTCATATACATAAAACAAAATAAAAATACAATTAAACAGCTTTCATTTAATAGGAAATGTGTTGCATAAAGAACAAGAGACAAGCTGAGAATTTAAATTGGAAGCCAATTCTCTTTTTCACACTAAAAAATCTCAAAGGATGTCAGTATGGTGGTGTCCACATGCAATCCTAGAACGTGGGAGGTAGAAAAAGGAGGATCGGGAGTTCAAGGCTGACCTTAGCCAAACAGCCTGAAATATATGAAACCCTGTCTCCAAAAAACAGAGCAAGCAAACAAATCAGAGTAACCAAGTATGTAAAGGTGACCCTCAACTATTAAATACTAAAGATGGTCCTGCACTAAACTTCCCACAGGCCAGTGTATCCTCAGTACACATGAGCATAACTTAAAAGCATTTAGATTGGAGAGATGGCTCAGCAGTTAAGAGCACTGACTGCTCTTGCAGAGGACCCGGGTTCAATCCCCAGTACCCACATGGCGGCTGAGAACTGTCTTTAACTCCAGTTCCAGGGGAATCCGACGCCCTCTTCTGACCTCCCCGGCTTTGCATGACACGGGTGCACAAACCTACATGCAGACAGTACATTCATATAAATAAATAAATAAATAAATAAATAAATAAATAAATAAATAAAATTTTTAAAAAGAAGTAAAAAAATAGGCCGGACATGGTGGTGCATGCCTTTAATCCTAGCACTTGGGAGGCAGAGGCAGGTGGATCTCTGTGAGTTCAAGGCCCACCTGGTCTACAAAGTGAGCTCCAGGCCAGCTGGGACTAAAGGGAGACCCTGTCTCAAAAAGACAAAAAAAAAAAAAGAACTAAAATAAAATAAAAGCATTTAGGTATGCTGCTTATAAACTATAGCTTTTTTTCTAAGAAGATAAGATACTCTCAAGACTTGGGTTTTTCTCTGTACTAATGTATTCTGTATATATAATACTAATGTATTCTGTGACTATTTGATGAACATGAACTTTCAGTTCGATTCTCTATAGGAAGGTATGAGGCCAAAATAGCACACACCATTTGAATAAGCACTGTGTTCCCCATAATTACTTTGTAGACACAAACCCATAAACCTGACTTTCAAATAAAGGGGAGGAGACACCCTTCATTTCAGGGAAGAGGGAGAATGATGGAAACACACACTAAGAGGTTTTTAACTAGTTCTAGACTGTTCATTACATACAAAATGTAGGCTTTTGAGGTGGTCTTTCTATTATGAGTACCACCAATGAAGTGCAACCTAAAACGGATTCTAAGCTCACCTCTGTTCACTTCCTCTGTCCTCTGTATGTGATGGTTGGTAGCTCCTGGCTGTTGGAGACTTGAGCATCAGCGTCATTCTGCTGTTCTGTTGCGATGAGAGATAGACTTATCTCCTGCAGGGCTCAGTTTCCCACCTGTGAAGAGGAAGTAATTACAGACCCTTTAGACTGAGATAAGTACCTGAGAAAGTGCCGAGAGCATTTAAGAAGCATGGCCCAAGTGCATGGTGCTATCATTATTATAGTCTGCTATTTCATTTCTCGGTAGGAAAATGCAGCCATGCACTAAAACCCCTCTCAATGACATGGTAAAGCTCTGTCTTTAAGATTTTAAAGGTGAAAAAAAAAAAAGATTTTAAAGGTGCTTTGAAGATGAAAGGATGCTGCATAGTTTCTTTGCATGGGTTCTGGACTAATTTAATTCAAGTGGCATGAAGAGGTGATGACTGTGCTTTTTTTTTTTTTTTTTTGGTCTTTTTTGAGACAGGGTCTCCCTTTAGCCCCAGCTGTCCAGGAACTCACTATGTAGACTAGGCTGGCCTTGAACTCACAGAGATCCACCTGCCTCTGCCTCCAGAGTGCTGAGATTAAAGGCATGTGCCACCACACCCGGCTGTTTCTTTCTTTTTTATTTTTAAAGATTTTGTGGACTGGAGATGTAGTTCAGTGGTAGCATGCTTACATGGCATGCAGAAGGACCTGGGATTTGATCCATATGCATATGCAGAGACACACATAGACAGACATACATACATACACACACACACACACAAACATACACACAAACACATAGATTCTAAATAGCTGACATATATGTTAGAAAGTTATGACACTCAAAGAAAGGCAAGGTAGATGGCTTAGAATGGAGGAGTTTCTGAGGCATAGGAAAGTGGTCTATGAAAGGTTAGGGGCGCGAATTAACAACAAACAGTGATTGTGTTATGCAGATGAACTGTCCCAGGTTACAGTCGCCTGTGGTCATTTGTCTGGGCTAAGTGTTGTCTTCTTCTTGGGCAAAGATCCCTACTTCCTTCCCTAAGAAGAAAGAGGGGGCTGGAGAGATGGCCTAGCGGTTAAGAGCACCGACCGCTCTTACAAAGGGCCCGGGTTCCATCCCCAGCACCCACATGGCAGCCGAGAACACTCCAATTCCAGGAGAACTCCAGTTCCAGGGGAACCCGAGACCCTCTTCTGACCTCCACAGCATTGCGCGACACGGGTGCACACACCTGCATGCAGACAGTACATTCATACACATACAGAAATAAATAAAATTAATAAAAAAAGTTTTTTTAAAAAAAGAAGAAAGCGGGACATGCCTCCATCTACACTGACTATTGACCTTCTTATGTGTAATAGATACAAATTTATGATTACATGTGGGAGCTTCTCTTGCTAGGAGCAGGTAAGCACAGTCCTGCTAGGGGAAAGGGAGCACAGTGCCTACCTGCGGTCACTGTATGGAACTGACCCCCCTTTTTTAAAAATTTTTTTATTTTTTTTCTCAACAAGAAATTTATTCTTTTTTTTTTAATTTTCATTTTTTATTGATGCTTTCTGTATTTCATACAGCATTTTCCAATTCAGTTCAGGCATATTTCCCTTTCCCTTCCCCCCACCCCACCACATCCCAGATCATGCATTCTGCCATAACTTTCCTGCATCTTTCTCTGTTTTTTTTTCATTTTTTAACAATAAGTGATAATTTATGAGTACAAGCATCCTTCATGTAAAACCAATTTGCAAGCAGTTGTGCCCAAACCTACACAGCCCATGGGTCCCACAAGCGGGGGGGGGGCTTGTATGTTAAATCAAGTTGATCAAATGAGTGTCCAGACTATATTGCTGTAGTTTCACCATTTACCCCAATTGCAGCCCTTACATTCTACCACGCCCCCTCTTCCGCAGATTGTTCCCTAGGCTTAGAAAAGGGGCACAGGTGTATGAGAAGCAAAACAGTCTACTTTCTCTGGAGCTGTTGTCTTGGACTCTGGTCAGTTCTGGCTGTTTCCTTTCATGGGCTGACAGTTTGTCCAGGAATAACCTTTCAATCAACTAGGTAATTGGCACTAGCATCCACAGATGAGAGATACCATTCGTCGTTTGTTTTTCTGGGACTGTGTTACTTCACTCTTGGCGCAGAGGTCAGTTGGTTACTTTCGTAACCTGACCTGAGAGGTACTTCCAACTCAGGTCCTTAGCCTGGGAAAACAGAACGTTTCCCATCCGGCCGTGCTTTCCACCTGCCCAAAGTCTGCTGGTCTCTGGACAGGAATTTCAGGCTAATGGCTGGTAGCCTATCTTCAGCCTACATCACAATTCACTTCACAGCTGGTGACCTGATAGGTCCCTGTCCAGCCCTACACCAGATTACCAGGCTGGTGGTCTGATGGACCGCCGTCCAACCCACTGGCCACGACACTCAAAAATTCAGGCCTGCTTCAGCCTGTATGAGCTCAGAAATAACCACTGGTAATGACAGAAATAACCACTGTGTAATGATGGTAATGGAGAATTCGCTTTATTGCCTGCTGCAACTCACTTTTTAAATTTTAAAAAATTTTTTATGTGTATGAACGTACTGTCTGCATGTAGGTTTGTGCACCCGTGTCATGCAATGCCGCGGAGGTCAGAAGAAGGTCTCGGGTTCCCCTGGAACTGGAGTTAAAGATGGCTCTCAGCCACCCTGCGGGTGCTGGGGATCAAACCCGGGTCCTCTGTAAGAGCAGTTGGCGCTCTTAACCACTAAGCCATCTCTCCAGCCCCTGCAACTCACTTTTATAAGCAAAATGATGTCAGCTCCCAGAGCCAATCACAGACCCCCAGTTCCATGCCATGGTATACTGCTGCTCCGCCTAGCATCATGTGCCTAGACCACGTTGCTTGCTTCCTCTTGGGTTGGGGTCAGAGGAATCCCATGACTCCCACACAGTGCCCTGAGGGGTGCTAGCTGAGAACTAGCCCCTAATTCAAACTGGATCTTCCCATAATTACACACTATTTTAACCAATTGACTGACTGAAGATTGTTTAAGTGTTTTCCATTTTTTTATTACTATGCTTAATTTAAAATTACATTTTATTTATTTATATTTATTTTGTATGTGTGTATATGTGTATGTGTGGACCCTATTTCACGGTACACATGTAGATATTAGAGAATTTCTAGGTTTAGTTCTCTCCTTCCATCGCGCGGGTCCTGGGGATCAAATTCAGATGGTCAGGCTTGGCAGTGAGGCCTTTACCTCCTGAGCCATCTTGCAGCTCTGTTTTTATTCTCTGTGGTGCTGGGGCTCTCACGCATGCTGGACAAGTGCTCTACCACTTGTTATAGATAATAGTTTCAGCTGGGCATGGTGGTACATGTCTGTAGTCCTAGCGCTTGGCAGGCAGAGACTGAAGGATCATTGCAAGTCTTAGGCTCTTAGCCGGGCGTGGTGGCGCACGCCTTTAATCCTAGCACTTGGGAGGCAGAGGCAGGCGGATCTTTGTGAGTTCAAGGCCAGCCTGGTTTACAGAGTGAGTTCCAGGACAGCTGGGGCTACAGGGAGACCCTGTCTCGAAAAGACCAAAAGAAAAAAAAAAAAAAAAAAAAAAAAAAGATCCTGTCTCTGAATGAATGAATGAATGAATATATTATTGTAACCTTGACCATAAGGCATTTCATGTTTTTGTGTATCTCTGATATTATGGAAATGTTTAATGGAATTTGCTAGATATGCTGGTTTTTCTACCCCTGGAGTTGAATCATTTTCCACTCTAAATACCATGTTTGGGGACACTGCTTCCCTATGGCCTTGGAAACAAAGTTGTCAATTTGATGGGAAAGAAGTATTAGCTCCTGGCTTTGGGCCTCATTTTTTTCTCTGATGAAGTTGAACACTTTTTAGGGGGAGAAAGCCATTGAATTTTATTTAATTGTCATTTATTTATTTATTATTTTTATTGTACTTCAAACTATCTGAGTTATTTATATATGCATTCATTTATTTTTGTGGTACTTTTGAAAGGATTGATCCCAGTGCATACTGGGTACATATCCTACCCTACCATTAAGTCATAAACCCAGCCTTCCTTTTTTTAATTTAACTTAAGAAATTTTAAGGGGCTGGAGAGATGGCCTAGCTGTTAGGAGCACCGACTGCTCTTGGAGAGGACCCGGGTTCGATCCCCAGCACCCACATGGCGGCTGAGAACCATCTTTAACTCCAGTTCCAGAGGAATCCAACACCCTCTTCTGACCTCCAAGGCATTGCACGACACAGGTGCACAGACCTGCATGCAGACAGTACATTCATACACATACGAAAATAATTAATTAATTAATTAATTAATTAATTAATTAAAAAAGAAAATTTAAATATTTTTATGTGTATAAGTGTATCACCTACATGTATGTAAGTGCACCCATACCATGAAATGCCTGCTACAGAGGCCAGAAGAGGGTGTTTCAGTTGTTAGCCACCATGTAGGTGCTAACCCAGGCCCTCTGGAAGAGCAGGCAGTGCTTTTACCTGCTGAGCCATCTCTCCAGACCCTTAAATTGAGGTGAGTGTGTGTGTGTGTGTGTGTGTGTGTGTGTGTGTATGTAGGTGTGTGTATGTGTGTGTTTCAGATGTACGTACTTCTTTTTTTTTTGTCTTTTTGAGACAGGGTCTCCCTGTAGCCCCAGCTCTCCTGGAACTCACACTGTAGACCAGGCTGGCCTTGAACTCACAAAGATCCGCCTGCCTCTGCCTCCCGAGTGCTAGGATTAATGACGTGCGCTACCATGCCTGGCTCAGATGTATGTACTTCTGAGTGTGGGTGAGTGCATGTGTCTACGTAGGTATGCCTGTATGTGGAGGCCAGAGGTTGACACTGGTGGTTTTTTTGTTTGTTTTGTTGTTTTGTTTTTTGAGACAGGGTCCCACTATGTAGTCTTGGCTGACTTTGAACTTGTTATGTAGTCCATCAAACTCACAAAGATCCACCTGCCTCTGCTCTTGAGTGTTGGGAATTAAAGGCTTGTGCCAGCATGTCTGGCCATAGATGTCTATTTTTTGAGACAGTTTCTCACTGAGCCTGAAGCTCATTGATTAGAAGACTGGATGGCCAGGAAGCTCCAGAGACCGGTCGGTCTCCAGCACCTGCACTGGAGAGCCCAACATGCCCCCCCCACCACCCCGTAAAAACTCACTAAGCCCTCCCCCACCCCCCTTCATGCGTAACCCCCGCAAAGTCCGCACCCGGCGTTCTTACTCTCTACTCTCTGCTTGGGAGGAACTCAGGTCCTCACACTTGCTCACATGTCGATCACATTCCTGAATGAGTCATCTCCCCAGCTCAGATATTTAGGGGGTTTTGTGACAAAAGCTGCAGACACTTTATCACTGGTTTTTAATTACCTTTCTCTTATTTAAAAAAAAAATCTATATATCAAGTCAAGTATGATGGTACACAATTGTAATCTTATGACCCCAATCCCAGGAAAGCTGAGGCAGGAATTTAGAAAGTTTAAGGCCAGTATTGGCCACATTATTCAAAGTTAACTCAAGGAAAAAAAAATCAATGTGCTATTTACATGCAGTAGATTTCACCCTTTTTAGGGCACAGTTCAATGCAGTTTGAGAAATATAAGCAACTGTAACCCACTTTGAGCACAATCAAGTTTTAAAACAGTAGTTTGCCTTCTGACTCTGTCTATTCTATTTTTTCAAGAGGCTGTGTGTTCTTTAAGGCCATCACAGCCATGGTTTAATGCAGTTCCTTTCAGCAACTATCTCATAATTCTCTTTGTGTTTTTGTTTGTTTTGCAGTGGTGAGATTAACCTCAGAACCTGCTAGGCAGACACTGTACCTCTGAGTCTGACACTGATCCTCAGGCTCTATTTTGTATTGTAAACAGATATACAATACTGCTTGAATATGCATTATATCATGAAGGGTGACGATACATTGTTATTATTTACAAAAAATTTTCTGGACTATGTAAGACATCAAAAAAAAAACTTTGTGCTCATATAAATTTTTTTCCGTTCAAGGAATTTCTAAAGTTAGATTTATTTATTTATTTATTTATTATTTATTTTTTTGGTCTTTTCGAGACAGGGTCTCCCTGTAGCCCCAGCTGTCCTGGAACTCACTCTATAGACCAGGCTGGCCTTGAACTCACAAAGATCCACCTGCCTCTGCCTCCCAAGTGCTAGGATTAAAGGCGTGTGCCACCACGCCTGGCTTTATTTATTATTTTTTATGTGTATGAGTGTACTGTCTACATGTAGGTTGGTGCACCTGTGTCGTGCAATGCCGAGGCCAGAAGAGGGCGTCAGATTCCCCTGGAACTGGAGTTAAAGACAGTTCTTAGCCACCATGTGGGTGCTGGGAATTGAACCCGAGTCCTCTGCAAGAGTAGTCGGCGCTCTTACCTGCTGAACCATCTCTCCAGTCCCAGATTTAGAAATTTCTAAAACAAGGAAGCTGAAGAGATGACTCATTGGTTAAGAGCATTGGTTGCTCTTGCAGAGGTCCCAAGTTCGGTTCCCAGCACCCATATGGCAGCTAACCACATCTGTAACTCCAATTCCAGGGAATCCAATGACTTCTCCTGGCCTCTGGGCATTTTACAACTCTGGTGCATTACATGTATGCAGGTAAAATACTCATACACACATTTTTTTTTTAATTTAATTGTTTTCTGAGATAGGTTCTCCCTGTAGCCTAGCTGGCTTAGAATTCACTATGTACACCAAGCTGGTCTTGATCTCACAGAAATTTGGCTGCCTCTGCCTACTGAGTGCTGGGATTAAAGGCATTCAACACCATACCTGGCTAAAAAAAAAAGAAAAGAAATTTATAAATTAAATCTGAATAAGAGCCTGTGTTGGTTTGAATTAGTATGTCCCTCACAGGCTCCAAGTGTTCAGACAGTTTGTCCCCAGTTAATGGCACTGTTTCGGGAGGTCTTAGAAGGTGTGGCCATGCTGGAGGTCACTGGGAGCAGGCTTAGAGAGTTCTTAAAGCCTTGCCAATCTCAAGTCAAGCTCTGCTTCCTGTGCCTGCTTGAAGAAGAGAGCCCCTGCTTTCTGCTCGCATACCTCCTGCCACCATGCGTCCCTGCCATGATGGACTCCCATTCCTCTGGAACCGTAAGCTCCAATAAACTCTTCCTTTTGTAAGTTCCCTTGGTCTTGGTGGTTTTATCACAGCAACGGAAAAGTGACTAACAGAGTCATTTTTAAAACAAATTTGCAGAGTTGTAGGGCAAACAGTAGACTAAGGAAACAAAAGGAATGAGGACATTTCTAAAGAAGTCTTGGTAAGGGTGCTATTTCCAACATGCTACTAAAAAGGATGACGTAAAAAAAAATAAAAGAGGGGCTGGAGAGATGGCCTAGCGGTTAAGAGTGCCAACTGCTCTTGCAGAGGACCCGGGTTCGATCCCCAGCACCCACATGGCGTCTGAGAACCATCTTTAACTCCAGTTCCAGGGGAATCCGACACCCTCTTTTTACCTCTGCGGCATTGCATGACATGGGTGCACAAACCTACATGCAGACAGTACATTCAAACGCATACAAAAATAAATAAAATTAAAATAAATAAATAAATAAAAGGGATGACGTATGCCACTCCAAAAGACGCCACCCTGGTAGGAGGACTGAAAGCAATGGAACAACACACGTAGAACAATGTCTGAAAACAGTTTACATTTCTCTTTTGTAGGGACTGTGCTATCGCTCAGTGGTATAGCACGCTCTTAGCATGCACACGTCCTTGGTTTGACCCCTAGGACTACAAAAATCCAAAGAAAGTTTCTATTTATAATGGTGTCTTGTGTGTCAGGAAGAGGAGGATAATGTCTCTTCCCTACGACTCTTGTCATCTAAGTTAATAGAACTTCTGGCAAACTTTACTAAGCAGCTCTTCTTTTCTTTACTTTTTTTTTTTTTAATCTCTCTAGATCTGACTTTATTTTTATTTTTTATTTTATTTTATTTTGGTCTTTTTGAGACAGGGTCTTCCTGTAGTACCAGCTGGCCTGGAACTTGCTACCATAGACCAAGCTGGCCTTGAACTCACAGAGATCTGCCTGCCTCTGCTTCCTGAGTGCTGGGATTACAGGCATGTGCCACCATGCCCAGCATCAGCTCTTATTTTTTATACCTTTTCTAGTCACCTACACATAATTTATAGGCCTCACCCACCATCCCAAGTCCAAGCCTGCCTTATGCCACTTTGTAAAAATGGTAGACAAGTGCTGGGTGTGGTGGCGCACACCTTTAGTCCCAGCACTTGGGAGGCAGAGGCAGGTGGATCTCTGTGAGTTCAAGCCCACCCTAGTCTACAGAGTGAGTTCCAGGACAGCCAGAGCTATGGGGAGACCCTGGCTCAAAAAGATTTATAAAAAAAAAGGTAGACAAGGGCAGGAGATGTGGGTCAGTTGGTAGAGTGCTTGCCTAGCATACATGAAGCCCAGGATTTGATCCACACACCAGCCATATTGGTGCACACCTATAATCTCAGCACTCTTATGTGAAGGCAGGAGGATTAGACATTCAAGGTCATCTTCCAAAACATAGGGAGTTCAAGGCTAGCCTTGGATATATAAGACCAGTGCTGGAGAGCTTCAGTTGTCAACATGACATACCTGGGTTGAAGGAACCTCAGTTGAAGAATTGCCTCCATTGGATTAGCCTGTGGCCATGTCCGTGGGCATTTTCTTGATTTTTGGTGATGTGCATGAGTCCATCCTACTGTGGGAGGCGATGGCCTGTGTTGTATAAGAAAACAGGCTGAGGGGCTGAAGAGATGGTTCAGTGGTTAAGAGCACTGGCTGCTCTTGCAGAGGACCCAGGTTCATTTGACTCTCAGCACCCACATGGTGGCTAAGAACCATCTATAACTCGAGTTCCAGAAGAATCTGACGCTCTCCTCTGACCTCCTCTGGCATTGTACCACACAGGTGTACTTACATACATGTTAGCAATACACACAAAATAAAAATAAATAAAATTAAAAAAAAAAGAAAAAAGAAAGCAGGCTGAGCACAGGCCAGGGGAGCAAGGCACTAGTCAGTGTCCTCCATGATCTGTGCTTCAGTTTCTTCCACCAGCTTCTTGCTTGAGCTCCTGCCCTGGTCTCCCTCAGTGAAGGACTGTACCGTAAGCTAAAATAAACCCTTTTCCCCAAGTTGGTTTGGTCAGTATTTTTATTGCAGCAATAGAAAAGCAAACTAGGATGAAACCCTGCCTTAAAAAAATGAAGGTAAGGCGGATCTTTGTGAGTTCAAGGCCAGCCTGGTCTACAGAGTGAGTTCCAGGACAGCTGGGACTACAGGGAGACCCTGTCTCGAAAAGACCAAAAAAAAAAGCCAAGCCTGGTGGCACGTGCCTTTAATTCTAGTACTCAGGAGGCAGAGGCAGGCAGATCTCTCAAGGTCAGCCTGGTCTACAGAGAGTCTCAGGCCAGCTGGGGCTACAGGGAGACCCTATCCCAAAAAGATTAAAAAAAAAAAAAAGGTAGCTAAACTGCCCGGGGCCTCTCTCTTTTCCCACAGGAGAACGTGTACCTCTCTGCTGTCAATGTGTCTTCCGCTTGTTTCACTGCTAGGACCCCAGCCACTAAACTAAGACAGTGGAAGTGAAAGTTTCTCTGCATCACCCAGATCTCAGGAGCCTTGCGGGCTCAATGGGAGTCTGAATTCTGTTTGTTTTTTGACAGCGGCCTGTGATTAGCAAAGGTCAAGGGCCTGGAGTTATATTTCCCAACTGCTAGCCAGAGCCCATCCTCAGCTCTGCACTGTGCCTTGCTAAACACAGGATGTTGCCTAAGCTGTGGGCAGGGCTTGTTTGTCTGCTCCTCTTCGATGTTCTGACAACACCCCCCACCCAATCCTCCAGCCCAACCCTGAACTTCAGGTCATGTTCTGCCAATGACACTTTGCAAATTCCTGGTAGAGAAAACCATTTCTCCTCTGTGCTGCTTCTGAGACTTTGGCCTTCACCTGTGCTGTCAACTGTTGTTGGAAAAAAGATTTTTGTTTTTTAAATTGATTTAAAAAATCAAGGGTTGGGGCTGGAGAGATAGCCTAGCGGTTAAGAGCACCGACGCTCTTGCAGAGGACCCGGGTTCGATCCCCAGCACCCACGTGGCGGCTAAAACCGTCTGTAACTCCAATTCCAGGAGAACTCCAGTTCCAGGGGAATCCGAGACCCTCTTCTGACCTCCGCGGCATTGCACGACATGGGTGCACAGACCTGCATGCAGACACTACATTCATACACATACAAAAATAAATAAATAATAATAATAAAAAATAAATAAATAAATAAATAAATAAATAAATAAATAAAAAATCAAGGGTCTTGCCCCAGGCTCCCCCTGAACTCCCTGTGTAGTCCAGACTGGCCTCCAACTCATAAGCCTCCTGCCTCAACCTCTTATTGCTGGGATTACAGACAGATGCTACCACATCTGGCTTTTCATTAATTTTTCCCTCCTTTCTTCTCTCTTCCTTCTTCTCTTCTTTCTTTGTGCTGGCATTTGAACCCAGAGCTATACATACATGTTAAACACATGCTCTATCACTGGTAGCCCCACATAATTTTATTTATAATTCTTCTCAGTTTTTTTGTTTGTTTGTTGTTCTTTTTTGGTTTTTTCTTTTTTTTGGTCTTTTCGAGACAGGGTCTCCCTGTAGCCCCACCTGTCCTGGAACTCACTCTGTAGACCAGGCTGGCCTTGAACTCACAAAGATCTACCTGCCTCTGCCTCCCAAGTGCTAGGATTAAAGGTGTGTGCCACCGCGCCCAGCGATTCTTCTCAGTTTTATATTTGAGTGTACCACATGCTTAAGTTTTTGCAAGTGACCTTTCCTCTCCCTCTGTCTCTCCTATAAGCAGAGGCTTCCCAGCCACAAATCTTATCATGCTCTTCTGATCTTTTCTTTAGATTCTGACACAGTCTTAAAAGACTTATTGATTGGCTAATTACAGACTATCTGCCATTATGATGTAATTTTCCCAGCTAAATTATAAGCTTTGGAAAGCACCTACCTTTCTGACACTTCTTTCATGTCTTGCCTAGCTCTCCTGGCTCTAGTGAGATCTAAGCACTTGAAAAAATGAATATCCCTGTCACATAAACCCTTACAGCAGCATTTCGACCCCCAGCTACTCTCCTCTTCTTAGATATGGACAGTTTATGAAGTTCAATGTAAGCTGTTCCTAGTACAGTCTTCACAGAGCCTGCAGCCACTGTTATCTAATTGTAAAGAAGGATCCTTATCTCTGCAATGCCTGTCTTAAACAAAAACATTTCTGCTCACCTGAAGCTGTTGTCCTCAGAGAGTGTTCCTGGTCTGTGGGTGTGGTGACTCCTGTCTGAGGACAGCATGCATTTCCCACACAGCCCTGCCGGTGTGAATGCGCCATAATTCTGACAAATATCCCAGGACAAAAAGAGTTCAGGGTTACCCTACCTATATCCAAAATAAGGGCTGGAGAGCTCATAGCTCTTAGCAGATGTTGTGGATGAGGAGGGACTGAAATTCCTTAGAAAGACCGTGCAAGACTTTAATCCCAGCATTGCAGAGGGAGAGGCAGCCAGATCTCTGTGACTTCAAGGCCAGCCTGGTCTACAGAGTGAGTTCCAGGCCAGCTCGGACTGCAGGGAGACCCTGTCTCAAAAAGACACACACACACACACACACACACACACACACACGCATACACACACACACACACACAAGTAATAATAATAATTTTTAAAATATATATTAGAAAGCTGGGCTACAGGGGCATACACCTATAATCCAGGCATGCAGAGTAACAAATTCAAAGGCAGCCTAGACTATCTAGACAGACCCTGTATATGGAATAAACTAAATAAGGACAGAGACTGGGAAGTTCAGTATCCTGATCAATGTTTTGTTTTGTTTTGGTCTTTTTGAGAGAGGATCTCCCAGTAGCCCTGGGAACTCAGACTATAAACCAGGCTGGCCTTGAATTCACAAAGATCTACCTGCCTCTGCCTCCCAGGTGCTGGAATTAAAGGCATGTGCTTCCACATCTGGCATTTGTTTTGTTTTTTTGAGACAAGGGCTTATTTTTTTTTTATTTTATTTATTTTTGTATGTATATGAATGTACTGTCTGCATGTAGGTTTGTGCACCCGTGTCATGCAATGCCATGGAGTCAGAAGAGGGTCTCATATTCCCCTGGAACTGGAGTTCTCCTGAAATTGGAGATACAGATGGATCTCAGCTGCCATGTGGGTGCTGTGGATCGAACCTGGGTCCTCTGCAAGAGCAATCGGTTCTCTTAACCGCTAGGCTATGTCTCCAGCCCCAAGACAAGGGCCCTGACTGGCCTGGAACTTGTTATTTGTACCAGGTGGCCTTCAACTCACAGAGATCTGCATGCCTCCTAAGTGGCTGAGTAAAAATTTGTGCCACCATGCCTGGCTCTATTCGATGGAATAAAAAAAATTCTCTCTCACTGGGCATGGTGACGCACTCCTTTAATCCCAGCACTTGAGAGGCAGAGGCAGGTGGGATCTCTGTGAGTTCAAGGCCAGCCTGGTCTACAGAGGGAGTTCCAGGACAGCTGGGGCTACAGGGAGGCCCTGTCTCGAAAAAGACCAAAAAAAAAAAAAATTCTCTCACAATTTTTAAATTACATTAAAATTTTTTTTTATTAATTTTATTTATTTCTGTATGTGTATGAATGTACTGTCTGCATGCAAGTCTGTGCACCCGTGTCGTGCAACGCCGCGGAGTTCAGAAGAAGGTCTCGGATTTCCTCTGGAACTGGAGTTCTCCTGGAATTGGAGTTTCAGACGGTTCTCAGCCGCCATGTGGGTGCTGGGGATCGAACCCGGGTCCTCTGTAAGAGCGGTCGGTGCTCTTAACCGCTAGGCCATCTCTCCAGCCCCTAATTTACATTTATTAACTTATGTATGTATGCGTGTGTGTACATTTCCCAGGGAATATGTGGAGGTCAGAGCAGAGCAAGCTTAGGCTGTCAGGCTGGTACAATGCCTTAATCTGCTAACTCATCTCACTGGCCCTTTCACAAATTAAAATAATTTTTTGAAACGCTTTCTTTAAAATTTGAAAGGCGAATCTTTCTCGCACATACACACTCTCTTCTAACCTCCTTTAATTCAATACTTAGTAAATCATTTATGAGTGACAGAAACTTTCCATTTATTTTTAAGGTTAACTCGCTCTTCCCCCTCAGTTGACTGAGCAAACAGGTAATGTACACACTGATTAGAGGTCACCTTCGATGGGAAGACTGTTGGTCATTCCTGGCTGTAACATCTATTCCACACTACCTTTTGGTCAAAAGGTACTGAGGAGTTTATTCAGTGAGTTCCCACAGACTCTGAAAGCATTCAGAATAGTACCTAGTACACAGTAAAAGCTAAAATAATGCTCAGTGGAATAATTTTCTTCCTTATCCAAGGGACCTTCTTTATGGATTATATTTCAAAATGATAAAATAGGGGCTGGAGAGATGGCTCAACAGTTAAGAGCACCGACTGCTCTAGCAGAGGACCCCGGTTCAATTCCCAGCACCAACATGGCAGCTAAAAACCCTCTTTAAGCCAGGTGTGGTGGTGCACACCTTTAATCCTAGCACTCAGGAAGCAGAGGTGGGCGGATCTCTGTGAGTTCAAGGCCAGCCTGGTCTAAGCAGCGATTT
>VZQC01001888.1:413877-426666 GCA_009823505.1 Rhizomys pruinosus
TTAAAAGGGGGGGGGGGGCTCTATGCCCTGAATTTCAGTATAAAAGCTCACAGCATTTTATCTAAGGCAGGTTTATCTAAAGCAGTGACTGAATCTTAAGTTCCTGATTATATGTTTGTGAATAAGGAAGTAAAACTCATAAAGCAAAGCACTCTAGCATGCCTTCTAGGTTAGGCCAATAAGCCTTCTTCAGTTTATTATGCTCAGACAAGCACTTCTTAAATAGTGCAGATTACTTTTTCTCTAAAATATGGAGATGTTGCCATAGATCTATTATTGATAATGGTGACTTAAAAAAAAAGTATCACCTGGTGGAAAAGCTAGGAAACTAAAACTCTTGAAACTATCCAGAGAAAGCAAGACAGGATAAGGAGAAACGGGTGAAGGGGGTGGGAATTTTCTCTTTCCAGGCAAGGGAACATTACCCAGCTTCCTATCCTCAATGGTAATAAAAACCTTAGAGATGCAAAGAAAACTGTGCCATTTTCTTCTTATTTTATCTTGTTTTAAAAAAGGAGAACAAAAGTTAAAAAAAAAAAACCTGTCTGAAGGTGTGAAAGAAATGAACACACAGCCTTTTGAAGCACTCAGTGCATTCTTACTATATCCTCAGGTTCTGAACCCCAGTATCTTGACACAGTAGTTGCTTAGTGAATAAGCAAATCCTTTCCTGGTTTGGCAATACTTGATTCTTTACCATTTTCTTTTTTTGGTCTTTTCGAGACAGGGTCTCCCTGTAGCCCCAGCTGTCCTGGAACTCACTCTGTAGTCCAGGCTGGCCTTGAACTCACAAAGATCCACCTGCCTCTGCCTCCTGAGTGCTAGGATTAAAGGGGTGCGCCACCACGCCCGGCTTACTATTCTTTTTTTTTTTTTTGGTCTTTATGAGTCTGATTTTAGCCACTGTGTGTTCAGAAATCTTTCACTGTCACCAAAATTTTCAGTTACCTAACCTCACAATTTTTAAAAGATTATTCATTATTTTTAAAAATATTTTTTATTTTATGTTTATTAGTGTATTGCTTGCAAGTAGGTAGGTGCATCCATGTCCAGCAAGGCCCTCAGAGGTCAGAAGAGGGCACTGGATCCCTGGAGCTGGAGTTACAGGAGGTTGTGAGCTGCCATGTGGATCCAAAGAACCAAACTTAGGTCCCCTGCAAGGGCAATAATAAGCGCTCTTAACTGCGGAGCCATCTCTCAAGCCCAACCCCACAGTTTTTTAAGAAGCTGGGACAGGGCTGGAGAGGTGGCTCAGTAGTTAAAGAGTGCTTATTGCAACTGCAGAGGATCTAGGTTCAGTTCTCAGCATCCACATCAGGCAACTCACAACTATTTATAATTCCAGTTCGATGGGTTCCAAAATCTTCTGGGCTCCGAGGGCACCTGTACACACACTACAGATAAACTCACACAGACGCATACACATAAAATTTAAAAAAAAATTAAATCTTGAAAAAAACTAGGTTATATATAACTCTTTACAGGGATGCCTGTGTTAGCCATGACACATACATCAATCAGACAAGGTGTATCTACTACACAACCTACTATTTTCCTGCCATGGCTTTGAAGAAGCACCTACAGCCAGCGAATGGCCATCCATGCCTCCAAGAGCAGCCTTTATCAAAGGGGAGCTACTTATATTAGGGAGGGAGGAGAAAGCTGGTGATCAGACCCCACCAGGAAGGATGGGGTCAGGCTCATTTTTTTCCTATCAGAAAAAGAATGTTCACAGTATGACAGGCACTGGCTGCCAAAGGAAGTCTAAAAAGAATAACCACATTATTGGATATTTTTAGACTTTCTTTTCATAAATGTTTTGTGAAACTGCTTTCCAAATAATTCCAAATCTTGTAAGTTTGCCAAAAGAAGAAATACAGTCGAGTATATTGCTCATGTATTTAGTTATAAAAGACTGGAGACTAACTTCCTTTCAAAATTTAAAGAATATGCCTTTGTAAGTCCTGCTCACCCAAACACAAACACAAAATTCCAGTGGATTAAGAGTGCAAGAACTGAATATATCAATCATGCAAGTGAAATGTCCAGATCACTTCTACCATGCAAAACTGCTGGGGGCGGGGGGGTGTATTTCTATTTGGCTTCAATAGCATAGCGATTAACCACCTGATACTATAAACTGTTCTTCTCAGTGATCTACCTGCAAAACTCCCAGTGGATGGATACACTATTAAGGAGACAGCCGACCAATAAAGCATAGTCCAACAAAGGCACAAAGTCACTACTGGAAAAGTAAGGTGACAATCCAAAAGCAAATTTGAAGCTTGCTAAATGGCATATTGCATGTTTGCTTTAAAAACTGGGAGTGATTTCCAGCATTCAGGAGGTGGAGGCAGGAAGATCAGGAAGTTCAAGGTCATCCTCAGCTTTCTGGAAAGTTTGAGTCTAGCCTCGGCTATATGAGATGGCCTCAAAAGAAGAAAATAAACAAAAAGAAAACATAGTAACTTTAGCAGGTTATGTTAACAGTTTTAGGCCATGAATGTGTCCTATGTATTTCTAGGTAGTTTCATTTTAGGAACTACATAATTGGGGCTAGAGAGATGGCTCAGCAGTTAAGATACTCATTGGCTGCTCCTACAGAGAACTCAGATTCAATTCCCAGCACCCACAGGGAGGCTAACCATCTGTAACTCCAATTCCAAGGAATCTGATCACACCCTCCACCATGGCACAACGGGGGTGCATTTATATACAAGCAGGTGATACATAAAATAAAAATAAATACTTAGCGGGGCGTGATAGCAAATGCCTTTAATCCCAGCACTCGGGAGGCAGAAGCAGGTGGATGTCTGTGAGTTCCAGGCCAGCTGGGGCTACAAGGAAACCCTATCTCAAAAATATCAACTCCCACCCCCCCCAAAAAAACCCAAAACCAAAAAACAAATCTTTAATAAAAAGAGGCATTATATTGACATTTTTAGTTCTGTTTAAAACTAAGATTAAGTAGTGGATCCTTTGTAGCACAGTTAATCCACAAACATGAATTACAAGCATTATAATGACAATATGTGCAAGAGAGAGTTGAAATTTTAGGAGAATACATACATATTTACAAGGGAAAATGGAATTTTAAATCTATCTTTTTGCCAAGAAAAAGAAATTGGAATCTGTATTAGAAGCCCCTAGCTCCTGCCTTCCTGCTGTCTAAATGTGGGGCCTCAGACACCCCCAATACCTCTTCTCTCATTGGATCAATTCTTCTGTTGCCTCCTGGGAGAACCATAAGATAGGATATGTTTGAAAATGGTAGGCCAGGTGTGGTGGAGCACGCCTTTAATCCTAGCACTTGGGAGGCAGAGGCAGGTGGATCTTTGTGAGTTCAAGGACAGCCTGGTCTACAGAGTGAGTAAAAAAAGAAAACAAAACAAAAACAAAATCAGACTCACAATGAATCTGTTTCTGACAGCATTGCATGAATTTGTTCCTGCGTTGGTTACATGGCAGACTTCATTACAGCCTTCATCTGCACATACAACCTGGGGCCTTCCCACTGCGCATTTTGACATGCCCATAAAACACCAGTGAGGGGCTGGAGAGATGGCCTAGTGGTTAAGAGCGCCGACCGCTATTGCAGAGGACCCGGGTTCGATCCCCGGCACCCACATGGCTGCTGAGAACCGTCTGAAACTCCAATTCCAGGAGAACTTCAGTTCTAGGGGAGTCTGACACCCTCTTCTGACCTCTGCGGCATTGCATGGCACGGGTGCACAAACCTGCATGCAGACAGTACATTCATACACATAAAGAAATTAAAAAAAAAAATAAAACACCAATGAATGCTGACTAAAACCTTCAGCACAGATTTGAGACTTATTGTTTTGAACTACAGTATTTTAATTGAATATATAGTTTTCTTTTCTTACAGAATATAGTGCTTTAATTATGGAAACAAAGACTTTAATATTTTCCTATTGTCATTCCTCAGCATGGAAGCATCAGTTTAGTTTATCTTTGGATCACATTCTGTTGGACCGTTTGATCTTAAAAAAAGAAACAAATGAATGAGTAAAAATGAATTTTGGCCTGGGCTTAGGATAGGTCTTCCTACAATTTCTGAGATGATCTTAAACACACTTTTCCCATTTTGTGCTATGTATGTATGTGAATCAGGATTCTCAGCATTGACAATTATGAAATCAAAATATTAACCAATTCTGAAAATCGTTGAAGATTGCTCTGCATCTAGCAGTATCAAATATCTAGTCAAGATTTAATTCTTCATGTCCAAATAAACAGGTACATTCCTTTCATTAGAATGCAAATTTGCTTTTGTCCCTAATAAATGGCAAAATTATGTACATACCAAAGAATTGTTGTAAAAATAAAGCTACTTATTTATTTGTTGATTTATTACTAATTATGTGTTGGTGGGGTTATGTACCACTGTGTTGTGTGCAGGTCAGCGGATAGCTTGTGAGAGGAGGTTCTCCTACAATGTAGGACCTGGGAATTGAACTCAGTACCTTGTGCATACTTGGCAAGGACTCTGCCAACCCAGCTATATCCCTGGCCTGTTATTTTTCAGGGTTTTCTTAGTTCAGCTAGCCCTGATTTGATTACTAGTTGCTAGTAAAATAACTTTTATTTCCCCCTTTAATTAATTTTTTGGGGGGGGTCTTTTTGAGACAGGGTCTACCTGTAGCCCCAGCTGTCCTGGAATTCGCTCTGTAGACCAGGCTGGCCTTGAACTAACAAAGATCCAACTGCCTCTGCCTCCCAAGTGCTAGGATTAAAGGCATGCGCCACCACACCCGGCAATTAATTTATGTTTTTATGTGTATGAGTGTACTGTCTGCATGTAGGTTGGTGCACCCATGTCATGCAATGCCGTGGAGGTCAGAAGAGGGCGTTGGATTCCCCTGGAACTAGAGTTAAAGACGGTACTTAGCTGCCATGTGGGTGCTGGGAATTGAACCTGGGTCTTCTGCAAGAGCAGTCAGTGCTCTTAACTGCGGAGCCATCTCTCCAGCCCCTATCTTTTTTTTTTTAAGTTCTGGTGCATGAACACAGGGCCTAAAGCTGCCACCAGCTTTCACCCAAGTTCTTATTTAAAAAAAAAAATTTTTTTTTGTAGTTGTCGTTTTGTCTTGTTTGAGACAGGATCTCCCTGTTGCCCCAACTGGCCTGGAACTCCCTATGAGACCAAGCTGGCCTCAGTCTCACAGAGATCCCCCTGCTTCTGCCTCTGAGTGTTGGGATTAAAGGCATAGGTTACCATGCTTGGGCTTTTCCCTTTTTTTTTTTTTTTTTTTTTGGTCTTTTTTTGAGACGGGGTCTTCCTGTAGTCCCGGCTGGCCTGGAACTCGTAAGAGATCCAATTGCCTCTGCCTCTTGAGTACTGGGCTTCAGGGTGTTCACTACCATGCCCTGCCCTTTCTCCTTTTCGAACCAGGCTCTCACTATGTGGCCCAGGCTGGTTGTGTAGACTCACCTGCCTTTGCCTCCGGAACACAGGGATTAAAGGCCATGCCACCCACTTTGCAACATTCCTTTTTTTTTTTTAATGGAGAAAGTTAGCTATGCTGTGGACTAGAATAAAGGGTGTTGGAGCTGATAATGCATGACTGAAATTTGGAATGCTTGTAAAAAAGTGTCAAAACTGGCTGTGCTCACAAGTGACCATTCTAATGCTGTGTTTTCCAACACACTGGCCACTGGTAGCCACCAAGCTCTTGAAATGTGGCTAGTCTGGATCGAAATGGACTGTGAATAAAAACACACACCAGATTTTGAAGACCTAAGTATAAAAGACATAATGTAAGATACATCACAGTAGTTTAAAAATATGTTGAAGTGTTGAAATATGATTGTGAAATATGTTTCATATTCTTTTGGGGCTTAGTTACTCGTCTGCATAGATCATCTGAATCTGACTATTCATGAGTGAAATCATACAGTGCTGTATTTGACTTCTGTGTCTTATGTGTATAAATGTCATATATTGAAATGATATTTTAGATATAGTGGACCTAAATTAATTTTATTTTTTAGAACTTTAAGAATTTCTATTACATTAATGTGTGTGTATGTGCCATGGCATGTGTGTGGCATAAAGGACAACTTGTGGGAGTCTGTTTTTACTTTGTTTTTTGGAGACAAGTTCTCACTGTAGCTCCGGCTAGCCTCGAATTCAGAGATTTATCTGCCTCTACTGGCGCCTCTGCTGAGTGCTGGGGTTAGAGAAGGCAATTGCCACCATTCCTGCCTTCCATTCTCACCTAACATGTGGGTTCCAGAGATTCAACCTAGGTCATCAGGGTTGGAGTCATCTCACCGGCCTTACTTATTTATTTTTAAACATCTGGAAACTTAACAATGATGCATGTGGCTTTCCTTATATTTCAGTTGGACAGTGCTGTGTACTAGAGCAGAGCTTGATTCTTTGTCATCTGAATTCCTGTAGCTAGATGGATGGGGATACCGGGCATGCATGCTGGAAAGATCTTTGTGAAGGGGAACTTGCTCTTTGCTTTTGGGAATAATTTCTTGGCCTGTCTTGGGTCATGCATACCAGCAATTTGAGGTTGTGAAACTTGTGTGTGGTGAACTTCCCTCTTTTTTTTCCACATGAGAGCTTAATAGGGTAAAACCACCCTAATGACATTCAAATGCAGCCCTCCTTTCAGTTTACAGAGAGAATAGGACTCATTATTCAGAGTATTAAAACAGCAAGCTTAATACGTATTTTACGGACTGTAGTTGCTAACTGCTGCTCCATGATTCAGTCAGCTAAGAATAATGTACTAATTATGTTCTGCAGTGCCCAGTTCTGTCTCCACAAAGTGAGATAATTAGAGGAGGGAAAAGGATAAATTTGGGAATAAAAGAGCAGAAGAAACGATTTCTTAGAAGATCTTTTTAACAGACTTGGAATGGAATCATAATGTTTTCCCTTGAAATAATGCACGCATACAAAAAGTGAGTGAGAGAGAGAGAAAGAGAGAGAGAGAACACCAGTGAGGATAGTTTTGTTAATTCTTTTTCCACATGTTGACTGAATAGTGTCACTGCTTTCTAGGCTAGGTCTTAGGGATTCAAAGGTAAACAAAACAGATTGAATCCTTGGGGCTCAGTTACTAGTCTGTGTAGACAATCCGAATTTGACAACCCATCTAAGCACATGGGACTGAATTTGTCTTTTTGAAAATGGCTTAGTTAAATTAGCTTAATGTCTTCAAGGTTCATGCATCATGCATGTTGTAGCACATGTCAGGATTTCCTTTTTTTTTTTTTTTTTTTTTTTTTTTTTTTTGTCTTTTTGAGACAGGGTCTCTCTTTAGTCCAGCTGGCCTGGAACTTACTCTGTAGACCAGGCTGGCCTTGAACTCACAGAGATCCGCCTGCCTCTGCCTCCCAAGTGCTAGGATTTCCTTTTTAAGGGTGAATAATAACTGTATATGTATATATTTTTCATTTAACCATTTAGTCATTGAAGGGCACTTGGGTTACTAAGGGCTTTGGGCTGTTGTAAATAATGCTTCTGTAAACATGGTGTGCAGGTGTCGGTGAGAGCCCCTTCTTGAAATTCTTTAGCATGCCTACCCAGAAATGCTGTTGCTGGCTATCATTTTGTAAATTTTGTTTTGATTTGTTATTGTGGATTTATTCGTTCATTTTTGAGACATGATCTCCCTGTAGCCCCAGTTGGCCTCGTACTTGCTATGTAGACCAGGCTGACCTCAATTTCATAGAAGTGTGCTACCATTCCCACCTCTTTTCAAAAATATTTTATATGTATGAGTGTATTGCTTGCATGTAGGTAGATGCACCCATATTGGGCAGTTCCCAAGGACTGGGCAGTTCCCAAGGAGGCCAGAAGAGATCCTCAGATCCCTTAGAACTGGAGTCATAAATAGTTGTTAGTCACCACGTGGGTGCTGGAAATCAAGCCAATATCCTCAGCAATAGCAGCCAGTGCTCTTAACCAGTGAGCCATCTCTTCAGCAAGCCCCCCCCCCTTTTTTTAAAGAATGTTATGCTGATATTTAAATTCTGCTATTTAAACCTAAAGTTCTGGGATGTTGCTGATGATTTTAGTTTTCATTTGATGTCTTTTGTACTTTATTAAGTAGACACTATTCCCCATTGGAAAATAATATCTATGACCAAATACATATAATAATTTCTATAAAAATGCAATTATTATTGTTATTATTTTGATGTCGGGGATGAGTGCTAGGACAAGGCTATACTACTGAACTGTATCTTCAGCCCCAACATGTAGTGATTATGATTTTTTTCAATTTTAACAGTCATAGAAATCTTGAATATGAACGTTTTCCATTATGGATGAATCTTTTTAGTATAGATGTACAACAGTGGAATTATACTGAGTGTAAAAACATGACCACTTTCGTGGTTCTAGATACGAAGTGCCATAGGTTGTATTTTTAATGTCTCTTTGCGGCCTTAAGACTTTTGGGTGTAGTCATCAGAGCAGAAAAAAGATCCAGTTGTGGTGGCTCATGGCTGAGCTCTAACACTGGGGGATGGAGGTGGGATCTCAAGGATAGCCTCTGCTGCAAAGGGAGTTCTGTCTCCAGCAACTGTGATGATGGAAAGCTCATGGAGTATCTTATTGTTGCTTGATTTTCATTCTTGTAATTCACAGTGCGTTTACTGTTTTTCTGTTTTGAATCTCCTTTTTGTGGGAGCCTTGTGTACCTGGCTTTTGCCCTCTTAGGTCAGCTGAAATCTTGAGGGTCCTATACATGTTTATCTGGGTAGTTCTCTTTTTCTGTGGCCCGCTGAACTTCAGGTTTTTTTTTTTTTTTCACACTGTTTGTACTAAAGGGACATTACATACTTTAGTGTTTCGAAATACTTCAGAATGTGTTTCAGGCTGACATCACTGAAACTCAGAGTGAAATGCTTATTACCCTATGTGTAGTTACCACATAGGAAAGGCACTGCCAAGAAAGCACCGTGAATAATAGGGGTGAGAGTCCAATGGATGAAAGTCCACCGTGTGTGTCCTTTACTAACAATGTGAACAGGGGACTGGACTTCCTGTTTGTCTTAGAAATTCACTAGATATATGGGTAGTTTGCTAACCACCCTGGTAGCATTCAAAGAACCTAAATTATCACATAAAATAGCCCTGGAGTATTAGAAGAAAAGATGATAGGACAAACTACTAAAACCTCCCCCACCTAAAAGAATTAGTTTGCTCTTAGGCTTATGTTCTTACTGAAAATTTGCAATTAGAAAGAACTCTGGCGTTGCTATCCATTAAATGCTTGTTGATGCCTCTATAGAAAGCTTGGTATCATACTCTAACTTCTTGTTTACTCTGATATAATTTGTTCTTTCCATTTTTTTAAATTTTATTTTATTTATTCATTTATATGTGTATGAATGTACTGTCTGCGTGTAGGTCTGTGCACCCTGTCCTGTAATGCCGAGGAGGTCAGAAGAGGGCGTTCGGATTCCCCTGGAACTGGAGTTAAAGACGGTTCTCAGCTGCCATGTGGGTGCTGGGGATCGAACCCAGGTCCTCTGCAAGAGTAGCCAGTGCTCTTAACCACTAGGCCATCTCTCCAGCCCCTTCTTTCTATTTTTTTTTTAATTTTTATTTTTTTATTTTTTTATTTTTTTATTTTTGTATGTGTCTGAGTGTACTGTCTGCATGTAGGTCTGTGCACCCGTGTCGTGCAATGCCGCAGGGGTCAGAAGAGGGTCTCGGATTCCCCTGGAACTGGAGTTCTCCTGGAATTGGAGTTATAGACGGTTCTTAGCTGCCATGTGGGTGCTGGGGATCGAACCCGGGTCCTCTGCAAGAGCAGTCGGTGCTCTTAACCGCTAGGCTATCTCTCCAGCCCCCTATTTTTTTTTAATCAAGTGAGCATTCTTAGAGGATGGGAAGAGTTGTTTGGTTTTTATTACAAGCCATCCTTAATCTCATCTTCTTAGATTACTCAAGCAAGTTTACTCTGAAAACAAAGGAAATCCTTTTTTTTAAGCATTTTTGAGACAGGGTCTCATGTAGCCCAGGTTGCCTCAAGCTTTCTATGCAACCTATTACGCTGCCCTTAAGCTTTGTGTAGCTGAGGCTGACCTTGAACTCCTGGTTCTCCTGCAGACTGCCACCTTCCTAAGTGCTGGGACACAGGCTTGTGCCACCACTCACAGCCAGTGTTTGGTTTGGTTTTGAGACAGGGTCTCTCTGTAGCCAGACCCCAGCTGTCCTGGGACTCACTGTGGAGACCAGGCCTCTGTCTCACAGAGATCCACCTGCCTCTGCCTCCCCAGTGCTGGGGCACCACCACACCCAGCCAGTTCATTTTTTTTGAGAAAAGATTTTCCCATGTAGCCTAAGTTGCCTGGAACTCAAGGTCCTCCTGCCTCAGCCTCTTGAATGCATGATTACAGGTCCTCCTGCCTCAGCCTCTTGAATGCATGATTACAGTTGTATGCCACCACAGCTGACTGGGAAATCTTTTTTGCTATTTGCCAGCGTGGTCATTGAAGTTTATATATAAACAGTAAAATCAAACAAAATGAAACAAAAATTTGAAATTACATAGCAAAAGTTCTAGAACTAAAATCTAAAAGGAGGCTTAGCACTTAGCAGAGCATCCCAGGAAAAGTAAAGTGTAGCTGATTAGATTACTCGTGGGATTTCTGTGGAACTCTGAGATGAGAAATTAACCAGCAGAAGTTTTAATGGTTCAGGTTTTCAACAGATGCAGGGCTCATGGCAAGTAGTGAATTCAGGGAAACTTGACCACAGTGAGTAATTTCCCAGCTATGGGAAAATGTAAATATTATGTACATGGTTAAAGAAACAATAATATTACTTTTATCCATCTCAGGTCTGTCTCTGTTTGTTTAAACAGGCTTGTGGGTTACTTTTTCCTTGCCAGTCTTCCTAAGGGGAAGGTGCTGCCCTTTGAGATTTCTCTGAAGTTTGAAAATTGCTCTCTCATGTTTCCTTTGACCGGCGCCGATGGTCATGTGGCACAGTTAGCACGGAACCCTATGCTCAGTTTAATCTTTGTTCTGTAATTATTCTTTCATTATTCTAATAATTATTCTTGCTGTCTAATGGGGAGAATTTGGAGGAAGGTCTTTCCCATTGGTTGTATACTTTTTTTTTTTTTTTTTTTTGGTCTTTTTCGAGACAGGGTCTCCCTGTAGCCCCAGTTGTCCTGGAACTCACTCTGTAGACCAGGCTGGCCTTGAACTCACAAAGATCCACCTGCCTCTGCCTCCCAAGTGCTAGGATTAAAGGTGTGTGCCACCACGCCCGGCTAAGAAATACTTTTTTAATACTTTTTAAAAATTTTTTGTATGTGTATGAGTGTACTGTCTGCACGTAGGTTTGTGCACCCGTGTCGTGCAATGCCTCGGAGTTCAGAAGAGGGTCTCAGATTCCCCTGGAACTGGAGTTCTGGAATTGGAGTTACAGAAGGTTCTTAGCCGCCATGTGGGTGCTGGGGATCGAACCCGGGTCCTCTGCAAGAGCAGTCAGTGCTCTTAACAGCTAGGCTAGCTCTCCAGACCCAGAAATACTTTTCAAAAGGCAAAATTAGCACCAATATCAGCAGTCACCTTTATTCCATTCTTACTGGACAGAGTTCTGTTTCAGTATCTATCTATCTATCTATCTATCTATCTATCTATCATTTACCTACCTATCACCTGTCTATTATGTGTGTCCTCACAAACTCAGGTCATCCGCCTTGGTAACAAGTACCTTAATCCACTGAGCCATCTCACCAGCCTGTTACAGGTTTGGTGGTTTTTTTTTTGGGGGGGGGGGCGTTTGTTTTGATTTGATTTTTTTTTTTTTTGTCTTTTGAGACAGGGATTCCCTTTAGTCTCAGCTGGCCTGGAGCTCGCTATGTAGACCAGGCTGGCCTTGAACTCACAGAGATCCACCTACCTCTGCCTCCCAAGTGCTGGAATTACAGGTGTGCACCACCACACCCAGCTTGATTGATTTTTATTTCATGTATATGAGTGTTTTGCCTACAGGCATGTAAGTGCATTTCTGTCGGTCATGTAATGCCCAAGGAGGCCAGAATACACTGTTGGATCTCTTGGAACTGGAGTTATAGCCAGCTGTTAAGCTGCCATGGGGGTGCTGTGTCCCTACCCAGGTCCTCTGCGAGAGCAGTTAGTACTCTTAACTGCTGAGCCATCTCTCCAGCCTATCCCCCCTTATAGTTTTTAAATTAACACTAAATTTTAAATTAAAATTAAAATTAAAAAACAGCAGTTAAGAGCCTGTACTACTTACAGAGTAACGAGTAGAATACACAGAATTCTTTTCCAAAAGGAGTGCCTTGTGAAGGAGATTAAGGGCCTCATGCTGGTGTATTTAATTCATCCATTTATTGTGCCCGTGAGTTTCATGCTAGCCAAAGGGAACACTTAATTTGATCTGAAATTCTTTGTTGAAGGAGTTATATAGTACTCAGAACCCAACAGCAGTGTGTGCTGTGTTTAGGAATCCAGTGAGGTGGGGAGATGGCTGAATTGGTAAAGTGCAGCTATGTCTAGATGGCTAACAATGGTAACTCCAGCCCCAGGGGACCTGATGCCTTCTTCTAGACTTCTTGGACAACTGCGCGCGCGCGTGCACACACTCTGTAAAAAATAAAGTAGGGCTGGGCATGCTGGCACATACCTTTAATCCTGGCATTTGGGAGGCAGAGGCAGGCAGATCTCTGGGATCAAGGCCAGCCTGGACTACAAGAGCGAGTTTCAGGACAGCTGGGGCTACAGGGAGACCCTGGCTGGAAAAGACAAAAAAAAAAA
>VZQC01001888.1:426673-470771 GCA_009823505.1 Rhizomys pruinosus
TGAAGTGTAGCTTCCAGAAACCGAAGGAAAAGTGGTTGTGGAGGGTGCCGTGGCGAAAATCCGGCGGGGGGAGGGCGGCGGGGCCGGCGCAGAAATTAATGAGTTCCCTCAGGGCGCGGGGTAGAAAAAAAAAAAAAAAAAAAAAAAAAAATAGAGCAAAATAAATGAACATTATAGTGGGTCTGCATTGTTTGAGGTGAGGGCTTACTTAATACTCAATGAAGGGGACTGGATTTTGTTACAGTGATAAAAGAAATATGTTTTGGGGAGGCTAAGGACACTAGCTCAGTTGGTAAAGTGCCTACTGTGCAAGCACAGGGCCTGATTTCAGATTTCCAGCACGTACTTAAAAAGCCGGATATGGGGATATGGGGGCTGGAGAGATGGCTCAGCAGTTAAGATCACCGACTGCTCTTACAGAGGACCCAGATTCAATTCCCAGCACTCACATGGCGGCTATGAACCATCTTTTAAGCTAAGCGTGGTGGTGCACATGTTTAATCCCAGCACTCAGGAGGCAGAGGCTGGTGGATCTCTGTGAGTTCAAGGCTAACCTGGTCTACAGAGCGAGCTCCAGGCCAGCTGGGACTAAAGGGAGACCCTGTCTCAAAAATACCCCCCCCCCATAAAAAAGGTGTGTGCCACAATGTGATGCCTTCTTCTGATCTTCACAGGCATTGCACACAAGTGGTACATATGTACAAGTGAAACATTCATATACATAAAAATATATGAAGATGGCTGGGTGTGGTGGCGCACGCCTTTAATCCTAGTACTTGGGAGGCAGAGGCAAGCGGATTTTGTAAGTTCAAAGCCAGCCTGGTCTACAGAGTGAGTTCCAGGACAGCTGGGGCTACATGGAGACCCTGTCTCGAAAAGACAAAAAAAAAAAAATTATATAAAGATGGCAGAAAGTTAAGTGTCTCTTTGGTTACTAACCGAAGTGAAAAGAGCATCTCAGTTTAGTTGATAAGGAAAGCCAGCCATTCCTGGAGGTTTGTTTTTTTTTTTTTTTCCCTGTCTTTTTGAGACAGGGTCTCCCTGTAGCCCCAGCTGTCCTGGAACTTACTCTGTAGACCAGGCTGGCCTTGAACTCACAAAGATCCACCTGCCTCTGCCTCCTGAATGCTAGGATTAAAGGCATGCGCCACCATGCCCTGGGAGGTTATTATTTTTTAACTGCTTGCACGTTACTGTGGTGTCTTTGTTTTCTGGGAAAGAAGCCATTACCTCATGTCTAAGATCAAGGCCACCTAATCTCAAGACTTCAGCTCTTTTCCTTTAAAGCAGGCTATACTGGCTTCTAGAAAGGTGTTTGGGTACATGCAGGTATAGTTTTTTCACAGATTTTTGCCCAACTTTAAGAAGTAAACTTCCTTTCTCCTTGTTGGCTACTGCTGACTGCTGGATTCCGGCTGCAGAGTTCTGTTCACTTGACTCAGGGACAAACTCTGCTTCCTCCTGGGGCCTTTCCTTTTTCCTCCAGGGGGTCTTGGGCTCATTGTTGGGGGCTTAGTCACTGTCTTGTTTCTGGTTTTCATAAGATCAAATGAGATGAGGTAATGCACAGCAAATGCAGAAGGAGCTGCAGAGGAAGCTGGAGCCCTGGCGGCTGACCTCACAGCCCAGTCCCCAGCTGTGGCTGGCTGCCCAGCCTTCCCACCCATAGAGACTGTCTCAGCGTGGAGGGATGACAGGATTGCAACCCTGTGGGTTTGTAGCTCTGCTGGCTTCCTCCAGTTGCAATGGACTTGCTTATACTTGAATGCAGGCGTTAAGGAAGTGCGGGAGTCATGGGATCTGTTTGACCAACCCTTCAGAGTCCTTTCTACTGTGGGGAGCTGAGATGGGGTGTGGACATCTGGGAGTGAGCCTTCCGGCTTCTGATGATCGCCCTCTACCCTGGCCTCCCCTTCCCTTTGTTCTTTGTTTCTTAGCTCCCAAAATTGATTGTTTGAAACTGGCCTTATGTTCTGAATGCCACTGGTAGCAGTCTTTTAAAACTTCAGTTTCAGCTGTAATGATATATATATTTTTTAAATTTATTATTATTTTTTTATTTATTATTTTTTATGTGTATGAGTGTACTGTCTGCATGTAGGTTGGTGCACTCGTGTTGTGCAATGCTTCGGAGGTCAGAAGAGGGCGTTGGATTCCCCTGGAACTGAACTTAAAGACAGCTCTTAGCCTCCAAGGGGTGCTAGGAATCAAACCCAGGTCCCCTGCAAGAGCAGTTGGTGCTCTTAACCGCTGAGCCATCTCTCCAGCCCCTGTAATGATATATTCTAAGAGACTCACAGGTATATATAGTCGTCGTCGTCGTCGTCGTCGTCGTCGTCCTCCTTCTCTTCCTCTTCCTCCTCCTCCTCCTCTTTCTCTTCCTCCTCTTCCTTGTTTTGTTTCCCTGTCTAGAACTCCCTATGCCCATCAGGCTGTCCTTGAACTCTCAGAGATCCTCCTGTCTCTGCCTTAGACTGCTGGGATTACACGCCCAGCATGTAGGTATATATTCTCAATTAAAAGATAGTACCGCCGGGCATGGTGGCGCACGCCTTTAATCCTAGCACTTGGGAGGCAGAGGCAGGCGGATCTTTGTGAGTTCAAGGCCAGCCTGGTCTACAGAGTGAGTTCCAGGACAGCTGGGTCTACAGGGAGACCCTGTCTCGAAAAGACCAAAAAAAAAGAAAAAAAAAAAAAGAAGAAGTCCATGTGCAACAAAGGCTGACTTACTATTTCTAGTGATGGTGTTATTAGTTAGCTACAGTTTGGTAGGCATTTTGCTCAGTAGGGAGGCTGGGGATCTGGATTGGGAGACTCTTGGTTTTGAATTTATCATTACCAGTTCTGGAAGCTTTAGCAAGTTTCTTCATTAACTTTTTTAAGCTTAAAAACAGATATTCAAGAGGGATTACATGAGACAATATGTGATTCTAAATCAGAGCTGCTAGTATGATATTACAGTTGTATTTAGAGACTTATAAAATTATTATTTTATTATTATTATTTGATCTTTTTGAGACTGGGTCTCCCTGTAGCCCCACCTGGCCTGGAACGCACTATGTAGACCAAGCTGACCTTGAACTCACAGAGATCCACCTGCCTCTGCCTCCCAGGTGCTGGGATTAAAGGCGTGTGCCACCATACCCAGCTTAATCTTTTCTTGTAAATAGATTATAAATTCTTAGCCTACCAAACTATTGGAAGTAACAATAAATAGTTGTTAAAAAATTAGGAGCTGGAGAGATGGCCTAGTGGTTGAGAGCGCTGACTGCTCTTGCAGAGGACCCGGGTTCGATTCCCAGCACCCACATGGCGGCTACAAAAATGAATTCATTCCTCTGTCTCTTTTATGTCTTGCAAAGTTGTGATTTGAAGACCTGAACACTTGATATCTAAGTTGAAATTTCATTTGGAATTGATTTTCTTGTTTATGAAACATTCTGATTCTACATATCAGGGAACTTAATTTTAAGTCTTCCAGGTCATCCTGGTTATGAATTCAATGAGGACAGAGTAGACCTCTGGGTTACCATGCTCTAATCATGAGTTGACTGATGGGGATCCATTCTGGGAAGAATGCATCATTAGACATTTTAATTACATCAAACTCAGAGTGTATTTACACAAGTTTAGATTTTATCTATGGGCCAATCACTCTATATGGCCTCTTGATGCAGTACCAGATAGAATCAAAGAATGCAAGTACGGGAGTTGTGAGGCTGCTAGGGTGACACCGCAAGCATCCTCGATCGCAGTACCCTTTTTTTAAGTAGAAGGGGTACACTAAAATCATGATTATATTATAATATTATAGCTATATAAAGCAGTATTATAGCTATATAAAGCAGCCACACAGTTGTCTCCTCATCATTATCATGTATTACGCACTGTCCATACTGCATGTGCTTTTATACCCCTGGCAGTGTTAACACCCTCATCATGGCCCGTGTGGGTAAAGTGTTGTCCTACAATGCTTCAAAAGCTGTTATTAGGATATAGGAATTTTTTAGCTGTATTGTTATGAGACCACTGTTGTACATGAGGTCTCTTGTTGACTAAAACATCATTGTGTTGTGTATGACTGTATTTTCAGCATTTGTGTGGTGCCTGACACGGGGACAGAGAAAGCCTGTTGATTTTTTTTCTTTCGGTGAGGGGATGGAACCCAGGCCCTTCCTTGTGCATGTTAAGCAAGGGCTTTACTGAGTTCTACCCTTAGCCTAATTAATATTTGTTAGTTTACCATCCTGTTTTCATTTGGTCAAGCTCATGTCAGAACTGTAATCAAGACAAAGAAGTTGAGGAGGCTGGAGAAATGGATCGGTGGTTAAGAGCACTGGCTGCTATTGGAGAGGCCCTGGGTTTGGTTCCCAGCACCCAGTCATCTGAAATCCCCCAGGGGATCCCAAACTCCCTTCTGGACTCCATGGGCATTGCATATATGAGGTCCACCTGCATACATGCAGGGAAAAAAAATACATACAAAATAAAAATTAAGTTAAATTTAAAAAAAGAAGAGGGGCTGGAGAGATAGCCTAGAGGTTAAAAGCACTGACTGCTCTTGCAGAGGACCCGGGTTCAATCCCCAGCACCCACATGGTGGCTAAGAACTGTCTGTAACTCCAATTCCAGGAGAACTCCAGTTCCAGGGGAATCCGAGACCCTCTTCTGACCTCTGTGGCATTGCACGACACAGGTGCACAAACCTACATGCAGACAGTACACTCATACACATACAAAAATAAAAATAAAAAAAGATTTATAATAAACAGAAAAATAAAATACAATAGATTATTGTAAAATTGACAATATCAACACTAAAAACTGAAAATAATCTTCATGAGTAAAAACTCAATTTCAGCTTAATTACACAAGAAAGAACTTTAAGTAATGAATAACAATTTTTGGCTAAACAGTTCAGTACAGCCCTTATAAGGCTGAGTTTTATATCCAAGTCCTGGATTAGAATGGACATTGAGCATTACAGTTCCCTTAGTCCACTTCCAAGAATAAGGCAGATCTCTTTAACTCCATCTCTGAATGAATGAACATGTCTCCTTAACACTCCTGCATAGCCAGAGTCCCTTGGCTGCAGTTGCAGCTCTGTGAAAATCACGAAAGTGAAATCACGGGAGTGCAGAGCAGCCTTAGCAGCAGGTGGTGGCTACAGCAGGCGCTTGTGCAGGATTTCCCACACCATCTTCCTCCTGAACAGAGGCATGTGCTTCTGGGCAAAGGTTATGGGTTGTCCCTGGGAAATAGAATCCGCATATTTGCAGGTGAACATTCCACAGTCAGTGCCGTTCAGCTGCTGCGGGATCTCCTCTGCCGTCATGCTGCGTCGGCTCCACTCCAGAGGGTCCAGCTCCATGTTTCTTCGGGTCTTGCTCTCAACTTGTAGATACTGGAAAATTGTCTCACAGATATCTTGTCTTTCTTGTCCCATTGAATCCAGATATAGGACACTCTTTTTCCTTAGGTCTGCGGCCACCAGGCTCCAGTGACCCTGCAGGTGAATTGGCACCAGAATCAGTTCTTTTGCAAAGAGATCAACTCCCTGCGTCCATCTTCTGACTGACCCATGCTTCAGCTTTGTGTAAAAGAAGCTGTTAAATGCATGAAGCGCTGGGTAGCCTTGATTTTTCATTTCTTTTCATGACAAGATTCATGTAAAAATTAATGATTCCATCATTGAGCCACTTGGAGTCCTTTAGTGTCTGTATGTCTCCTCGAGTGATGCGCAGATTGAAGGCGCTGCTTAAGACCTCATCTTGTGGGGCTAGGCCCAGCGCCTCGCTGATTTCCTTTTCCATGTCCTCTGTCACATCAAGGATGACGTCCTGTAAGTCCGGGTGGTGTCCTCTTTCCTCTTCTTCTTCAAGATTTATTACAACTATATCAGGAACTTTCTTCTCCGAACACCTCTTTTCACTCTTTACTGACAAGTGATGCTCTCTTGTGGCAACAGAGGCAGAGTGTTTGGGATCAAACTGAGGTGTTTTGGATCCCTGAATCTGCCCTTCCACACACCCTTCGGTCTTCAAGGTTTCCTTGGGGCTTGTGTCACCACTGTTAGGGTCAGAGTTGACATGATCACCATGTTCAAGGTGTTCCAATAACTTCCGGTACTTTTTGTTTTTGCATTTCTGAACCCTTTCTTCCAGGACACAGTAGGGCCTCTTGCGACCTTTGCTACCATCAGACTTCACCTCGGTGGAGCCCTCTTCCTGGGGGCCTCTGGTGCCCTCTCCTGGTAGCTGTATTAGAGCCTCTTCCTGGGGTTTCCATACCTGGCCCTTGCCTGGCTGTTTACAGGAGCTGGATATCACCCTGCTCCTGCTTCCCCCGCTTCCTGGCCTTTGCAGGCTCTTTGGACCCCACCTCCACACCTCCCTCGTCCTGGCATTTCCTCTTATGTCCTTTCTCCCGATGATGTTCAGGCATCATCTCGGCTCCATGCTGTTGGTGAGGTTGCCATGTGGCGGTACTTGGATGGCCTTTGCTAAGGTGCGGGCTGTCTGGTGTGGGACAGCCTTCTGATTTCCAAGTAAAAGGGGGGGCGGGTTGGACTCTGGGTGGGTGGTCTTGGGCTGTTGTCACCCTGTTGTCTGAAGGAACACTTCTAGTAGATGTATTATCCACAAAGGACATGTTAGTTTAAGATCAGAAATTTGTCAGTCCACAGGTTGAAGAGCTCGGATTACCTCTTTATCAATGGAGGCAACCTTAGGTCCTGGGCTCAGTCAGAATGAGAAGCCAGGTGAGTTTGCTACCTCAAAGAAGTGTTTTCCACTTGGTGAAGATCAGTCCAATCTTGTCTTTGAGGTGATAGTTCACCAGCTCCCCAGTGTAGAAAACTCTGCAGAGTTCAGGCCCTGCCTCTTGGGGACGTCACCCCCCCCCACCCCCCCAGGGCACACTGACCCTCTGGGAACCCAGAAATAACAGAAATCTCACTAAATATCCTAGCCAGTTGCCACAAAACACTAAGCTTTGATAACACAGCCAACACATTTGGGACAAGGCCCAGAAATGAGGCCTGCCTCAGGGGTTGCCTTAGCTACGAACTTCAAGATTCTGTAGCAAGTTGTGATGCTATTCAACCGACCATGACCCAAGGTTCTGAGGTGGTGCAGGCACTGCCTACTGCCATCCAGGTCCCAGATCTTAAAGCATGCTCCAAGGCCAATTCATAATTCCAGGGTGGCAGGATGTGGGGTCTGGAAGGCAGGGTGGGAGTCCAGGGGAACTGGTCACACACATTTCTGTTCCCCTTTGCTGAATACAGCATAGATTACTGTCAGTGATTCCTTCAGATCCATCTAGGTACGGTAACTCTGCCCAAGAAGGTGTAGCTCAGGCAGTGTGTGCTTCTTCCAGACAGACGTTTAAGAGGCATTGTACAGCTTGTCTCAGTCCCTCTCTCTTCTTCCTCAAGTAGGAACACCTCCTGAGGCAGCAGAGACCCCTGACTATTATTAATGGAAGCCAAGTAGACAAGCTCCTGTCTTGTTGAGCCAGTGAGATTTGTGGGTTGTTTGATGTCTCAGCATAATCTAGGCCATCCTGATTAGTACATTTGTTTTTTAGGATGAGTTCCATTTAAAAACAATTTTTTTTTTTTTTTGGTCTTTTCAAGACAGGGTCTCCCTGTAGCCCCAGCTGTCCTGGAACTCACAAAGATCCGCCTGCCTCTGCCTCCCAAGTGCTAGGATTAAAGGTGTGCGCCATTTTTTTAATGTGTATGAGTGTACTGTCTGCATGTAGGTTGGTGTACCCGTGTCATACAGTGCCGCAGAGGTCAGATGAGGGTGTCAGGTTCCACTGGAACTGGAGTTAAAGACAGTTCTTAGCCGCCATGTGGGTGCTGGGAATCGAACCTGGGTCCTCTGTAAGAGCAGTCAGTGCTCTTAACCGCTAAGCCATCTCTCTAGCCCCAGGATGAGTTCTTATTGTCTCACATGGGCAGTGATAGAAAATGAAATATATAATCACTCTTCCCTTCTAAGGAGCTCAGTCCTCCTACAATTAGTAGGTTAAATGAACAAGAAATAGATGTGCATAATTTCAAAGTATCTCCTCACAATATGCTCACTAATTACAAAGAAAAAAATAGAATTTTACAGTTGTAAAAACTGGTTGATAGCAATTTACCAATGATCAGTACATTAGAAGTAAGAGATTAAATATCCCTGGATAGGACACACTGAGATTATCAGTTCTGTGACAGTCCTGGTAATAATATAAGCCCTGTCTCTAGTCCTTAGAAAATAGTAGGCAAAATTAAATTGAAGGACATTATTAAAAACTTAAAACTGGCCTATGACACGGTGTCCCATCTTTAAGCCTAGCACTTTGAAGGCTGAAGCAGGCAGACATTTTTAGGAGAAAACTCCTTGATTAAGTAAATATCATGATTAAAATGTATAAATGTGGGGCTAGATAAATGGCTGTGTGGTTAAGAGCACTGGTTGCTCTTGCAGAGGACCCAAGTTCAGTTCCCAGAACCAACATGGCAGCTAATAGCTGTTCATAACTCCAGATTTAGGGGATTCAATGCTCTTTTTCTGGCATTGTTGGGCATTGCATGTACATGGTATACTTACATACATGAAGCCAAACACACATAAATAAAATTAAAATTAATTAATTAAAATGTATAAACGTATGAAAGCTAAGGAAAAGGCATTATCAAAGGTTAATATCATTTGGTAACAACATGCAGATAACAGTTTAAGAAACTTCCATATCCTAATGACTGAAAAGAGAAGGAACAAGCCTGTGACCTACATACATTCATACCTCTGTCTATAGCTCCTTTTATATACTTCAGACATGGATACGTCAGTATATGTAGATAGGTACATAATATGCCATATTTCAATTTTAATCTTTGTATATTGAATATATATTGACAGTTACAACACAGAGGTAAAGAAACAGACTTTTATCATTTCATGCATGTGGAGTGCATCTGCCTCTGAAATGCTGCAGATTCAGGATCTACCCACGGAAGGTTCCAGAACACTTAAGAGAGCATCACGCGTTGCCCAGGTTTTTGTCTCTGCTATTTCTGAACCATGGAGCCCCTAGGAACAAAAAACTGGGTCAGCTGAATAAAAGCATTCAGATGTGCAGGTTTATCTCACCTCCTTATCCTTAAACCACAAAGTGAATGCCAGGCATCACTACTAACTATTATTTTTGTGGCCAGACCTGCCTATAAAGATTTAGTACTTGTAATCATGATCACAGTGATTTTGTTTTTCTTTCTTTCTTTTTGGTCTTCAGGGTCTTTCTGTGGCCTCAGCTGGTCTGGAATTCACTCACTATGTAGACCAGGCCGGCCTGGAACTCACAGAAATCTGCCTGCCTCTGCCTGCTGTATTAAAGGTGTTGCACCACCACCTTTAGCCTAGGATTTTCATGTTTAGAGTAAAAATTTCATTTTTTTGTTTGTTTTTGTTTTTGTTTCTTTTTGTGAAGGGTCTCCCTGTAGCCACAGGTGGCCTAGTACTCCCTATGTAGACCAGGCTGACCTTGATCTCACAGAGATCCACCTGCCTCTACCTCCCAAGTGCTTGGGATTAAAGGCAAATGCTACCATGCTTGGTTCAACATTTGAATTGTTTAAATTGAAGTATAACATTTATAGCAAAAAGAAAAATGCTACCTGTATATGTTTAAGTAACAACCGAAATGAAAATATAGTACATTTCTGTACAGTACACCTTACAAAGATTCCTGTGTCTGTTCCCAATTCATAATCTTTCCGAATACTGGTAGTCTTTCCTACCACAAATAAATTTTGCCTCACTTTGAACTTCATATAAAGGAAACCATGCAGAGTGTACTCTTGGCCAGCACAGAACTAACTCACCTATAACATCAGTTATCACTGCTGTGTGGTATCCCATTGAGTGCATTTTATACAATGTATTTATCTATTCTTCGTGAACATTAGGATTATTGTGATTGCTATGAACATTGTGTTTTTTTTTAAATACTTGCTTATTTTATGTGTTTGAGTGTATTGCCTGTCTGAATCTATGTAAGTGCACTCATGTCATGCAGGGCCCATAGAGGTTGGAAGTGGGTGTTGGACCCCCTGGAACTAGAGTAATAGATGGTTGTTAGCCACTATATCAGTGCTGGGAACTGAGCCTGGGTCTCTACAGGAACAACCAGTGCTCTTAACTGCTGAGTCATCTCTCCAGCCCCCAAACATTCTTTGTTTCTAATTAGTTCTTTGACAGTTTCATATGTCTATAATACAGTCTGGTATTATAAAACAACCCTTTTCCTCCACCCTGACCCTATCCCACTTTCATGTATTTTTGGTTTTGCTTTGTGACCCACAGGGTTTAACGAGGGCCTCTCATTTGTATGTGGACATGGAGTAAGCTATGTGTCTGATGGAACATTAGTAACTCCCCAGTGCCCACATCAAAGAAGACAGTAACTGTCTTTCTCCCAGCAACTACTGACTGCCATTAGCTGCTGTAGATGGTATTATGCCCCATGAGCCCCTCTGTACCTATGACTGAATGTTTACAGACTCAGTCTTGTGTAGTCCTTAGGTAAGTGACCATACCCATTGTGAATTCCAGTGTCATGACCATGCCTTGTTTATAAGACAGTATTTCACAGCCCTCCTCCCCATTGTCTAGCTATTATTACATTATCCTCTGCTGTGATGTTTCCTGAGCCTTGGTGGGAGTGGTGTAGGTGTTCCATTCAAGGTTAAGTGCTGTAAAAATGTTTGCATATGCCTTTTTGGTGGAAATAGAATCCCATTTCTCTTGGATACATACCTAAAAGTGGAATTGCTGTATTGTAGGCGAGGTAGATGTTTGGCTTTAGAGGATATCAGTTTTCCAATGTAGTTAAACTAATGTATGTGTCCACAAACGATACGTGAGATTCTATTTGCTCTACATACTTGCTAATGGTTGTTTTAGGTGTGGGTGTGGGTGTGTCTGTGTCCATATCCCATCTTCTTTCACCTGACTTTCAGTCCTATCCATCCCTTTGTCCTGCCTCATTCTGGAGAACAAATGAGGTCTTTGCATGTGCTAGGCAAATGCTCCACTATGCAGCTATAGCCAGAGCCTCTGTGATTTCTGATTCTGTCTCCAAGTAACATTGTCTCAAGCTCCTTACTGATTAGATAGATGACTTGGATGAAAACTATTACTACTGTATAAACATAAGGCTTTACTCATTGCTTACTCAGACATATCAGCTGTCTCAATGACAAAAAATTAAAAAATGAAAAAAAACCCCAAAACAAATAAATAAATAAAATTGAAAAATGATGGATGGTCCTGTTTTTTATTTCCCCAGTAGTACTGGTAGGAAAAAAAAAAAATCAATAGGACTATGCCCACTTTTTCTTTAAGCCACGTCAAAATTTTCATCCAATTTTTCTTTTATAATAAAATAGTCATGCTGAAATAGAAATAAAATCACTGTACTTAAGGTCTTATAGGAAATTTCATACTTCAGCAGGGACCAGTGATTTCTCTTCTTTCTTTTGTTGAAGTGTACTGGAAAAACAGGCCTCTGTGGATCCTGGAAAGCCAGTAGCACTCAGAGCAGTGATTATTGAGTATTTCTGAGGGGGACCAGGCACCGCACTGAGTGATTTATATTCTTTAACTCATTCATTCTCCATCATAACTCAACAAGGTGAAGGTACCTTCATTAGTCCCATTTTCAGAGGGGAAGCTAAAGTTTTGAGGAGTCAAATAGTTTGCTCAGGTTTATCTATCTGGTAAATGTAGAAGATGAAATTTTTTTATTAAAAATTTTTATTTATAGCAGGGTGTGGTGGCTCACGCCTTTAATCCTAGCACTTGGGAGGCAGAGGCAGGCGGATCTCTGAGAGTTCAAGGCCAGCCTGGTCTACAGAGTGAGTTCCAGGACAGCTGGGGCTACAGGGAGACCCTGTCTCAAAAAGACCCCCCTAGAGTATTTATTTATTATTTTTTATGTGTATGAGTGTACTGTCTGCATGTAGGTTGGTGCACCCATGTCGTGCAGTGCCACGGAGGTCAGAAGAGGGCATCGGATTCCCCTGGAACTGGAATTAAAGACGGTTAGCCACCATATGGGTGCTGGGAATTGAACCCGGGTCCTCTGCAAGAGCAGTCAGTGCTCTTAACCGCTGAGCCATCTCTCCAGCCCAAGAAGATGAAATTTTAATGTAGACCAGTCTAACTACAAAGGGTCCCTCCTCAAATCTGTTAGTTTGTAAGCAATAATCAAGGTACTAGGGATGTAGCTCAGTGTAGTGCCTGGGTACATTCCTGTAACCTAAATACTCCAGAGACCAAGGAAGCGAAATAAGATCCATTCTCAAAACAAAACAAAAAACAAAACAACAACAACAAAAAAAAAACACAGGACATCACCTTGGTTTCTTATAGTGTATTTCCCCCCAACGTGTGGGTGCCTGAATTTGGGCATTTTGATCAGGACTAAAAACAATACAGGACTACTTAGTCTTCTCTTGTGTAGCAATATAACTCAACATTTGCAGGTGATGTGAGAGTACCCCAAGTAGGCCGTAAATGTAAATCAGCCTGTGTCTATTCATCCTCCCAGCTGTTCTTTGCCAGTTTGATAAACAAATTTGCTCATCTCCACGCAGAAGAGGAAGCGGCACCTCAAAGCAAGACTGAGGCAGCCCTTCCACAACTCCTGGACTGTTTTCTCTGGTGAGCTGCCTGATACCAGATGCTAATATTTCATCAAAACCTGCCTGGCTCCTCCATTGTCCTTGGTGTGCTAAAATAAGAATTCCTTTCTAACTTCAGGAGATACTTAGGAGGGTTTTAAGCAAAAGCCTTTTGTAAAGAATAGTTTCACCAAAGTGATCAGCTGTTTTAGAAGTTTCGAACTGATTCATACTTATTTTTGCTTAAGATGCATCACACCCCTCATTGGAAAGTCCCTGCCTTGTGCATTTACTTTTGGTTCCACTGTCTTGTACCTTATTGTTTGTCCTGCTTGTTTGGCTGGGTCTTTCTTTTTTATTTAAAAAATTTTTTTTAATTTTATTTATTTTTGTATGTGTATGAACGTATTGTCTGCATGTAGGTCTGTGCACCCGTGTCATGCAATGCCGCGGAGGTCAGAAGAGGGCATCGGATTCCCCTGGAACTGGAGTTCTCCAGGAATTGGAGTTTCAGACGGTTCTCGGCCGCCATGTGGGTGCTGGGGATCGAACCCGGGTCCTCTGCAAGAGCGGTCGGCGCTCTTAACCGCCAGGCCATCTCTCTAGCCCTATAGACGGTTCTTAGCCGCCATGTGGATGCTGGGGATCAAACCCGGGTCCTCTGCAAGAACAGTTGGTGCTCTTAACCGCTAGGCTATCTCTCTAGCCCCTGGCTGGGTCTTTCTTTGCCCATTGTCTGAACTACCACTAATATCTGAACTACCACTAATGCCAATTTCTCTGTTTTGATGCTGGGAATGAAGCCCAGACCCTTGTACACTGTGTTCCCTACTGCTGAGCCTCTCCTAGATATATTTTGTTTTAAAAACTAGATCTAGCTGGGCATGGTGGTGCACGCCTTTAATCCTAGCACTTGGGAGGCAGAGGCAGGTGGATCTCTGAGAGTTCAAGGCCAGCCTGGTCTACAGAACAAGTTCCAGGCCAGCTGGGGCTATAGGGAGACCCTGTCTAGAAAAGACCAAAAAAAAAAAAAAACCCAAACAAGCAAACAAAAAACCAAAATCAAAACTAGATCTGTGACTTTCTTAAAAGTCATTGGCCTTTGTTAAACTTGATCTTCCAAACCATGGCAGGTGCTCCATGTTTTTATTAATTTGTTATTTTTATTTGTTTCTTTTAGATAGGGTCTCCTGGCTGGCCTGGAACTTGCTGTATAGACCAGGGTGGCCTCAAACTCATGGAAATCTGCCTGCTTTTGCCTCCAAAGTGTTGGAATTAAAAGGTGTATGCCCCCATCAGCTGATTTTTATTATTTTTTTATTACATGCATGTGTGTGGAGAGGGTATGTACATGTGAATATAGGTAACTATGGAGTCCAGAGAGGGTGTTGGATCCCCTGGAGTTGGAGTTACAAGTTGTAAGGGACCTGATTTAGATGCTAGAATTGAACCGAGGCTCTCTTGAAGAACAAGCAGTATTCACTCCTTAATCACTGAGCCATGTCTCCAGCTCAAGTAATCACATTCATATAATTTCCTAAATGTGTAAACTTGGAAAACTGATTGTTTCAGTATGTAATCTGCACTATGGAGCCAGGCATGGTGGCCCACGCCTTTAATCCCAGCATTTGGGAGGCAGAGGCAGGCAGATCTTTGTGAGTTCAAGGCCAGACTGGTCTACATAGCGAGTTCTAGGCCAGCTGGGGCTACAGGGAGACCCTGTCTCAAAAAAGAACAAAATAAACAAAATATGTGCACTATGATTCTATTTTTATTTCCAGTTTTCCAATTTATGTTGGTCTGCCAGGATTGCCATAACAAAGAACCAACCACAAATGGAATGGCTTAAACAACAGAAATGTCTCACCTCCCAGTTCTGGAGGCTGAAGCCAGAGATTGAGATGTGTCAGAGTTGCTTGTGTCTGAGGGGCAGACGCCTCTGTGCTTGGCCTGTAGACAGTGTCTTCTTTTTGTGTGCAGACTTTTCTCCTTCTCAGGGCAACAGACCTAGTAGTTCCCAGGCTGACGTGACGACATGTAAAGACCCTCACATTCTGAAGTACTGTGGATTACTGAAGTACATGGGGGCCCAAACTAATCCATAGCAATGTTTTTTATTTTTAATTTTTATTTTATTTATTTATTATTTATTTATTTACTTATTTATGTGTATGAGTGTACTGTCTGCGTGTAGGTCTGTGCACCCGTGTCGTGCAATGCCACGGAGGTCAGAAGAGGGCACCGGATTCCCCTGGAACTGGAGTTCTCCTGGAATTGGAGTTACAGAGGGTTCTCAGCTGCCATGTGGGTGCTGGGGATCGAACCCGGGTCCTCTGCAAGAGCAGTCAGCGCTCTTACCCGCTAGGCCATCTCTTCAGCCCAGCAATGTTGTTTAATAACCAGCCCCCAGCCTATGTACCAAGTACTGCGTAGGGTGCTGACCATGGGTCCCACTCAGGTTGACCCTCATGGATCCCCATTTGGTTCAGGGTCATTGTTAGTGTGTTCCCTTTTCCATATTACCCATGGAGCAAGTGTGGTCAGGAAAGAATAATGCCTCATATCTGCTGCTTCTCTTTAGTTAGTTCTAAAATTAGTGTGGAAGCACAGAGAGGAATCATTGCTACTTGGCTATAAAGAAAGGCTTGTGAGTTCCCTTGATATTCTTTGATATTGCTTAAGAGGCTATCACATCATAACTCAATTTTTATTATTTATTTATTTTTACATTGCTGGGCCAGCAAAATAGATCTGAGGGTAAGGGCACTTGCTACCAAGCTTGACCATCTGAATTGAATCCCTGTGACCCACATGGTGGAAGGACAGACCCAAGTCCTACAAGTCATCCTCAACCTCCACATGGGTGCTGTAAATACATACCCACATATATAATAATAGAAAAAAATTATATTTATTCAGTAATAGCCCACTACCTGTTTGCAACAGGAGAGAGTAACTGGAAAGAATTATTTTTGAGGTTATCCGTGGCACAGGTGTGATTAATGTGTTTGCTAACTCCTGTAGACATAGTAGGGACATGAATGTTCATCACTGGATTACAGGAATAAGAGCATACTAATGGGGAAAAGTGAGCTGTGACCCTTAATGGGTTTAGAGTTTCCTTCCCAGTTGATAAAAATATTATAAGCAGATCATGGCAGCTGGACATTGGTGGTGCAGCACTTGGGAGGCAGAGGTAGGCGGATCTCTCTAAGATCAGGGCCAGCCTGGTCTGCATATTGAGTTCAAGGCCAGATATGGCTACAGAGAGACCCTGTCTCAAAAAGAACAAAACCAAAACACTCATGGTGAACATACTGAAACTATTTAATTGTATTTTTTTTTTTTTTAATAAGAGGCTACTTCCATTCTTAAATGTCTCACAGATGGTCTAAGATAGGACCTCATTTACACCTTGCTTAAACCAGTCTATACCCCTTCTACTCTTATTTTGTGGAACTTTTTTTCCAGTCTGCAGTTATCTGCTTTGTGTTTATTACATTTAAGTTCCAGAAAAGCAGTTTTTTTTTTTACATAAATTTATTTATTTATTTTTTAACAAATCTAGACCCGTGTTCCCGCCCATTCCCCACCCCGCCAGAGCTCATGCATTCTGCCAAACATGCTTTTCATCTCTTAGTCTTTCTCAATATTCTCCATGAGGAAGTTGACTGTTTGGAGCAGAAGTTCACTGTTTCAGTCAGTTCTTTGATGCAGTCCTTTCTGTTGTGTTGTTGTTGTTTTCAATATGCATTACGCCCAACTGCTTTGGACAAAAGCTCAGGGGGCCCTACACAAGAAATACTTACAACTAGGTAATTGGCACTAGCATCCACAGATGAGGGATACCATTTGTCGTTTGTTTTTCTGGGACTGTGTTACTTCACTCAGCATGATGTCCTCTAGCTCCAGCCATTTTCCTGCAAAGCTCGTGATGTCATCTTTCTTTACTGCTGCATAGAACTCCATTGTGTAGATGTACCACATTTTCTCTATCCATTCGTCAGTTGAGGGGCATTTGGGTTGGTTCCAGCTCCTTGCTATTGTGAAGAGAGCTGCAATAAACATGGCCGTGCATGTATCTCTGTGGTGGCGTAAGTCTTGAGGGTACATTGTATTCTTCAAGTGAATTTTATGCCACATGAATTTGTCATGATTAATTTTCATTGTCAACACGACAGGAACTGAAATAAATCACCACGAAAATACCTTTCTCCGCGTGTCTATGCGGGTGTTTCCAGAATAACTGAAGAGGGAAGACCTCTGAATGTGGTCAGCACTGTCTGCTGAGCCAGGCCCTGGACTGAATAAAAAGGAAAGAGTGAGCTGAGCACATCTCTTTCCTCCCTGACTGCAGGTGCCTCATGCTTCTGCTGCCCTGTCTTTCCTGCCACGATGACCAACACTGTGAGCCAGGGTAAACCCTCAAGTTGTTTTTGTCAGGTATTTTGTCCCAGAGTGAATCTGCAGTGTCAGCTAGAATTGCTGGCGATTCCCAGCTCTCCTTTTTCTATTGTCTTGATCTCTGGAAGCAGTCAGTGGAGGGCAAAGAACAGCAAGCACCCCTGTCTAGTGGTGGAGAAATGCTGAGAGGCCCCAAATTTGTGCAGTGGAAGTTGTTTACATAGTCTGAGTCTGTAAGCCCAGAGGTACCAAAAATAAGGCCAGGCTGAGGGCTTACTCAGCCAAAAACTGATTAGAGCAGGGCCATCCTGCTCATTTAATGGAAAGTCCAAGATTTCCTGATTTGGTTCCCTTAATTGTAGACCATTCTAGGCTGTCAATAAAATATTTGTCTGAAGTAAAATAAAATTGACAAATACAACAATGCAGTGGACTTCGAAGACATTCTGTGTGACATAAGCCAATCTCAAAAGGATAAACATGCAGCCAGATCACCAGAGTAGCCAGCTTTGTAGAGACACTGCTTATGGGAAACAGAGTTCATGCCTAAATAGGAACAGAGTGAGGAAAGAGCTTTGGAGATGGGTGGTGGTGAGGGTCGTCCAGGAGTGTGAGCGTACTCAGCACCACAAAGCCATGTGCTTAACAATGGCTGAAATTGCCACGCGTGGGGGTGTACGCCTCTAATCCTAGCACTCAGGAGGCAGAGGCAGGTGGATCTCTGTGAGTTCAAGGCCAGCCTGGTCTATAGAGTGAGTTCCAGGACATCTGGGACTACAAGGAGACCCTGTTTCAAAAAGACAAAAAAAAAAGGTAAAATTGGCCCCAGTTTATTAATGACAGCGTTCAGGACACAGACAGGCAGGCAGATCACTGTGAGTTTGAGGACACCCTGGTCTACATAAGTGAGTTCCAAATTATGAGACCCTGTCTTTAAAAAAAAAGGTCATGTTACATTTTTCCCTGTGGTGGAAGTGTAAGTGCTTTTATTTAGGTGGTGACCCTGAGATAATCTGGAAACCTAATTTAAGTAGGAAAGATAGCATGCGGATGAAACCTGATAACCCACAAGACATACTCTTAAAATAGTGCCTCTTGAAGGACAAGACACGTCTATACCTTAAAATTTTAAAACTTGGGCTGGAGAGATGGCCTAGCGGTTAAAAGCACCGACCGCTCTTGCAGAGGACCCGGGTTCGATCCCCAGCACCCACATGGCGGCCGAGAACCGTCCGAAACTCCAATTCCAGGAGAACTCCAGTTCCAGGGGAATCCAATGCCCTCTTCTGACCTCCGCGGCATTGCACGACACGCGTGAACAAACCTGCATGCAGACAGTACATTCATACACATACAGAAATAAAAAAAATTTTTTTTTAAACTTATATGAGTGTGTGGTGTTTTGAATGCAAATGTCCACCATAGGCTCCAAATATTGGGACATTTTGTCCCCAGTTGGTGGCGCTGTTTTGGGAGATCTTAGAAGGTGCGGCCATGCTGGAGGAATTTTAAGCCTTGCTCTGCTTTCTATTCCTGTACCTCCTGCCACCATGCTTCCCTGCCATGTTGGACTCTAATTCCCCTGGAACCATAAGCTCAAATAAACTTTTTTTTTNAGGCTCTTTGCTACTTCAGTTTGTATGCAAGAATTAAGTGTTATGGATTATGCTGTCTCCTTAAATTTTGTTTAAACATATGCTGGAGTGCTGTCTCTCAGTACCACAAAAGTAACCTTGTTTGTTGGTGAAGTCTAAAGGAAAATCAATTTAAATAAAGTCACCAAATGGTCCCAAGTCAATATGAAGTGTGTTCATAAAAGGGACAATGGCTACAGAGATGCACACAGACAGAAGATGATTCAAAGACAGCAAGAAGATGATCACATACAAGTCAAAGACAACCATTCCTTACAGGCCTCCGGAAGGGCCAACCCGAGCAGTACTATGTTCTTTGACTTCTGTTCTCCACAGTTTTGAGAAAATAATGCCTTTTTGCAGAAACCATCCACTTTTTGCTACTTTGTAAAGAAAGGTAGACTTGGTAAACTGACATATAAACTCCATGTGTTGAGAAGTCTCAGATATGGGCTTGATAATTCTATTTTCTTGGGTAAATGAAATTCAGGTTTGATTTTGGAAAGAAATTATTTCCTATAGTATCATTTTGCAGAATTTTGAAATGAATCTGCAGAAATAGCTTATTGATTCTTAGAAAACATCTTATGCCTTCTTGCTCTTTACTATGAATTGTCCATAAGTGGATGTGTATGAATCCAATCAATATAAGCCTTTCTAATTATTTTTTTTTTATTTTTATTTTTAATTATTTATTTATTTTTTGTATGTGTATGAATGTACTGTCTGCATGCAGGTCTGTGCACCCGTGTCGTGCAATGCCGCGGAGGTCAGAAGAGGGTCTCGGATTCCCCTGGAACTGGAGTTCTCCTGGAATTGGAGTTACAGACGGTTCTTAGCCGCCATATGGGTGCTGGGGATCGAACCCGGGTCCTCTGCAAGAGCGTCGGTGCTCTTAACCGCTAGGCTATCTCTCCAGACCCTGGAACTTGCTTCTTAAGAACAAAGTATGGAAGAGAAGTGTGAGAGCCACTGGTCAGTGGCAAGAGCCTAGAGATCCTAGTTTCAAGGGCATCCCAGGGTCCCTTTAGTGTTTTAGAATGTGTCATCTGCTAATAAATTCTTGTGGCTAGAGAATGAGAGGTGAAATGAGGTAAGCTTAAGGATGGGATATATTTAGAATAATTTGAGATACAGAGTAGTTTCCTGATAAGTTTCCTCCTAAGTGAAACTTGGACTGTGCTCTCACTCTCTTGCTAATGAAAAAGCCACAGCAAACTGGATAGCTTGGAGAGCCAAGCTCTGCTGCTGAGCTTTGAGGCTGTGTCCTGAGGTAGCCTTGAGGATAAGGGGGAGGGGAGGGTCCATTTTTGTGGACTACTTTATTTTGGTTTGTGTGGCAACAGGGTCTTGTCTTGCCTGTGTAGACCAGGCTGACATATAACTCAAAGCAATCCACCTGCCTCCTTGTCCCAAGTGCTGGGATTAAAGGCATGCCCTACCAGCTGGGCATGGTGGCGCATGCCTTTAATCCTAGCACTCAGGAGGCAGAGGCAGGCGGATCTTTGTGAATTCAAGGCCAGCCTGGTCTACAGAGCAAGTTCCAGGACAGTTGGGGCTACAGGGAGACCCTGTCTCGAAAAGACTAAATAAATAAATAAATAAATAAATAAATAAAGGCATGCCCTACCATATGTGGCCTGGTGTGAGGTTTGTTTATGAATTTAACAATTGACTCACAGCACTCTGGAGGCAGAGGCAGACAGATCTCTGTGAGCTCAAGGCCAGCCTGGTCTACAAAGTGAGTTCCAGGACAGCTGGGGCTCCAGGGAGACCCTGTCTCAACAAAACAAATAACAACCCCCCCCCCCAAATAAATAAGTAAAGTAAGTAAGTAAAGACTCAAGGTGGGGATGTAGCTCAGTTCGTAGAGTGTTTGCCTATCATGCACGAAGCCCTGGGTTGGATCCCCAGCACAGCATAAACTGAATGTGGTACATTGAGTTTGGGGGAGCTAGACGTGGGAGGATCTAGCCTGGGTTACAGGAGACTCTGTTGAAGAGCTTTCAGCCACACTTGGGTCTGTTTTCCTTTCTGTGACTGTTCAGAGTAGCCCGTGCCTTCAGCTGTGTCTTACCTTCTGAGCTCCTCTCTTTCCCTTAACCCTTGTGCTTAAACATGTATTAACATTTCTTTATTAAGCCCCAACTCTGCTTCATAAAAAAACAAAAAAACCCCAACTACATAGCGAGTTCCAGGAAACTGGGACTAGAGGGAGACCCTGTCTCAAAAAGACCAACAAAACAAAACAAAAAAACCCCAGAAAAAGCAAAGCTGTCTCTTCCATTTTTTTCTTCACTTTCCTACTCTAGTGTGGGTGGGGGTAGAGGTCACAATACTTTAGAATATAGCAACATTTGAAAAGGGACTTTGATCCTAGCACTTGGGAAGCAGAGGCAGGCAGATATCTATGAGTTCAAGGCCACCCTGGTCTACAAAGCAAGTTCCAGGCCAGCTGAGACTAAAGGGAGACCCTGTCTCAAAAAAGAACCCCCCCAAAAAATTGCAAATAAAAACCATATTGCATTTAGAAAAAAAAAGGGGGGACTTCAAATAAAAATTAAAAGCTATGAATTATTAATCTAATGATGCTGGAAACAAGGCCTTGACTTTTTTTAATGCTTAAAAATTTGTTTTTATTTTTATGTATATGAGTGTTTTGCCTGCGTGTATATATATATATATATATACATATATATATGCATATATATAGTATATGTGTATGTGCATGTGTGCATGTGTGTGTGCGTGCACACAACCATATGTGCATATGCACAGTGCACATGGAGATCAGAAGAGGGCGTCAGATTCTCCTGGGGACTGGAGATACGGATGGTTGTTAGCTGCCATGTTGGGTCTGGGAACCAAATCCAGTTCCTTTGAAGAGCATCTAGTGATCTTAACAGCTGAGCTGTCTTTTCAGCCCCAATTCCTTGATTTTTTTTCCCCTAAAAACAAAAGGACAGTTTCACAGTAATTACACTCAAAATGTTACTTTCTTTCTACCTATTCACTGTACATTCCAAATCCATTGGATGACCTGAAAGATTAAAGAACACTGTTTCAGGTGTGTGTTCTGAGGAGTATATATTGGCCAATACTGTGGGAAAACTTTCAGAACCTGGTTTGGGGCTGCTGGAAACAAATATGGCTAGATGTTTCATGAGGAAGATTAATGTCTAGTCATCTATCTACTTTAAAGAGATGTTGTAAAATCTAAAAAAAAGGTAGTGACTCATTTGTTTTTTTTTTCCCTGTAGAAGTAGGGAAATTTCTTTTAAATATGTTTTCTTCCAATGACTAAAATATACTCTATTCAGAAAACTTGGAAATGAGAAGAAAATGAAGTTCATGGAAAATCTCTCTCAGTATAGCTGTTGGGTTTCCCTTGAGATAGGAGCTGTGGGTGTGGCCTGCCCTAGTTCTTTTCTGATCTGCTTTCGGAGCATGTGTGAAGTCTCCTGGCCTTCCCTGAAGCACAGGCAGCTTTCCTTTGTGTTTGTCAACCACCCAGTTCCCTGGTTCCTTCTAGGGTAGTGTCCTACTGCAGCCCCTTACCGAGGACATATGCTCCCAGGGCCTTTTAAGCCAGAGGTTGACAAGGGGCCTGTTGTAAGAGAGAATGAGCCATTTCTCACAGAAAAATCAATCAATCAATAAATCCAAAACCCACAAACACAACAAAAACAAAACACAAACATTTCGGGGCTAGGGAAATGGCTCAGTAGATACAGTGCTTGCCATACAAGCATGAAGACTTAAGTTAGAATCCCATTTCCCGGGGCTGGAGACATGGTTCTGGTTAAGAGCACACTAGCCAGAGGACCTATCCTTTTCTAACCTTCTCAGGCATTGCATAACCTGGGTGTACTTACACACATGCAGGCAATACAGTGCTCTCGTGTAAGAAGCTAGGTGTGGTGGCATGTACATACCTGTAATCTCAGCACTGAAAAGGTGGATGGAGACAGGAGGATCACCAAGGTTTGCTGGTCAACCAGACTAGCCAAACTGGCGAGCTCCAGGTTCCCTAAGGAGAGTCTGGAGAGGTTGCTCAGTGGTTAAGAGCACTGGCTGCTCTTGCAGAAGACCAGAGTTTGATTCCCTGCATGGCAATGGTGCTCTGGACTCTGCAGGTACCAGGCACAGGTGTGTGTGTGTCTGTGTGTGTGTGTGTGTGTGTGTGTGTGTGTGTGTGTGTACACTTGGAGGCAAAGTACTCAAATCTTAAAAAAAAAATAAGGTGGAGAAGCAATTTAGGTAGATACCTAATAAGCCTCTGACCTCCACATATATGTATACCCACACACATACTAACATACATGTACTAACATACATGAAAGATATATCCACAAAATATGAGGTCGATTTATAGTGTCGAAGAGGAAAAATTAAAGCCGAGAGAGAGAGAGAGAGAGAGAGAGAGAGAGAGAGAGAGAGATTGTAGCTACATGCTGTTTTCGTGTGAAATGTGTCTTTAAGTCCCAGATTGGGACCAGACCTTACTCTTGTGTTGAAAGGAAACTTCTTGACTATTGCCTGATTGGGTTGAAGGGGACCCCAGTAACAAGGCTTAGAGCTTGAGAGGAAGTGTATGTGTGGTCTTTGGATGGAGAGTGCTTAGAATAGTGTCAAGCAGTCAATAAATTTTAGGTATTATAAGTGTTAGCTCTGTCTTATATCTCTTGTTATAAAATTCAGAGCTTTAAATAGAAACCAGATGGGTCACTTTCTTGCTAAAAAAGTGCCCAGTAGTAGGAAGTGGTTATTATACAAGCACCAAATTTGGAGTGCGACACAAAATGTTGGTCCCTTTCCCTATCCGGCACCTCTCTCCCCATTCACCCTGTTCCTGGGGCCATTTTGGAGGAATGGGTTTTATTTATTTATTTTTAATTTATGTGTATGAATGTACTGTCTGCATGTAGGTTTGTTTACCCGTGTTGTGCTATGCCGCGGAGGTCAGAGGAGGGTGTCGGATTCCCTTGGAACTGGAGTTCTCCTGGAATTGGAGTTACAGACGTTCTTAGCCACCATGTGGGTGCTGGGGATCGAACCCAGGTCCTCTGCAAGAGCAGTCGACACTCTTAACTGCTAGGCCATCTCTCCAGCCCAAGGAGGAATGGGTTTTAGAAGACGAAATTTGGGTGTCTGTGTAACAGACCTCTTCTTGTTACCAGGAAATAGGCAAAGGGAAGAAACATTCTCAGAGTAGTCAGTGAACAAAGAAAAGGAAAACAGTTGAGAATTCCAGTTGAGGTGTGGCACCTTCTGGCTGGAGGAGGAAGAAACAAGATACAGTGCTGTTCCACACGCTAGTCATATTGTGTCCATAGAGTAAATCTGCATTTTAGAAACTAGAGAAATGGGGGCTGGAGTGGTGGCTCAGCAGTTAAGAGCATTGACTGCTCTTGCAGAAGACCTGGGATCAATTCCCAGCACCCACATGCAGGCTAACAACAGTCCTAACTCCAGTTCCAGGGTATCCATCGCCTTCTCCTGGCCTCTGCAGGCATTGCATGACAGGTGTGCACTTACACACGTGCAGGCAATACGCTCATTTCCATAAAGAAGAAGAAAGCACAGAAATTGTTTCAGGGCTGTGAACTTGTTCTGTGCGCTTTATGTAAAATTTCTTATCAGCTCCTCAGCGGTGCCTTTTTGTTTAAGGACTGTTGATTCTGTGACTTGTGTGAGAAATTATACTTCAAAAAGTTTCTTGAAAACCATTGCTTATCTCAGTTCTCTGTGCAGTATCAATCTCAGTTTTAACAGTTAAGTCACTTTAATAACTGATCTCCCTTTAAAAATATTACACTTAGTAAGCCGGGCGTGGTGGCACACGCCTTTAATCCTAGCACTTGGGAGGTAGAGGCAGGCGGATCTTTGTGAGTTCAAGGCCAGCCTGGTCTACAGAGTGAGTTCCAGGACAGCTGGGGCTACAGGGAGACCCTGTCTCGAAAAGACAAAAAAAAAAAACCAAAACAAAAAAAAAAAAAATATAAAAAATACACTTATCCTACTCCCTTAACGATTATTATAAGTGCATCCTAGGATGGAAATCGTGGTGCCATAGATTAAATCGGACTAGTTCAGCATTATCTTCCTAGTTGCTTCTTTTTATTTTTATTTTTTAATTTTTTTTTTTTTTTATATTCTATTTTCTACTACAATGCGTTTAATTGAACACTGTATGTCTGCCATGGCAGCTCCGGCCTTGCACCCGTGATCAGTGCAACTGAACACGCGCACGAGGTAGAAAGAGTGGTCAATCGGCACCCTGCCCCTGGAACTGGAGTTTTCTTGTATTTGGAGTTACAGACGGTTTTTTAGCCGACACAGTCGAAGCTGCGAACACAAGCGGCACACCGGGAACCTCCAGCAACACCACACCCCCCGCCGACGCTCCACACTCTCAACCACACACCAAAAACTCCAGGCCAAACGCAGGCCTCCGGTACACACGCGCCTCATCACTAACCGCACTCAGGCAATATCTCATCCAGCCCTCTTAAAGTTTCTGCTTTCAATTGTTGTCTGACCCCAAATCAACACAAACACTCTGACCTGAAGCAACTTGGGGGAGGAAATGGGGTTATTTGGCTAATTACATAGGCCTCCTGGGTCAATAGTTCATCCGCCTAAGGGAGCCCTGGACGAGGAACTCTGCGGTAGAACCTAGAGGCAGGAGACTGAAGATCAGGCAACGGAGGAAGCCCTCGCTTACTTGGTTTCCGGTCCCTCATTTGGCCCATGCTCAGTCTGCCTTCTTATACACAACAACCTGCCTAGGGGTAGCATTGCCCACAGTAGGCTTGGCCTTCCCACAGCCCTCAATAATCAAGAAAATGTTCCATAGATACAGTCACAGGCCAGTCCAACTTAATAAGGCAATTCCCCCAGTTGAGGTTCCTTCAACCCAGACTTGGTGTGTCAGGTTTGACAACTTTTTAAAGCTATCCAGCGTAATAATTGACGCCACCACTTAGTCAACACTGACACACCTAAGTATTAAGCCACCACCTTTCTATTTCTTGTTCCCAATATGATATTAACATTAATATCCAATATAAGACTGCACAAACCTTAAAAGTGTCCACAGTTCTTTAAAAAAAAAAAATTTCAAACAAATTTAACAATGTTCCAAGTCTCTCTTAAAAGTCTATGGGGCTGCTGCCAGCCCATGTCAGAGTGGGCCGGCATGCCTTTAATCCCAGCGCTTTGGAGCCTCTCGGCGGCAGGCGATCTTTGTGGTTTCAAGCCAGGCCTGTCTTACAAGATTGAGATTCCACCTGCTCAGCTGGGGCTACAGGAGACCCTGTCTGGAAAAAGACAAAAAAAAAAAAAAAAAAAAAAAAAAAGGGTCTATGGCGGCTGGAGAGATGCCTAGCGTGTTAAGAAGCAACCAACTGCTCTTGCAGTGAACCCTACCCGGGATTTGCTTCCCAAGCACCCACATGGCAGGTCTGAAGAACCCATTCTTTAATCTCCAGTTTCTAGGGGATCGACGCCCCTCTCCTGACCTCCACGGCATTGCACGACACGGGAGCACCAACCTACACTGGTACACCAACCTACATGCAGACAGTACACTCATACACATAGAAAAAAAGTCTCTTAACTGTGGGCTGTGAGTTCAAGGCCAGCCTGGTCTACAGAGTGAGCTTTCAGTCCAGCTGGACTAAGGGAGACCAGTTCTCAAAAATACAAAAAAAAAAAAAAAAAAAAAAAAAAAAAAAAAAAAGTACTTGACTATCTTATTTCAAAAGAGAAGAATCAGGCACACTTAAGCAAAACGTGGTACGGCAAAGTAGCTCAAGGCTGGACATTTGGGATTCACTCACGATCTTCTGGGCTCCAAAAGGTTTCGGCAGCTCCAATTCTCTGGCTCTGCCGTCCACAGCACACACAGCTCACCTCACAGGCCCAGGTCAGCTCCATTCCACACCTACTGCTGGCCTTAGTGGTCATCCCATGTTCCTGGCATCTCCAAACACTAGTGTCTCCGCTGAAACTGAGGCTGCACCTTCAACCAATGGGCTCTTCTGGCTTCACAGGGTGCAAAGCTTTAGCTGCTGTCTGTGACCCCTTCATGCTTTCAACACCAGAACCATGCAGGAGACTCTTACACATCACCAAGTTTTCCTTCCAGCTTGAGATGAAGGCTCAGGGCCTCTCTGGACCCAGCTTCTCTGTGCTGACCCTGAGGAAATACTTCCCAAAAAGATTTTACCTCTCCATGATGCTTGTCTTTTCTTACAGCTGATTTCTCAGCCCCAGCTAGCCAGCATCAATTGTCCCAGTTAAAGATTTCATTTCAGCTTCTGGTCTCTGTCCCTCTGTCCCTCTGTCCCTTTGTCCCTCTCCCCCTGTTTTTTTATTCCCTTTTTTGGTATTTTTGAGACAGGGTCCAGCTGTCCTGGAACTCACTATGGTAGTAGACCAGGCTGGCCTTGAACTCAGAGATTTGCCTTCCTCTGCCTCCCAAGTGCTGGGATTAAAGGCATGTGCCACCACGCCCAGCTTTGGTCTCTTAATCTCAGCCCCAGCTGACCAGAACCCACAGATTCTCAATTCAAAACATTACACAAACAGCCCTGATATTCTCTGCTTCCCTTTGAAACTTTGTAAGTCAGGCCTCTGTCATCTACAACTTTTTCAGCGTTACTATTCCAAGCTCCACAGCAACAAAACTCTTAAGCACTCAGTGGCTTTTCTAGCCCAAAGTTCCAAACACCAAAGTCAAGTCTGTCATTCAATATCCCATGATTCTGGTACTAATTTCTGTTCTAGTTTGCCTTCAGTTGCTGTGATAAAAAACTCTGACCAATACTAACTTGGGGAGGAAAGGATTTATTTGGCTTACATCTCTGGGGTCACAGTTCATCACTAAGGGAGCCCAAGGTAGGAACTCAGGGCGGGAACCTGGATGCAGGAGCTGAAGCACAGTCCAGGGAGGAATGCTGCTTACTGGCTTGGTACTCTGGCCCATGCTCAGTCTGCTTTCTTTTTTTTTTTTTTTAGTCTTTTCGAGACAGAGTCTCCCTGTAGCCCCAGCTGTCCTGGAAGTTGCTCTGTAAACCAGGCTTGCCTTGAACTCACAAAGATCTGCCTGCCTCTGCCTCCCAAGTGCTAGGATTAAAGGCATGCGCCACCACGCCCGGCACAGTCTGCTTTCTTATACAACACATGACCACCTACCCAAGGGTGGCACTGCCCACAGTGGGCTGGGCCTTCCTATATCACTCAACAATCAAGAAAATACCCCACAGACATGGCCACAGGCCAGTCAAATGGAGGCAATTCCCCAATTGAGGGTCTCTCAACCCAGATGTGTCAAGTTGACACTAAAGCTATCGAGCACAGCATGTTAAAAATAGTTTATTTTTGTTTTGTTTTGAAGACAAAGTCTTACATTGTAACCCTATCTGGCCTTTAACTCACATTGATCCTCCTGCCTCAGCCTCTTCAAATGTGCATGCCACCATGGCTGGCAGTTTCTTCATTATCAGTATTGATTTTTGAGAGACTCCAGTCAGGGGTTGCCCACTTAATAAACATTTTTACTGTTTTGAATTTATCATTGTTATGAAATGCCAAGTTTAATAATAAAGATGAGTAATATTAGAAATAATGATGATGGTGAGTTATCTCCTTTGCTCTGAACAAGGCCTTCTAAAGGCACAAATCTGTTATGTTCATTTTGCTGACAAGAAACTCAGGTTTCAAGAGATTAAGAGATTTGAGAAGTAATGATAGAAAAAAACCTGTGTTTAAAGATCACTTTTTGTTAGTCAAGATAGCATGATTGGAAAATCTTGTGAAGTAGCTTATAGAGTTATTGCCTTAGAGACTTTTCTGTTTGAAAGGATTCCCTCGCAGGGCAGAAGTTAAGCCTCAGTCTTCCTGTCACTGAGTGGAATGTTTGCATAGATGGCCCTCCTGAAATTTTCCAGAAAGTTTCTAACTTTGCTTTCTTCTGAATAACTCTGTTTACCTGGGGAATGATTGAATTACTGCTGATTATTCTTCCCACTAGAGTGAACATCCAGTTTATAATCTCTGCTTTACAGGGAAGGAAGGAGGCAGAAAAATCACAACAGACTATTTGATCATGAGACATCCTTGTAGGCGTAAGGTGGAGATTTGCATCAGTCTCCCTTCTGGGCTTCCTGATGCTTCCTGGGAACAGGAGCTGCAGAGACCCACCTGGTAATAGACCTTTGACTGCCCGTAATACTATAGTTGTCTGGAAGTAAGAATATTAATTTCTTAAATGCTTGGGAGCTCATCGCTTTTAATTCCAACACTTGGATTAAAAGCAGGAGGATCTAGGGGCTGGAGAGATGGCCTAGCGGTTAAGAGCACCGACTGCTCTTACAGAGGACCCGGGTTCGATCCCCAGCACCCACATGGCGGCCGAGAGCCGTCTGAAACTCCAATTCCAGGAGAACTCCAGCTCCAGGGGAATCCGAGACCCTCTTCTGACCTCCGCGGTGTTGCACGACACGGGTGCACAGACTTGCATGCAGGCAGTACATTCATACACATACAGAAATAAATAAAATTAATAAAAAAAAAAAAAGCAGGAGGATCTCTGTGAGGCAGCCTGTTCTACATAGTGAGTTCCAAACCAGCTGGTGCTACAGAGCAACTCTCCAGAGAGGGAGAGAGAGAGAGATCGAGAGAGAGAGAGAGAGAGAGAGAGAGAGATCATAGGTAAGCTGGGTAGCATGGCAAGCTGGGTGTTGTGGCACAAGCTACCTGAGCTATGGGAGATCCTGTCATAAAAAAAAAAAAAAAACACCTTTAATCCCCAGCACTGGGAGGCAGAAGAAGATGGATCTCTGTGAGCCAGTATACATCAGAGTTCCAGGTCAGCTGAAGCTACAGGGAGACTCTGTCTCAAATAAAAAAGAAAGAAAGCAAAGAGAAATAAATAAACCTGTATCTGAACCTTGAGTGAACTGAGCCCAAAATAGCTATGAAGTATCATTTGGGGCACACAGTGAACTCAGTTATAAGATGCACACTGGAGATTAGGAATTATAGATGGATTTTCTTAGGTTTTAAAATGTTGGCGAGAGTTTTGTGGGGGAGGGATGGTGCCATACGTGCTAGGCACGTGCTCTACCACTGAGCTACATCCCCAGCTCAGAGCCTCATTCTTTTTTTTTTTTTTCTGACTATTTTTATGTTACGTGTAGGAGTGTTTTACCTGCATGTATGTAAATGCACCATGTGTGTGCCGTGCCCATGGAGGCCAGAAAAGGGTGTCAGATCCCTAGAACTGGAGATAGGGATAGATGTGAGCCACCATATGGGTACTAAGAACCAAACCCTGGTCCTCTGCAAGAGTTGCCATTTCTCTTAACCAGTGAGCCATCTCCAGCATCCTCTGGGCCTCATTCTTAAGTGATTCATGTTTTAATTGTGGGTTGGTAGTGATATCACCTCTATAGCTTAGAGGTGGTTCTGCAAAAATAAAGATCACTCTTACACAGGTGGGATTAAACCCATTCAGGGTCAGTGTCTGCCTTCACACAGTAACAGTATTTTACTGAAGTGAGTGGAGAGGGCAGCATTTTAAGAAAACCAACCAGCTATGTAACCCTGTTCCTTCCCTTGGGCAGAGCTCTTTCAGGGCAGTGGCTGCCTTGACCCTTCCCAGACCACTGTGCACAGCTTGGGGTACTCATTCATCTCTGTGGCATAAGTAGGAGAAGAGAAGAATGAGACCAGCACTAGTCTCATTCACATAGCGGTGAGCATTTGAAAATAGGCTGTGTCCTTGCAGACTCATGCATGAGGGAGAGTCTCTAGATTTCATGAACACTATCTGGAAAATGATGCTGAGTTAGTGGTTAGTCTGAAGAGGACTAGCAGGAAGCAGGGCAGTTCAGCCTGAAACTCCAAAACTGATTTCTTTTTCAGAAAATAGCAGGTCCCATCAAGTCTTGTGAAAGCTGAGCTTTATGCAACTAGAATTCTATTTGGCTTCAGGCTTAGCCAGTGGGGGGGAATTTTAAGAAGCTGAGGTAGCCCTGTCTTGCTCTATGGTTAGGAAATGTTTAATTAAGTACATCCTTAGGGGGTAGGGACAGAAAACGTGCTGTTCTGTGCTGAATTCATTGCCTGTTACTTATATGTGTTTTACATTGTTCGGTGTTCTTTTTTTTTTTTTCCAAGATGTATAGTCAGAAACAACAGCTGCAGCCAACTCTTCCCCCAGTTACAAAGCAAATACTTCTGGTGTTTGGCATAGGATGGAATTAGTTATAGAACACTGATTGTTTATTCTGTTTTAGGATGAAAGAAAGGAGCCACAAAAAAGGAAGAGCTTTTTCCTTCTTTTGATAGATCTTTAATTAATTAATTAATTAATTAATTTATTTATTTATTTTTGGTGGCAGTAGAACGTATACGCTGGACCTCATACCAGGCAAGCACTTTGACTGACACTGGCCTCTTAGTCTCTTTCTCTTTCTTTCTCTCTCCCTCTCCCTCTCCCTCTCTTTTTTTTTTTTTTTATCTTATTCGCTTTTTTACTTTCTTTTGAACTATTGAGTTTAGCGATGGCTAACTGAAACAGACTCTAAAAATACCTTCTAGCAGTATGCTAAGTATTTTCTCTTTGTCTAAAATTAGCCCATTTGAGCTGTGCACTCTGGTTTCACAAAGCCCTCCATTAGCTGCTCTGGCTGTTCTGTGTGGTGTTTTATATACTGGATAACATGTTTGATAAGGACCAAGGAATGACTCTTTCACAGAGGATTGCACAAAGCAATTTAAGGAGGTAGCTCCCCTTCAGGAGCCTTCTTGGGTGTGTCCTGTCTGTGTTCCCCTCTCTGTTGACCGCCTGATCTTAAGTAGCTCCCCTCACCCCCTTTGTGCCATCTCTGTGTCGTGTGAGCCCTTCAGGGCTGAACCCATGTTTTGTTCCCTGGTGTATCCCAGTACCTGGCACAACTATGTGCTAAAGTATTTAAGTGCTGAATAAATATTTGTGAAAGACCAAAATTGTTCCATTAACTAAGCAGCAGGAAGGAAATATTATTTATTGATGGTGTCTACAAAGAGATTTGTCTTTTTACATGAAAATTAGGAAACTGAAGGCAGAAAAGCAGTGGGAGGAAAAGTAGTTGAGAGCTCTGTGCCCTAGGGTTACGGGACAGGTGCTGGGGAGCCCATCACTGGTTAGAAAGCCAGGTCAGGCCACTCTGGGGCAGAAGGAAGTCCTGAGGGAAAGGTGCCAGGATGGTCAGCCAGTTCTATCCACCTCACCAGGGTACCCAGCTGGGTTCCATCCGCCTCACCAGGGTACCCAGCCGGGTTCCATCCGCCTCACCAGGGTACCCAGCCGGGTTCCATCCGCCTCACCAGGGTACCCAGCCGGGTTCCATCCGCCTCACCAGGGTACCCAGCCGGGTTCCATCCGCCTCACCAGGGTACCCTGCCGGTTCCATCCGCCTCACCAGGGTACCCAGTTCCATTTGCCTCACCTCTGCACTAGCTATATCCAAGATTTATTTTTGTTTCTAAAACAGTTTCTGCACAATGTAGTTTGTTCCATCATGTGCAATTGCAGAATAGTTTATTTTGTGAAAGTAGGTATACCCAGTTAACACTGCTTACTTGTTAACTCCTGGAGTAGCTCTTTAGTTGCTTCTTACATGCCTGCATGATTTCTTTCTATTACAATTTTGGAGGTGGGTGGGATCATAACTTCTAATTTAATAGAGTTTCTGTCTGAGGAAACTTACCATTTTCCAGGTGTTTGGTCTTCAAAGAGGGCCAGATTTTATCCTACTTCCCTGCCTGTGACCACAGTCAATTCAGAAGACAGGAATAAGATAGACAGAGACCAAAATTACCTTCATCTCTGATAACAGATAAAGCTGGTACGGAAAGTGTGGCTTGTCCCTGCTGGCAAGCGGCCTTCCTCAGGCTCATTTCCAGGTTGTGAGTGTGGTAGGAGGCTGTGTGTTCCACCCCTAAGATGACAGGGAACAGTGGGATATGTATGCATCCTGCCCATTGGCTGATCTTTTTGTTCCCTTTCCTCACTAAGACGTATGAAAATAAGATTGGCCTGGTGACACAGGCCTATAATCCCAGCTATTCAGAAGGCCGAGGCAGGAAGATTGCAAAGTCAGGGCCTGCTTTTCCTACAGAGTGAGTTCAAGGCCTGCCTAGTCAGTTGACTGAGACCCTGTCTCAAAATAAAAAACAAAGGGCTGGGAATGTAGCTCAGTGGTAGAGTATTTGCCTAGCAAGTTCAAGGCCCAGGTTCAGTGGATAGGGGAGGGGACAGAAATGATAACAAGTGAGTTTCTGTGTTTTGTGTAGGTCACATAGCCAGCTGGCAGTAGATCTCCCTGGGCTTAGAGATGATTTGGTATGAGAAAAAAAAAAAGCATGGTTATAAAGTTGGTCAGGCCTTATGCTCATAGCTTCCATCTGTACAGTGGCAATAAACTTTCTACCTCAGGGGTTCCTAGAAGGGTTAAGATATGCCATTTAGTGCTGGGGACCCTACATGGCCCAATGAGCCTAGTGCCCTTTCCTCTGTTCTGATCTACAATGTATTTCTCTTCATCACCCTGGTTGGAGGCTTATCCACAGTGGAGTGGCACTTGGATGTTGGCAGATTTCATTTTGATAATTAAAAAAATTTTTTTTAATTTGGCCAGTGCTGTGGTGCACACCTTTAATCCCAGCATTTGGGAGGCAGAGGCAGGCAGATTTCTTTGAGTTCAAGGCCAGCCTGGTCTACATAGTGAGTTGCAAGCCAGCTGGAGGTACAGGAGGTAAGAGGGGTCGGATCTGGAACTGGAGTTGCAGATGGTTGTTACCCACCACGTGGGTACTGGGAATCGAACCCAGGTCCTCTATAAGAGCAGCCAGTGCTCTTAACCACTGAGCCATCTCTTCAGCCCCCATTTCAATGATTTGGAAGGAAAAAAAATTCTTAAGGGAGTTAAGTGTTTTCTTTTATTATGCTTTATTATGTGCATATGTGCATATGTGCATGGGTATGCACATGCAAGTACAGTGTCCACAGAGGACAGATTCCCTGGAGCTAGAGTTACAGGCAGTTGTGAAGTGCTCTATGTGGGTGCTGGGAACTGAGTGAAGCCAGGTCCTCTAGAAGAGCAGCCAGTGCTCTTAACCACTAAGACATCTCTCCAGTCTCAGAAGTAAAAAGTTTTAAACAAAGAATTTCATATAGTAAGTGTACTGTAGACCATCTGGGTCACACCTGACATTGATTTTGTAGTCAGGACTTGGACAACATGGCCTGTTTAACGTTGAGGAACAAACGTCTCTCATTTCTAAATACTCTTACTTCCAGGACATTAAGTGGCTGTTCACACAGGCATGTTAGAGGACTCGTTCCTGGGGAAGAAGTCTGCAGTTAAGGTGGAAAAGGTAGAAAAGGCAAAAGTCTTCACATCTTTGGCTGAGGAAATCTGACCCTGAACATGTGACATTCATCTTGGTCCCCATCTCAGTATTTCCTTCTCTTTGCTTCTGTGAAACATTCCTCATCCCTGGGGACACATGACTCAGGTGATGCCACACATGTGGAGAAGGATGTAGCCAAGCAGTGAAGATCCTGTGTTTGATAACTTTGCAGACCTCCCTCATGTCTGCTGTAGCTTCCTGCCAGATTTTCAGTGTGTAGTGAAGGGCACTGTAAAGCCTAGCCTGGGCTGCTCTGTAGTGAAGGGCACTGTGAAGCCTAGCCTGGGCTGCTCTGTAGTGAAGGGCACCGTGAAGCCTAGCCTGGGCTGCTCTGTAGTGAAGGGCACTGTGAAGCCTAGCCTGGGCTGCTCTATCCTTGTGGTCCTTGAATACTTGCAGTGCACACAGCCCATAGATTGACTTTCACTTCTTCTATTTTGTTCTGAGCCTGTTTGGCATCCAGGCCCAGTGCTAAGTCCCTCCTGCCTTTGTAGGCCGACCTGGCCCGGGTGGGGGGGAGCAGCTGTTGACCCCAGAGCTGAGGGAAGGTGGAGCACCCTTCCTCTCGGCTTTCAACTTCCTGTACACACCGCTGTGGGAGGAAAAGGAGCTGGAGGGTGTGTGAAACCTCAGGGTAGAGGATCCCAGTCCTGCCAGACAATGCAAGTACAGAGGCAAATAATAACAACTAAATAATACTGGCAGTTCAGTTCCCAGGGCAGCTGCAGGGTAGCCTTTCTGTATAAACTGGTCAACTGAGTGAAGTCAAGAACCAGCTTATTCTTTTCGGCAGTCCTGGGGGGGTGGGGTGAGATGCCTATGAAGTCTTTTAAATTTCACAGACATAATGGCATCTTTCTACCTGAGATCTGTGGCTTGCTCCATCTGGCTACTTGTTTTTGCTGATCTCTAAGTGCAGTTGGCAGTCAGCCTTGCCTAGAGGGACGGTGCCTCTGTTTATTTAGGGTGGCAGTTGGCACCTGAAAGTGGTACTCAGTTTTACTGGTAAGGTGCTGAGTTGCTTTGTGTTTATTTTTGTTTCCAAGGCTATTTATTTTTTATGCATGAAAGCACCCCCATCCTGCTCCCCCTCTTTTTTACTTTTTTTGTTCTCTGATTTAAGTCATCTGGACTCTGGAGGTTTTTTAAATGCTTGCAAAATTTTTAATTTTTTTTTTTTTTACAGAAAGGGAAAAGGGGGCATGCTTGTGCACACACACAAGTGCGTGCATATGTGTGTGTGTGTGTGTGCACATGCGCGCACGCGTGCGCTATTCCAAATCTGAATGAGGTAAAAACATTTTGGCATATATCTGTATTTAGCCACTTTTTCATTCTTTTTTAGACTGTCTCATGTATCCCAGGCTGGCCTAAAACTTGCTAAGTAGCCAAGGATAAAACTGAATTTATGAGCCTTCTGTCTCCACCTCTTGAGTGCTAGAATTAGACGTGTGCCCGTGTCTAGTTTGTGTCCAGTTTATGCATAGCTCAGGGCTAGACCCAGGCTCTGTGCGTACTAGGCAGGCACTCTGTCACCTGCACTCCTCCCTTTCTTTGCAGTTTGTCATACTTGACATAACTTCTTCCCTGAGTTTCCTTTTCATTACGAAACTTGTTTCTGTGGGCCCTTTGGCCTTTCTTAGGATATGATGGTATTTAACCATTTCCTTAATGCTAGAAAGTTTCAAAATTTTGAGAATGTTTTTATATTTTTATGTCAATGAGTGTTTTGCTTACGTATATGTAAGTGTACCTCATGCACTGAATCCCCTCTAGTGCCCAAAGAGGACCCCCTGGAACTGTAGTTGCTGTCAGTTGGAGCTGCCATGTGGGTGCTGGGAACCAAACCCAAGTTCTCTGCACTAACTCTTTGGTCATGGCCAGATTAGGAATTCTAGTTGCCGGGTATGTTATTATACACAGTTCAGATGGACTACCATGGCAAAGCACCCAGCCTCCAGAAACCACAGTGGTCTGTCCTCTGGGCACGTTCTCAGTGTCCTTGTTCCCTGGGTTCTCCTTTACTTCCTTGCCTTATTGACCATTAGATCAGATGATCCTGGGTACGAGCCTTATGCAGTGCACTCACCCCCACCCCAAATAACTAGCTGCATGCTCTCAAGTGTAAGATGATGGTTCTCTGGAAGTAATCATGGCAAGATTCACCAAGGGAGCCCCTTGTGCACCCCCCTGAATTTGGGTTGTGTAGTCCTGCTTCTCTGGGCTGCAGTAGAAAAAGACCTTCAGAAAGGAAAGGGAGCCGAACAGGAGCCTGGAGACCTGGAGTCCAGATTTCCTTCTCAGTGCCGAGAGGTCTCAAAGGCTGTCAGTAGGTGTGGGGTAGGCCAGGTGGGGAGCACGAGGCACTCCCTGATCCTCCTGTGAGCATCTGGAGCCCTCACAAATCTCTCATCAGTAGCTGCCACCCAGCAGAGGGCTGGGAGAGGATTCCTATAAAAGGATCTCAGAACTCCACCCTGCTCCTGCCCGTGAGGGCTCCTGCTTCTCTTTGCTCGCCCTGGTAGTTCCCTTATTCTACTTTACTTTTACCTCCGTGGCAGGAAGAAAGGAGTTGATTCCTTGGGCAACAAAACCAACTCCTGGAGTCTGCTCTAGAGACTACTCTGCACAGGCACAAGCTTGCTTGCAGCCTCCAGGGCTTCGGTCTTTGGACCTCAGGGTCCTTCTGAGGTGTGGGACACAGTAGCAGTAGCACCTTCTTTGTTCTTCCTGTGCTCCCTGTGGCAGCTGAGTCCTGTACTACTACTTTTTTTTTTCTTTTTTTTTGTCTTTTTGAGACAGGGTCTCCTTTAGTTCCAGCAGGCCTGGAGCTCCCCAGGCTTGAACTCACAGATACCCACCTCCCTCTCCCTCCTGAGTGCTGGGATTAAAGGCTTGCGCCACCACGCCCAGCAGCCATCCCTTTTAAAGACCATCTTGAGAGGAATATAGGGTCCTAGGGAGGACATTCAGGACCAGGGATGGTCACGTTGAATTCATGGGAACAAGAATGTTAGAAACAGTTCTACCCCTCAAAGCCTCTTTAAGACTTTCATATTTTTTATAAAAAGAAAGCACTAATTGCTGGCTGAGGGTGGTGTGAACTGCAGTAGAGCCTCTGCTTAGCACATGCAAGGCTCATCCCCAGCCTGGTCAGGGGACATGCATAAAACCGGGAAAAGCTCTGTAAATCCAAGCTTTGGAGTTCAGTGTGACCCCTTGGACATTGTCATCCCATTGTGGTTATGAACATAATAACTTTGTTACCTGAAAACTCAGAATTGCTGGGAGCGTGGATTTGAATCCAAAGGAATCCAGGACACAAGTATTGTGTTGCAATCTAATTTTATTCTTTCCACGCAGGTTAATTAATCTTAATTCTGTCCTGTTCGTAGCCTAACTCCTGAAGCCTGCTACTTACAACATCTTAGTCTCCTCTGGAAGCAGTGGATTGGGTCCATGCTAGGGACTTTACAGGAGGCCGGTGATTGGATGGGTGGACAGGTCTGGGGCAGCTCTAGGCCAGTGGGTCTGGCGTGCAGTTTGGGGCCTGAGAACCACTGACTGATGGTGGGCAGCATTTCCGATGTTCAAATCTCACATGGTGGGGGGACGGGGGACGGGACTTGGCCCCAAGTGTTAATATGGAGCTCATACCCGGGTCCCCATCCATGGACAGGTGGTTATCTTGTCTCTGTGCCTGTGTCCCTTCTTGCTGCCTAATCAGCTGTGCACGTTTGGCTTCAGGCCCCTTCGTAGCCCTGCGATTGAGCTAGTGTTGATCTGAGCAGCCTTGGGGCTGAGGCAGGCAGGCAGGCAGGCCTGTGACTAAACTACAATTAACATCTCTATTCTCTAAGGTTACAGCACTTTAGAGCTGCACTTTTACTAATGTTATTTAATCCTAAACTACCTCTAATTCACACATCTCTCAAATGCTAATTATGCTCCTAACAAGAATCTAAGCTGGTATAACCCTTTTATTTTATGGTGGCAACTTATACCTGGTAACTTTTATTAAGACCCTGGTTATTTCCTTCAAATTAGGTGTCAGCTGGCACTGTGGCCACATATTTTATGTGCACACCTCTGCCCTTGACTTTCAGATTCCTGCTGTTGGTGGAGCTTCCAGGACCTGGAGCCAGAGGCTTGCCCAGATGGGCCCGCCTGCCTCCTAGGCTGCCCCAGCATTCCTTTCTGCTTCCTGTGGGACTGGCCTCCAACACAGCCAGTTCATTTCCTTTCTCCGGAACCTCCCCTTATCGCCAACCTTCAAAGGTGTCACGGAGGCTGTGGCAGCATGAGGCCTGACCTCCAAACTCTGACCTCTGTTAAAGCTTCCATGCCCCTGGGCTGACTGAACTGGGGAGCTGAGTGGCTTTGGGGTGACTGCTGCTGGCTGGCATAAATGCCTGGCTGCTGGTTGGCCTCAGGGTCTTCCTCTAGAGTAAGCCTGGGAGGTGCTTAATCTGGGAGGTGGTGTGTTGCCTTTGTCTTCTGAGTCTCACTTCCTTCCTGGCTTCCTGGCACGCTCTTATCTTAATTTTCCCAATCTCCAGTAGACTTACTTTGTGGTGTTTGATTAGGGTAGTGTTGCAAGTGAAGTAGAGTGTTGGAAAATGTTGGGGGAAAGAGACCATAGTCCAGGGTTGTTTTAGCAATCTGGTAAAAACCTTGGAACCCACCGGCTCTGGGGAAGCCCTTGCGGTAGTGCTGACTCACCTGTCACCTCATTCCTTTGCTAATGGCCCAGCCAGATTAGCTGGTTTTGCATCTGCAAGGCTGCTACTCTTCTTTCCTCCTACCTTGCTCACCTAAAATGTGAAGAAAGTTAAACCAGCTATGAAATTTATCATCCTTCAGAAATGAATAGCATCTTAATTGACTCCCTTTTGAAAACATGTCAACCTGGGACTTCTAAATCTGAGTGTAATCTGGTATGCTCTAAAATTGGGACCTCAAACTGGGGCACTCTGGGGAGACAAGTCCACCTTCCAAGTTTGTTTTCTGGCTCCAAACAAACGAGTGGCTGTTTGACTATTGGCACAAGACCCAGGTTTAAAAGCACAACCATATAGGGTATTGGTAGAATGGTAACCCAGGGCTGTAAAAAGTGAGGTCATGGAAGGCCAGATGAGGCTTTTTAAATGTGTATCACAACTGCAATTAATCTTATTAAACATGCTGGGCCTGTGCCTGTTTTCACAGCCCGAGTATGATGGGGTATTTAAGGGACATGCTCTGAGGGACTCTCCTTCTTTGATGATACAGATGGATTTCAGGCGCATATGAAACGTATCTGCTGTAATAAAGGCCTTTTGTATACCTTTGCAGATTTATTCCATTTTGGGAATGAGCAGGAACATGACTTGGACTTATAAGAGGATAGATTACAAATGTAGACTTGTAGCCAGACTTCATGACTAGATCCTGCCTCTGTTCAGGACCTAGCTAGTTTGAATACAGTATTGTGGGAGTAAAAGATTTGAAATTAAAAAGGTAGCAGACAGGCAGAAGTAGACATTGTGGCTAAGAAGCCACCGAATGTGCCAAGGGCTCTTACCTTGAAAGCTGTGTGGTCCAGGGCTCCCTCCATGGGTTGCTGTGCCGAGGACGCTTCCTGTGAGGTGGCCGAAGAGGTGAGTGAGGTACTGGAGAGCTGAGCCAGCAGACTGCCTGGTGGTGCGGAGCTGGGAGAGGACGTCCGAGATGGGCAGCTGCACACACTGATTTTCTGAGCACACACCTACTCTCATTTCTTTTCATGCATGTAAGAGAAGCCTGGTACAGACCTTTATCCTTATAAAACTGCTTTGTTTTTGGATTTAGTCTAATATACACACTATGCTGGATAGCTTAGCATCAACTTGACACACCTGGGTTGAGGAGCCTCAATTAGGAAATCAGCTCCATTGGACTGGCCTGTGGCCACGTCTCTGGAGTGCTGTCTTGATTGTTGAGCAGAGTGGGAGGGCCCAGCCTACTATGGTGCCACCCTAGGCAGGTTGTTATGTACGATATAAGAAAGCAGGCTGGGCACGGGGCCAGAAGAGCAGGCCAGTCAGCAGCATTCCTCCATGGCCTGTGCTTCAGCTCCTGCCTCCAGGTTCCTGCCCTGAGTTCCTATGCTGGGCTCCTTCAGTGATGAACTGTGACCCAGGAGATGTGAGCCAAATAAACCCTTTCCTACCTTTGGTTTTGGTCAGAATGTTTTGTCACAGCAATTGAAGAGAAACTAGAACACATACCCACCTATGCTCTTATCTGGTGTCTTTTTGATTGTTAACAAGTAGCCTCAGGGACAGAATGCTTAAATTGTCAAGTTTGACAGATGTGGTTTAGCTGTGTTAGTAATCCCCAAATGAATACAGACTCCACTCAACAAGTGAATAGTTAGTAAGATCCAAGAACTGTAAGGATCTGGAGGTGACACATAGCTGTCGTCCCAACACTCAGGAGGCAGAAGCAGAAGGATTACAAGTTTCAGGCCAGTTTGAAATATGTAGCAATTTCAGCTCGGGCTACATAATGAAAAAAATCTTCCTGCCTAATGTGCTCATTTAGTCCTAATTAATGAACACCGTTCACAGCATTCTCAGAACCTGTACCATTCTAAAGATGGTTGGGAATCTTTGAGACAGGACAGTGGGGGTGGAGGATTAGTGTCCACAGCACACTCTTTGGAAAACAAGGCTCCCTGTAGTTCTGCAGTGCCAAGGATGGCCATTACAGGCACTCTCAGTTTTTCATTTGCTTTTCATGCTCTGAGGTAACAGTGATGCATCTGTCTGTTGCTATGTGGAGGACTGGGTGCATAGGTAGGGGTATCCGCTCCCTTTTTTTTTTGTTTTAGTCCTAGGAGAATGCACACAGTGAGTTTCTTATATGGCTGCATGGGAAAGTTGCCTGCCTGCAAGCTGATTTCAGGCAAGAAGGACTCATGACAGGAAATGGAAATAGACTGCCAGCTGTAGAGTTTGCCATCTAAAAATCTCCTTCCATCTGGCAGGGCAGTGATCACAACTTTAGAGTGGCCAGACCGAACCAGCGTGCTAGGGCCACACACCAAGATAAACAGAGTCTCTGGCTGGGGCAGTCCGTGGGGATTCACACTGGTGCCATGAGAGCCTAGCGGCACACTGTACTTTTAAGGTCATAAACAGCAGCACTGAGCAGCTCAGACACAACTGTTCCAAGTCCTTCCTTGAGGAATAGAATTGTATTTGCTCTCCAGATGGATGGGGTCTTTTCACTTTAGTGTCCTAGTCACATAGTTTCCATGGTGTTGTTTTTTTTTAAAACCTTGTTCTTCATTTATACTTGTTCGTTGGTTACATTTGCACTGTCCAATGCAGTAATTAAATGAGGCTTGAAATTCACTTCCTGATTTCAAGTGCTTAGAAACCACACGTGGCTCCTGGCTGCTGTTAATGGGACACAATATCATGGCAGGAGAAGCTTCGGGGTAGCACTGGTGTGTATCAGCAAAGCTGATCCTTGAGAAGACTTTCTGGGTCTCCATAGTGCTCCACCTGCTTCAGTGTCTTATAGGTTGTGGGACTGAAAGTGAGGAGTGTCAGGCTGATGGCAAATCTAAATACAGAGCTGTCCCTCTGTGGCCTTTCTCACATATGTATTCAGTGGGATTGAGCAAGACCTGATTCTGGCCAGAAGGAACCTTTGAGAGCTTTGCAGCTTTAGCAGGGTGTATGGTGCAGCTCCTTTTACATTCATCCTATTCCAGGGGCTCCCCTTTGCCTATCCAGAAGACTTCTCACAACAGAATCTAGAATCTTAACATGTTTCCGATAAACTGGGTATGATGAGGCATGCCTGTAATCTCAGCATCAAAGGTGGAGGCTACAGAACCAGAAGTTCAGGGTCACAACCCTCTACCACGTATATAACAAGGCGACACATAGCCTGGGATATGTGGGATTGTTTGAGTCTTGGCATACCCTCCCCATTCCCCAAAAGAATTTTACGAAAGTTCTGGCATGTGAGCCCCACCTCTGCTTGCTCTCCTCCTGGATAACTTGTTTACTGAATGTACTTCTGGGTGCAGGCCTGTTCCCTGATTGCAGCATCGAGATACTTTTCCCAGAAAATGGTCATAATCACTTTCCTCTTTGTTGCAACCAGATACCTGACAAAAAGCAACTTAGAGGAGAAAGGAGTTATTTTAGATTAAACTCAGATGAGTGCAGTCCATCATGGAGGATCCATCATGGAAGAGGCATGGCAGTGGATGCGGCTTGGTCTGTGGTGCCCACCAGGAAGCAGAGAAAGGGGAATGCCCATGCTCAGCTGCCTTATTCCTTTTTTCCTTTTTATTCATTCCAGGACCTCATGGAACCTCATGGGTTGTGATGCCCACATTCAGGGTGGGTCGTCCCCCCTCAATCTTGGGAAATACCCGTGCAGAAGTATGCCTCAGTATGCCTTAGGCATTCCTTAATCTATCTAAGCTGACAGAATGACACTACAGACCATGTATATTCTTTTACTATTTTACTGCAACCAGGCCTGGTAGGGAAGATATCTAAAGGGGTCAGTGCCTAGACTTAGCTTACCTTAACTGGCCCTGATTTCCATTTGCCCCCAGGACTCACTGTTCCCAGAAATATGCTGCTTTAGTGTGGAGGCTGCTGGTTGTTATATTCTGTGTGCAATTTATAAAGCTAGGACTTGCTCTAGCTGTATGCCACTGGGTACCCTAAACCCTTGGGACATGAGGAACATCAGCGGGGAATTATTTGTTTCTAGAACTGGACATGAAATGAATAGTGGGAATTCATAATTTCAGGGTCTACTCTGGAGAAAGCACCGATTGACCTGGTTAAGTTTATTCTTCTCTGCTGGTGCAAGCTGGACCCAAACTTGGCCAGGTGTCAGAGTAGCTGTGTCCAGGAGCCCGAAGATTCCCGGCATCATGTACTGTTCATTTGTCATTCCTTACTCAAAAAGTCTGTGCTTTTTTTGCTTGCCCGGCACCTTGGGAGGCTGGTCATTAACTTGTTTGCCCCTTCTCCCCTCCCTTTTTTTTTTTTTTGGTCCTTTTGAGACAGGGTCTCCCTGTAGCCCCAGCTGTCCTGGAACTTACTCTGTAGACCAGGCTGGCCTTGAACTCACAGAGATCTGCCTCCTCTGCCTCCCAAGAGCTAGGATTAAAGGAGTGTACCACCACACCAGGCCCCACCTCCCTTTTTGTGTGTGTGTTCAGTTCATCAGTTTGTATGTGTATATGATGTGTGATCATGTATGTCCACATTTTGTGTCCAAGTATGTATGTGTTCATGCAGCGTTACAGTTTAGAGGTCAGAGGACTTTGAGACAGGGTCTCTTTGTTGACTGCTGCATTACTCCAGGCTAGCTGGCCTGCCAGTTTCAGGGATTCTCTTGTCTCTGCCCGCATCTCATGTAAGAGATGTAGATGTGTGTTACTGTGCCCAACTTTACATGGGTTCTGGGGATTCAGTCTCTGGTGCTTACAGTTGGCATGGCAGGTGTTTACCCGCTGAGCTGTTGCTGCAGCCCCTCCTTCCTTGAAGAATTCTGTGGGTTTTTGTTTTGTTTTGGTTTTTTGTTTTTTACACTTTGCCCATCATCACAACATGATATTTTTTTTTTAAGGTGGAAGGGTCTGAACCCAAGACTACACGCGCGCGCGCGTGCGTGTGTGTGTGTGTGTGTGTGTGTGTGTGTGTGTGTGTGACATCCAACCCCAGTCCTGCTTTATGTCTTAAAGAGGTCTGTGGGGCCGGGCGTGGTGGCGCACGCCTTTAATCCTAGCACTTGGGAGGCAGAGGCAGGCGGATCTTTGTGAGTTCAAGGCCAGCTTGATCTACAGAGTGAGTTCCAGAACAGCTGGGACTAAAGGAAGACCCTGCCTCAAAAAGACCAAAAAAAA
>VZQC01001888.1:470811-542753 GCA_009823505.1 Rhizomys pruinosus
AAAAAAAAAAAAAAAAAAAAAAAAAAAAAAAAAAAAAAAAAAAAAAAAAGAGGTCTGTGGTACCAAATGAAAAAAAAACCTCAAATATGTACAAGTGGGTGAGGTGAGGGGTAAGCCAACTTGACCAGGCTGTCAGCCAAGAGGCAGAAAGGCAGAGACAACTATCTTTCCCATTTTGAACTGTTTGGCACAGAGCCTGGCACCAGCAGGCACTCAATAAACAGTTATTGAATGACAGCTTGTATTATGTCTTCTCATAGTTCTATAAAGTAGGTATTGTTTTGAACATTTCACAGAGATGAGAGAGCCAAGGCTCAGAGAGGTTACATATCTTACCCCTGGCCACACAGCTAGCATGTGGCAGTTTTGATTTCAGACCCAAGTATGACTAAATCGCAGCCTATATTGCTTTACTAGGCTAAAATTGAAAGAACTGATAGGTACATATTCATCTCCTTACGCCCTCTTTTTTTTAAATTTTTTTATTTTTTAATTTTTTTATTTTGTATGTGTATGAGTGTACTCTCTGCATGTAGGTTGGTGCACATGTGTCATGCAACGCTGCCGAAGTCAGAAGAGGGTGTCAGATTCCCCTTGAACTGGAGTTAAAGACAGTTCTAGCCGCCATGCGGGTGCTGGGAATCGAACCCGGGTCCTCTACAAGAAAGAGCAGTTGGCAGTCTTAACCGCTGAGCCATCTCTCCAGCCCCATGGCCTCTTTTTTAAAAACAGATTTCATGTATAAGTGTTTTGCCTGCATGTATGTAGGTGCACCATATTTGTGTCTGGTGCCCAGAGAGGCCAGAAAAGGTTGTCGGGTCCCTTGTAACTGGAGTTATGGATAGTTGTTAGCCACCAGGTGGGTGCTGGGAACTCTGTAAGAGCAGCCAGTACTCTTTAACTGCTGAGCCCTCTCTCAGCCCTACTTCCTCTCTTTTTTGTAGTCACTCTTAATTTCTCTTTATTTTTTTTAATATGAGAGAGAGAGAGAGAGCCTTGAACTCACAGAGATCTGCTTGCCTCTGCTTCTCAAGTGCTGGTATTAAAAGTGTGTGCCACCATGCCTAGGATTTTTAGTGTTTTTAATTTTGATTTAGCTTCAGAGTTAGCCAGAAAAGTCTAAGTGGGTCTCAGACCCTCATTCAGGCTAGGGGTCTGTTTCTGGAAAGCCTGGCTCATGGGCCTGTGGGAATAGGCTGCAGGTGCAGAATTCCTTTATGTCTGTGAATTGGGATGTGTCCCTTCCAAGAAAGTTCACCAGTGAGAAAACAAACAGGTGGAGATGTGGCCGCACCCAGGAGGTGAGGCTGTTCGCAGAGTGGCTTTTGGGGCACACTGGCTGAAATGCCAGGGACGAGTCTAGGGTTAGAGTTTTGCATGGCACAGCTCTCCCTGTGGCTTTAGACAGAGATGTCTTGTAACCTGCTCAGCAGACACTCTTGGGTGTGGCACCAGCCCCTCCCTGGCTGCCAAGAGCAATAACCATGTATTATTCACAGGCTGCTGCACCCCTGCCATTTCCTCTCCTGCCCTGCACTGAGAGAGTGCTGTTTATACTTTGCTCAGTGCCACGCCTGCCACACCATTGCTTAACCCTCTCCTTGCTTTTGCCCTTTACGTTTGCACCTTGTCCCTTCTGGGTTACATTTTCTCCTCTCTGTCTTTCCTGTGCATCTTATGAGTACTCATGAGTTTAGAGGGATTTTTCCCTAGGTAGGCAGGCAAGAGAATCTCTCTCTCTCTCTCTCTCTCTCTCTCTCTCTCTCTCTCTCATTACGTTTTTACTTTATGTATATGAGTGTTTCGCCTGTATGTATGTGTGCAGTGCCACAGACGCCAAAAGAGGTTGCCAGAGTCTCTGGAACTGGAGTTACAGCTATTTGTTAACCATCATGCGGATGCTGGGAACCAAACCCAAGTCTCTGCAAGAGTAGTCAGTACTCAGTTAACTGTTGAGCCATCTCTTTAGTCCCAAGAGCGTCTCTTAAAGGCTAAACGATCTGGGAGTTTTCCATGGTGGTGGTGGGGTCTTTGTCTTTCTTCAAGTTGGACTCCGAAATCAATATCCTTGGCCCCTTTCCTGCCACATCCCTCTGCTTCCAGAAACTGCTCAGTAGTCAGACTGAAGTTCAGCCTGGGCTACCCAAAGGCAGCACACACCTTAAGGGGACAGTTGGCCTCTGTGAGCTTCTGCCTGTCTCCCTCCTCCCTCTGCCCTCCCCCCTGGGCAAGTACTTGCATGTAGCAAAAAACATTTGCCAAAGGAGCAGGCCTGTGTGGGGTTGACCTGGAGGACAGCTCTGCTGCCCTTGGGGTTTATGTTCTAGTCTTAGAATTCAGTTCCGGTGTTCAGCCTGGAAGGGATTCTCTAGGTCTTTGACTCCAACTTTCTCTTTCTGCTCTCTGCACTTTGCTTGGCTTAATCTCTGAGAAAGATAATTGTTATGTAAAGGTTTCTCTGTTAGCAGTTGTAGGTTTTCCTGTGGAAATGATTCTTTGGACCTTAAGGTGCCTGTGGCCTTCTGATATGAAGGGGATAGGGTAGGTGCTAAGTCCAGTATCACCAGCAAAGCTGCTCTTGGGAATTATTAATCTACTGTCCTTTTCTCACACTCGGTTTTGCCCCCATTCAGTAGGATTCTCACCTGGGCAAAGCCCCTGGGGTACACATACACTGCTGTTATCTGCAGCTAACCATCCTGGTGGGTTTTCATTTGGAGTCCTTACATGGAGCCGCATGTCTCTATCGGTCTCACTAGGCAGAATAACATCAGATCAGATCTTTGCAGTCAGGTCTGCTGTTAGGTTCGAAGGATCTCCTCTAGTTACTTCACTGAGGAGGAAACAAGGGAACAGGTTTACAGGGGTTGGTAAGTCCCAACCAAGTCCAGTGCTAAACTAGGGAGCAGAGTCCAGATCTTGCTGGAATGCTGTGCTTTCTACAGCTTCTCCTGCCTTGCCACTTTCTTAGAGCATATCCTTAACTTTGTGCTGCTTTGCAGGGCTGGGGATCAAACCCAGAGCCTTTTGCATGCTAACACTGAGCTGCTTCCCTAGCTCTTCTTTTCTTTTTCTTTTTCTTTTTTTTTTTTTGGCAGGGTCTCCCTATATAGCCCCAGCTATTCTGGAACTCACTCTATAGACCAGGCTGGCCTTATACTGACAGAGATCCGCCTACCTCTGCCTCCCGAATGCTAGGATTAAAGGTGTGTGCCTCCACGCCTGGCTTAAAGATGGGTCTTAGCCGCCATGTGGGTGCTGGGAATCGAACCGGGGTCCTCTGTAAGAGCAGTCGGTGCTCTTAACCTCTGAGCTACCTCTCCAGCCCCTTCTGTTTGTTTTTAAACACAGGCTCTTGCTGTGTAGCCCATACTAGGCTGGCCTCCTGCTTTCTGAGTGCTGGGCTATAGGCCAGGCTATGCTATTCAACTCTTACTCTTTAGAATAGTCTCCCTTCTGTACTTATGGGGTCTATACCTATGGGTTCAATCAATCAGTTGCAATCTGTACTGAATATGTACAGAATTTTTCTTCTTGCTACCATTATCTATACAATGTGGCGACAACTGTTTGCAGAGTATTTACCTTGTGTTATGAATTATAGGTAATCTAGAGATTATTTGAACTGTATGGGAAGAGGTGCACAGGTTTTATAAAAATCCTGTGCCATTTTGTATAAGGGATGTGAGCATTTTGGTGCCTGTGGGGGCCATGTCCTCTGCAGGCACTGAGGAACAGTTGTATTAAAAGTTGAATGTGGTGCTGTGTGTGTGGTGGACCATGCCTTTAACCCCAGAGGCAAGAGTATCTTTGTGAGTTCAAGGCCAGCCTGGTCTACAGAGCAAGTTCCAGGCCATCTGGGGCTACAGGGAGACCCTGTCTCAAAAAGACCAAAAAACAAAACAAAACATTGACTATGTAGGGGCTGGAGAGGTGGTTCATGGGTTAAGAGCACTGGCTGCTCTTGTAGAGAACCCAGGTTCTGTTCCCAGCACTCCCATGGCATCTTTGATCATCCATAACTCCAGTTCCAAGGGATCTGACTGACTCCCTCTTCTGGCCTTTGTGGGCTTTGCAGGACACCTGTCAGTTATATACAGCAAGCCAAACGCATATACATAAAATAAAAATGATATGCAAAATATATTTTTTAAATATTGTATTTTATGTGTATAAGTGTATTGCCTGCCTCTGTGTAAGTGCACTCTTCTCATGCAGTACCTATGGAGGTCAAAAGAGGGCATTGGATCCCCTGGAACTAGACATATGAAGGGTCGTTAGCCACTATTGGGTGCTGGGAACTGAACCCAGGCCCTCTGCAAGAGCAGCGGGTGCTCCTAATTGCTGAGCCATCTCACTAGCCCCCACAGTTTTTTTATTTTTTATTTTTTTTGAGACAGGGTCTCCCTGGAACTCACTCTGTAGATCAGGCTTGCCTGGAACTCATAGAGATCCATCTGCCTCTGCCTCCTGAGTGCTAGGACTAAAGGCTTGTGCCATCATACCCTGCTTAAAGATGGTTCTTAGCTGCCATGTGGGTGCTGGGAGTCGAACCTGGGTCCTCTGCAAGAGCAGGTGTTGCTCTTTGAAGTTATTTTAACCCACAGTAAGACCAAATATAACAACTGCTTTGGGGGTTTACACTGGTAATGATAGTGTTCCCAAAGGGCTTTAGGCCCGCCCATGGAGCTAGGGAATCGAGGGAACATGTATTATCTGTGCTGATCTTTCCCCAGCGTTTCCAGATATGCTAATAACCCTTGAGACTTTGCCAGGATCATACTGAAACTGAGAACACTGAGACAGTTTGTATCACCGTCCTGGTTAGGGTCTAAAGTCAAAGAACTTGAGACTCAGTGGCTCAAGTCCTTTTACAGCATAGGTGGCATTCCTGCAGGCCTGGAGCGGCCATTCCTGGTACTTATACCACTATCACTACCACAGATCACTCAGTGGCAAGCAACATCTGCCTTATTGTAGATTATCCACCTGTGAGGATGATGAGCTTTCTGTCAGGCTGGAAGAGGCCTATTTTCAGACCTTCTTCTTGGGGGATGAATCATCAGATTTTAATTGCCCCTCCTGTCTTGCTCTTGAAGATGTTTAGGACCTTTGTCTTTTCTGAGTGGCTACCTCAGTTTGAATCTGATTATGTAGGCTTCCTTTGCATGTGCAAATGTTTGTCTATACAAGAGCCTTGGAGACCTGTTCAGTTTAGTAGGGATGACATCAAGGACATAGATGAAGATGAAACTTGCTCTGGTAACTAACTAGTAGGGTCATCCTCAGAGCACCCACTTAACTGTGCATCTGTCCTGCTACTTATCTGTACCACCGAGAATCTAGTTAGGTCATTAGGGGAGAATTAAATGAAAGCGCCCATGTGTAGAAGACACCAGACAGCTGGAGCTGACAGTCGCTAGGCGTTCGGATGAGGCAAACGGTTAAGTTTCTTCTGGCAGGTTAATTTACTTCCTAGAACTTGATCTTACCTGGATACTGGAGCAACAATGCCGATTTTGTTGGCTTATAAGGAGAATTAAATGTGATTGACATCAGGTGCCTGGTGTATTTGACCAGCCAAACACCGCAGCTTGGCTGTTTGTGGCAGTGGGGCTCCTCCTACGTAATGCCATATGCTGAATAAATTATTAATGAGTTCTAAAGAGTCTGGGGTCCAGAGAGGTAGACAGGGTTAGGGTAGAGGAAGTCTGTCCACTTGTATCTTAGCAAGGGGATTTTTTTGGAAGGTAAATTACCCTCTGGTAGTTATAGTAATTAGTGCTGGTTAATTAGTATTTATTACCTGCTGTACTTTATACTAAAATTATAATGCTATAGAGTCCAAAACATTAATAGAATGTGAAAAGAGAAGCTTATAATAGGCATCTTTAAGTATTGTTTGAAGCTGGGCATAGTGGTGCACACCTTTAATTTCTGGACTTGGGGGAAGCAGAGGCAGGCATTGTCTGTGAGTTTGAGGCCAGCCTGGTCTACATAGTGAGTACCAGGCCAGGCAGGGTTACAGAGAACCTGTATTAGTCACTTTTCTGTTGCTGTGATAAAACACCATGACCAAAGGAATTTATAAAAGGAAGAGTTTATTTGAGCTTATGATTGACGGTTCCAGGGAATTAGAGTCCATTGTGATGGGAGGCATGGCGGCTGGAGCTGGAGCAGCAAGCCGAGGGTCACATCTCGCAGTGAGCACAGGAAGCAGAGGGAGCGGCTGGAGACCACGAGGCTTGTTAAACTCACTAAGCCTGCCCCGAATAACGTACTTCCTCTCGCACGGCCACACCTTCTAAGACCTCCAAGAACAGTGCCACCAACTGGAGACAAATGTCTGAATACTTAAAGCCTATGGGGGACACTCATTCAAACCACCACAGAGCCTATCTCCAAAATAGATAGATAGATAGATAGATAGATAGATAGATAGATAGATAGATAGATAGATCAGTTTGAAGTAGAAATGTCCAATAGCAGGCACTCTAGGGAAGGATGTTTTTGCAGAAGGAAAATTTAGCAGACAGCTTTGCAAAATAATATTTAATGAGGTGCTCTTTTTAGCTGCTGACACATTAGCTTTATTTGATATATCCTCTACAAGGACTCTGAGGAATGAGAAACACTCTTGGTGGATGAGCCTGGTGCATTTGAAAGTAAGGTAGGGTAAGTGTATATGACCTCTTCAAGGCAGAGAGCACAAGGTCACTCTTACAAGGTGGAATGTAGAAGAATCCTGGCTTATTTCATTTTTTAAAGTAAATACTCGTGGGGACTGGAGAGATGGCCTAGAGGTTAAGAGCGCCGACCGCTCTTACAGACGACCGGGGTTCGATCCCCAGCACCCACATGGCGGCTGAGAACCGTCTGAAACTCCAATTCCAGGAAAACTCCAGCTCCAGGGGAAACCGACACCCACTTCTGACCTCCGCGGCATTGCACGGCACGGGTGCACAGGCTTGCATGCAGACAGTACATTCGTACACATACGGAAGTAAATAAAATTAATAAAAAAAAAATTAAAGTAAATACTCGCCAGGCGTGGTGGCGCATGCCTTTAATCCCAGCATTTTGGAGGCAGAGGCAGGTGGATCTCTGAGTTCAAGGCCAGCCTGTCTACATAGTGAGCTCCAGGCCAGCTGGGATAAAGGGAGACCCTGTCTCAAAAAGACAAAAAAAAAAAGTAAATACTCATGTATGTTATGGCTTTTTTTTTCTTCTAGGATGTGGAAAAAGAGAAGGAAATTCACAGTTACCTCAGCAAAGAGGAAATCAAAGACAAAGTTCATAAATACAATTTAGCTGTCACAGACAAGTTGAAGATGACCTTGGTAAGTGTCCCTAACTGGTTGATTGATATCAAAAGACAAGAAAAGTCAGGGGCTGGAGAGATGGCCTAGTGGTTAAGAGTGCCAACTGCTCTTGCAGAGGACCCAGGTTCAATCCCCAGCACCCACATGGCAGCTGAGGACCGTCTTTAACTCCAGTTCCAGGGGACTCTGACACCCTCTTCTGGTGCACAAACCTGCATGTAGACAGTATATTCATACACATACAAAATAAATTAAAATAAAAAATTAAAGAAAAAAGTCAGGGTCAGAGAGGGCTCAGTACTTAAAGGGATAGCTGAGCAAGTTTGATTCTAAGAACCCATGTCAAGAGCCAGATGTGGTGGTACACATCCGTAATACCAGCATTCCTATGGCGAGATGGGAGGTAGAGACGGAATTGTCTAGAAGCCTGTGGGCCAGGTAGCCTGGCATACTCAGCAACAGCAACAGCAGCTGAGTATGATAAAGCAGGATAGTATATATGCCCTCTTCAAGGCCGAGGGCACCAGGTCACTCTTACAAGGTGGAATGTAGAAGAATCCTGGTTTATTTCATTTTTTAAAAGTAAATACTCACCAGGCCTAAAGATAAAGGTGTTTGCTACACAAGCCTTGTGACCTGAGTTTGAGCCCCAGGCTCCGTGTAAAGGTAAAAGAAGTGAACCAGCTCCACGAAGTTGTTCTCTGACCTCCACATGTGTACCATGGCACAAGTGCCCACATGTATGTTGCACATACATATATCCAAATTAAAAGAAAAAAATTAAGTGAAACATTTAGGGCTGGAGAGATTGCTCAGCAGTTCAGAGCACTGGCTACTCTCCCAGGACTCAGATTCAGTTCACAGCACCCACATGCCAGCTAACAACAGTCTAGAATTCCAGTTTCAGGGGATATGACTCTTCTGGCATCCATAGGCATTGCACACATGGGAACACTCATACACATCAAATAAATTTTTAAATTTTATTTATTTATTTATTTATTTATTTATTTATTTATTTATTTATTTTATGTGTATGAATGTACTGTCTGCATGTAGGTTTGTGCACCCTTGTCGTGCAATGCCTCAGAGGTCAGAAGAGGGTGTTGGATTCCCCTGGAACTGGAGTTAAAGACAGCTTTCAGCTGCCATGTAGATGCTGCAGATCGAACCCTGGTCCTCTGCAAGAGTAGTCTGCACTTTTAACTGCTAGGCCATCTCTCCAGCCCCCAAATAAATATTTTTTAAAGTGAAATGCTTTAACATTTTATTTTAGTAGATTTTCGGAATCCTCCTTGCAAGGGGATTTTTGCTGTTTTCTAACCTATTCACAGTAGCTCAGATTCTGGTAAGACTTTGGATGATTTCTGTCTGATATAAAATAAGTATGTAAGTGTCTGAAAGATTTTGTACCCATAAAGTGGAATATAGTTGAATTAAGATTTTCCCTCCCTTGTTGCCCATATAATATGAAGTATCTAGCATTCAGGTTTCTTCCTGCAAGATGTTATTAAAGGCATCAACAACATTGTCCCCCACTGTTTGAAGAGCTGTGGGGTGTGGGGGTATAGGAGGGAGGAGGGTCAGGGTTTAGTGACACTGAAATGAGCTGACAGCAAACCTGTAGTGTTCTCTATAGTCTTCTCATTCCTCTAAGTTAAACAAGCCGTCACCTGTTTGGTGACCTTCATTGTAGCTCCTGTTACCCTTTTTCAAGGCCCTGGACCTCTGCCCATTAGTCTGTTGTGTGTGACTTGACAGAAATCTTTAAAGGACAGAATGACATGTTTAAAGCAGGCCCAAGTAAATTTTGTGACCCATGGGCTGGAGCTTTTAAATTACAAACTTTGTGATAAAAGATCCCCCAGTGACCCTGTGCCATAAAGGAGAGACCAGAGCAGATTATCCTGGGATTATCCTTTACTGTTTCAACTGTAAGGGTTCTTTTTTAAAAAGATTTACTTTATTTATGTGTGTGCCCCTGTGTGTGTGTGTGTGTGTGTGTGTGTGTGTGTGTGTATGTGTGTGCGCATGCCGCATGCGTGCATATGTGTGTGTGAGGGTGGGTACCTGTAGGGACCAGAAGAGGGCGTTGGATCCTTTAGAGTTGGAGTCACAGGTGTTAGCGAGCTGCTCTGGGTGCTGAGATCTGAACCTTGGTCTTCATGATTGAATAGCAAATACTCTTAAGCTCTGAGATCTCTCTCCAGCCCCTTGACATTTCATTAAAGGAGAAATATTCTTTTGGCCATCATTCCTGTACTCCATGGAAAGTAAAACAGATACAAGTTCCCAATTGTTTCAAAATACTTGTTTCAAAATACTTGATACAAAACTATTTTTCTACCACAGGAATGAACAGGGGAATTATAAATTGATTTGTAGAAAGGAAGAAAAATAATGGACATAAACATTTTTTAATGTTCTCCTTTATTATATTTATATATGATACCTGATAATTTGTTTTAATAAAACCTGACAGTTTTATTCTTAAAAAAGTGAAAACCATCATTACTATTATGACAGCTAAGTAATAGTAATCCTACCATAAATCAAGACAACTGTTTATCATATTAAGTAATATTTAATTCACATATTAGCTTGATTTGCTTTAGGAATGTCTGAAATGCATCCCATGCTATGTAATAACACTTTTAACAGAGTTGAAGCAGAATTGGTCATCTCATCTATATCCTCATTGCCACTGGGAGTAAAACCAGCCTGTTTTCTTACTGTATCTAGTAGCCTTCATTGTGACTTTTATTTTTATTTTTATTTTTTTATGGAAAGGCAGTTCATCACTTGGGGGTGCTGAACACTGAGACGCCTCCTAGGCTTTAACACAACTGTGGTTTGGCTGGCACCTGCTGTGTAGGACTGTGACCTCTCACATAGATGCTGACCCTTCACATGAGCTTTGGGGGCTAGAGCCTCAGGGTTACAAGCACACCACAGAGAGCAATGCCAACCTTTGCTGAATCTCCGCTGCAGACCCTGACTGTAGCATGCTAGCCTCCCACTACAGTATTTCTTCAGTGAAATTCTTGTGGAGAAAAGAGCAAGAGAAAGCTGTTCACTTCCCTGTTTGGGCTTTGCTGTACCTTTCCCCACAGTGCCAACCACCAGCTAAATGTGACCTTTCTCTCTTCTTCAGAATTCAAATGGGATTTACACTGGCTTCATTAAAGTGCAGCTGGAACTCTGCAAACCTTCCCAGACTCCTCCCAACCCTGGGAAACTCTCACCCAGTAGCAACAGCTGTATGAACACACTTCACATCAGCAGCACAAACACCGTGGGAGAAGTGATTGAGGCCCTGCTCAAGAAGTTTCTTGTGACTGAGAGCCCAGCCAAGTTTGCACTTTATAAGCGTTGTCACAGGGAAGACCAAGGTATGCTGCCACACGTAAAGGATGAAAATGGTGTCAACTCTATTTATTTCTCTTGTCCTCTTTAGCAGAAGGACGATTTCCCTGTGTCCGACTGTCAGAAACCAAGGGTAGATTTGGGAGCTGAACTATAGCAGCAGGCCTTTAATATTTCCTGGCTGTGCATATTTTGAGTTAACAGTGATGGGTCTGAGGACCTTTGAGGCGTCTGCATATGGTGGGCATGTGTGGTGGATTTGCTGATGTACGCAAATGGGTAGCTCAGGTGGGTGAGCTGGCACTAATTTTAATGCTTTCTAGAACACAGGAGTGCTTGAAGGTTTCAGTACATTTCACAGTTGATGTTCAAGTGCACATGCAGCGGCTTGGTGGACCTGCATCCTTTGATACTGGAAGACGGAGAGGCAGGTGTATATTACAACTCATTTCAACGTATGTGTGAAATGAGTGAAATGATGTTTTGGTCTCCGGTCTGTCTGAACTCATGTCCATGCTCGGTGGATAGAAAGAATATTAAGTTACCCTGGGAAATAGAATGGCGGTTAAGTGGAAATTAACATCTGTGATAGACAACAGCCAGTTGGTCATTTAGTGTATGCTAACTTGGAAATGGTATGCGTGAACAGTAAACTATTGAAGCTTCTGTAGTTTTTCTCTCTTTTTTTTTTTTTGTCTTTTTGAGACAGGGTCTCTCTGTGGCCCCAGCTGTCCTGGAACTCACTCTGTAGACCAGGCTGGCCTTGAACTCACAAAGATCTGCCTGCCTCTGCCTCCCAAGTGCTAGGATTAAAAGCGTGTGCCACCACGCCCGGCTCTAGGCTTTTCTTAGAGAAAAACTACAGAAGCTGGGTGTGGTGGCGCACGCCTTTAATCCTAGCACTTGGGAGGCAGAGGCAGAGGCAGGCGGATCTTTGTGAGTTCAAGGCCAGCCTGGTCTACAGAGTGAGTTCCAGGACAGCTGGGGCTACAGGGAGACCCTGTCTCAAAAAAAAAAAAAAAAAAAAAAAAAAAAAAAAGCCTAAAGCAGCCATAGCAGAAAATAGACTGACCTTGACATGATGGCAGTGTCCTTCAGCTGCATGTGGTGACAGTAGCATCCTTTCTGAGTGTGGATACAGTTAGTAAACATGGGCCATGTGGAATAAAGATACACAGGCCAGAGTTCCTGTGCTCCAGAGGCCACAAGCTTCACAGCCTTGGGGAAGAGGTACGGGTCACAAGGAAATCGGCACCTACAGTACAGCTTCTGGAAGTGCAGTGGAGAGTGGACAAACAGCTTAGGAATAGCATTTTATCCTGCCAGCTCACCTGGATTTCAGCTATACCTTTTGAAGCCATAGTGTCCTGTTGAACATCACCCTTATGGCTGGCAAATCTATCAACACTATAGGCAATACCAATACTCTGTGTGTGTGTGTGTGTGTGTGTGTGTGTGTGTGTTTTGCTGGCATGTATGTAAGTGTACCACGTGCATGCAGAACCCAAGGAGGCCAGAAGAGGGTGTCAGATGCCCTGGAATTAGATTATGAATGATCGTTAACCACCATGTGGGTGCTAGGAACCAAACCCCAGGTCTTCTGCAAGAGTGCCCAGTGCTTATAACTGCTGAGCCACCTCTGATTAAAAGGCTGCTAATTCTTAGTGTGCAGAAAGATTTTCTCCTAGAGCTTTGAATTTGTGATCTTTGAATGAAATATTTTCATTGTTTTTAAAGGAGTTCAGGATCCTTTTTCAGGTTTTCCATCTTGCTTTCTAAAAGAACAGAATCATAAGTGTATTTCGGGATGAATTCCTACTTCATTTATTCTTGGAAATAATTTTCTCCTGAATCAAGGCTGCTTGTCCTGGGCAGATAAGAGTGGAATTGGTTTTGTTCCTCTGTAGGTTCTTGGTGTCAGGGTGAGAGGATGGTGACTTAGAGCCTAGGGAGCGGTGGACTGCTAACTGTGATGGGACAGTGAAGGATGAAACCAGTCTCAAATGCTGGCGTCTTCTGTAACATGTTGCTTGTCTCTCCCCAGTGTATGCCTGTAAGCTCTCAGAACGGGAACACCCACTCTACCTGCGTTTGGTTGCAGGGCCCAGAACGGACACACTTAGTTTTGTTCTTCGTGAACATGAAATTGGAGAGGTGAGTAATTGTTCATTATGGTGCCAAACTATACAGAACAGCTGGCCTGCTTTATTGCCCTAGTCTAGTGTTGCAGGGAGAGGAAGGGGGAGGGGAAAAAGAAAGAAGACTAAGATTTTGAATCACCAGAAATGAACTCCAAGTTAGCCTGCCGTACAGTTCTGTAACAACACTGTATTGCTGTGTGTGCTTCGGAGTGGGAGGAAATAATTTTTTACTTGTCCCCACGTAGAGAGCAGTTTTCACCTCTTCAGTCTTCAAAAGACTATAATCCAGCTGACTTGAAAGCTGATAGACTCCCATATGTCCACTGCTAAGAAAAGTCTCCAGGCCAGTTTCCTTCTAAAGGGAGATGAAAGGAAACCCAGCCTCTTCACCATGGAAGACATTGACCTTTCTAGAATCCCTTCCTTCATTCGGTCATATGATTGAGAAGTTCTGTTTGTGTGTACATCATTATGCATTTTCCCTCCAGTTGAAGAAAGAACACTTTGGATTGTCCTATACACCAACTGTCAGCTTGAAATAACCCTTGAGCAAATCTCTCAATGTCAGGGTCTTAGGCTTCAAAAGTACGATGTGTCCTGTGGAGCCTTTCATGAAGCTGAGAGAACAGGCTTGCTGGGTTAGTCAGTAGTGCAGGACTGTTGGCTAGATGGCGAACACAACTGTGGGTGAATCTTATAATTTTTCTAGCCCTCCAGCCAAAAAGCCTATAAAGTGGGACTTTTAAAAAATACATTTTAGGGGGCTGGAGAGATGGCCTAGCGGTTAAGAGTGCCAACTGCTCTTGCAGAAGACCTGGGTTTGATCCCCAGCACCCACATGATGGCTGAGAACCGTCTTTTAACTCCAGTTCCAGGGGAATCTGACACCCTCTTCTGACCTCTGAAGCATTGCACGACACGGGTGCACAGACCTACATACAGACAGTACATTCTTACACATAAAAAATAAATAAAAAAAAAATACATTTTAGCCTGGCATGGTGGTGCAGGCCTTTAATCCCAACACTCAGGAGGCAGAGGCAGGTGGATCTCTGTAAGTTCAAGGCCCGCCTGGTCTACATAATGAGCTCCAGGCCAGCTGGGAATAAAGAGAGACCCTGTCTCAAAAAGACCAAAAAAAAAAACATTTTAGGGCTGAGTGTGGTGGAAGACACCTTTAATCCCAGCACTTAGTAGCCAGAGGCAGGCAAATATCTGTGAGTTAAAGCCTGGTCTATATAGTAAGTTCCAGGCTAGCCAGGGCTACAGGGAGACCTTGTCTCAAACACACACACACACACACATACACATTTTAAGGGGCCTGGAGAGATTGCTCAGTGGTTAAGAGCATTGGCTGCTCTTGCAGAGGACGCAGGTTTGATTCCCAGTAACCACATGGTAGTTAACAACCATTAGTAACTAGAGTTCCAGGGGATATGATGCCCTCTTCTGACCTGCTTGGGCATTGCATGACATCAGTGCACTTACATACATGGAGGCAGTACACTCATACACATTATAATACAATATAATATATAATAAAAATTGGGGGGGGGGGAGTCTTTTTTTTTTTTTTTTTGACAGGGTCTCCCTGTAGCCCAGCTGTCCTGGAACTCACTCTGTAGACCAGGCTGGCTTTGAGCTCACAAAGATCCTCCTGCCTCTGCCTCCCAAGTGCTAGGATTAAAGGCGTGTGCCACCATGCCCGGTGGGAGGAGTCTTTTTGAGACAGGGTCTCTCCCTTTAGTCCCAGCTGGTCTGGATCTCCCAGGGATCGCTTGCTGCTGCCTCCTGAGTGCTAGGATTAAACACCACACCCAGCAATAAAAATATTTTTTAAAAACACATTTTAAATAGTTTAAAATATTATTATCGTCATGTATGTATCTGCATGATGCGTGTGAGGAACACGTGCCATAGCGTACCTGTGGGGGCAAAAAGCAGCTCCATGGACTTGATTCTCTTCTACCTTTACGTGGGTTCTGGGGTGGAACTCAGGTCACCAGGCTTACATAGCAATCTCTTTGACATTCATTGCTTTAAAAAGAAATTCAGATGACGTGTTATTAATCTGGGCTAGTGAGCATACCATGGTACATGTGCGGGGTTAAGGGGGCAGCCTTCAGGAGTCACTTCTCTCCTATCTCATGGGTCCCAGGGTTCAAACTCAGGTCATCAGGCTTGGTAGCAAGTGTCTTTATCTGCTGATCCATCTTGCCAGCCCAGAACTGTTTTTAAAAACTATATCTTCTTTAATCCTAGCTCTTAGGAGGCAGAGGCAGGCGATCTTTGTGAGTTCAAGGCCAGCCTGGTCTACAGAGTGAGTTCCAGGACAGCTACAGGGAGACCCTGTCTCAAAGAGACCAAAAAAATAAATAAACCTATATCTTGTACCTGCTGTGTGTGGGGTGCTATTAGGGAACTAAAACTCTGCCTCAAGGATAAGAAACAAAGCACAAATAGTGAGAAGCACCCAGGCATCGTTGCGGGTGAGGTGGCTACTAAGCAAGTAGTATCAAGTCATTTAAGTTCTTGACTGAGCAGGGCTTCTAAAGGGCTCCATAAGAACTTTTAATAAACCAAGCTCAGCATTTGGCTGAGGTCTGAAAGGAAAGGTTACCACTCAAAGTGAAGCAGAGGGGGGGAACATGTGCCAAGTAGCTTGGGGTACTGAGCGAGGCTTCAAGTGAGAAGTGGGCCTGGGAGGATAGGGTATTTCAGACTTCAGTTAAACAACCAGGGGAAGCTAACCGAATGCTTTTGACCATGAATGAGTGCCATGCCTGTGTGATTGAGGAGCTCAAGAGTGGACTGAGGAGGCCAGGATAGAGGCTGGTGCAGGGCGCAGTACGTGAAGGGAGCTGGGGCAGCAGTGGTGGAGAAGTCAGGTGGAGTGTGTGAGATTAATTGCGGGAGGGGAGGAGGAAAGCACCACAGTCATAACTCTCAAGTGCAGGGAGCTGACTCCCTAAGTCATGTAGTCCTGGCTGGCCTCCAACTTGCTATGAAGCTAAAGCCAGCCTGAAATTCTAGAAACTCCCGCCTTTATCTAGATCCAAGTGCTGGGATTGCAGGCATGAGGCACCGTGACGGGCTAGCAGTGCCTCTGGGGACTTAAATTAGGTGAGGAACGAGGAAAAGGGCCTAATCGAGCTAGCGATGTGGCCATCTTCATCTTAGTGGAAATCATTCTGGAGAGGACCAGGGTGGGCTGAGGGAGATAGCTCAGCAGCCATGAGTTGGGGCTCCTGGTAACTGACCGCGGTAAAGGTAAGAGTGGAGGGTAGCCACACCTCCACCTGCTTGTAGTCAGTGTTCCTTCAGGGCTTGGTATCGCACACTATAATCCTAGCACTCAGAAGACTGGGGCAGGAGGGTGGTGAGTTTGAGGTTAGACCATGCTACATAACAAAACCTTGTCTCAGAAGGAAAGAAAAAAAAAGGAAGTGAAGTTCATTCCTGTCTTGACTGGGAGTTAAACTTCTGACATTCTGTCTGGTATCTCTCACAGTGGGAAGCTTTCAGCCTTCCGGAACTACAGAACTTCTTGCGCATCTTGGACAAGGAAGAAGATGAGCAGCTGCAGATTCTGAGGAGCCGCTACTCAGCCTATCGGCAGAAGCTAGAGGAAGCCCTCAGTGAGGGGAAGCCTGGCTAAGCAGGGCTCCCTGGCAGGAAGGCATGGCTCGGGACCCATGTACAAAAGAACAGCACCTGCCTCTCTGCTCAGAGCCCTTTCCATGCCCTGTGACGCTGGGGTCTTCTCGTTTCCTCTCTAGACACAGTTCTCAAAGCCTGGGCACGCAGCATCCTGCACCTCATGTGGCGTGAAGGACTCTGCAAGCTTGTTCTGTCAGAGCATGGCGGCGTTACCTCTTGTAAGCTGTGAACCTGTGCTCGCCAAGAGCATTCTAGAGTGTTCAGAAGCATGGACTCTGGGTTGACTTTCCGTATTTTCTTTTAGTTATTTTAATTATGTGATGATGTTAAGGGTCAGGATATGCAAATGAATTTTAAAATCTGAGGAATCTCTGGATACTCGTCCTACGTTGAAACTACCTGTCTGTTTTTTGTTCTCTGTCGGAGGAATCTGTCCATGTGAGCGGAGAGGGACAGGAACGTAGGAACTCTGGGGACTTGGGAAAGATTCTGTAAGCGTTTTGACAAAGAAAGTAAAAAGCAAGTTTGGAAAAAGGTTAGTGGGGAGGTGAGAGCCCAGGGCCTGGAAAGCTGGTGAGTTGGTAATAAAGGAGCAAGGTGACTTTGCTTGTAAACAAGTTGGAAGCATTCAGTATTAATGTTAAAACCATTTTAGGATTGCTTGATTTTGGTAGTGGGTAAGATGCAGGATCAGAGCCAGAGACAGCTAAGCCAAAGGAGGGACCCGTGAACTCGGCAGCTAACGTGAGGCGGGTCGTATCCTTCAGTGTCCCTTCTCTGTGTGGGTGGGGCCTGACCATTTGCTGGTTCCTCGTAAGTCTTGTGGAGTCTTTCCCCCTGAGGTTGTTTTCAGAATTGAAAAGGTGTTTGGGTAAGGGCAGCTGTCGTCCCCCAGCTGTTAGCTAAGAGATTTGCGAAGTCCAGGGTTCACAGCAAACTTGGTGACAATCACTCCCTTCCCTTTTCTTCTGCCCTTCCTTCTCCTTGTCTTCCCTCTTTTGCCAGCACTGAGGAGTTTTCCTTTCCGTCTCCCTTTCTCTCTCCTAAGCTGAAGTCTGTTCTCAGAACTAGAGAACAGGGCTGTTGATTAAAGACCCAATCCTACCACATCCTCACTTCTAAGAGACTTGACTAAGGAGGCCCCAAGGAAGGAGGAAAGTCCACACCCAGCTGACCACACAGCAGGCGTTCATTATGGAACGATTTTAACAAAAGTGCGTGTTCGTTCTAACCAAAGATGCATGTGCAATAGAAGTCGCCCTTAAAACATGCGCAGTAACCTCATTTTCTGTAGCAGCTCCCGAGTCTGAGAACAGAAAGTTGTGCTGTGGTTCCAGAGGGGCCTTAGAGTCAGTCTATTTCTAGTCTAGATATATTTTGTTGTTTATAAATTCCCAAGGAATTGTTTAACACTTGGTGACACCTCATGGATTCTATTTGAAATTCCAAGGTGCTTTTAGTTCTTTTGCCTTTCTAGGAACCGTGCCTTTGATTGCAGGTCTGTTCCCTCCCGGTGGCTCTTCTGACTTTTCAGAGACTGCTCGTCCTGTGGGAGACAGGCTGAAGTGTTGGTTATGCTGCACAGGCTACTGTGGCCATCACATCTCCCAAGCTTTTAAGGAAAGTTGAGGAAAAATAAAAGTAGAACTAGCTATAAAATATGTATGTGTGGCACATCTCGTTTAATTTTGCATGTAATTTCTTTATAGTGCATGGATGAGGTTTCAGTGATGTTGTCACCCAACACTTGGCCTTTATTGTTCAGGGAATGCCTTCATGGTTTTATACTGGTTTTACTGTTCAGACTGTAGCTTGGGTTTGAGTATACAGCTATTAACCACCTGCTCTTTTTATTACTCATCCCAGTAAACTTAGAGTTTGTGAAGCATTTGTTTCTCAGATTATGACACTGTTAGAACCTGAAGTAGCAGCCAATGGTTATCTGTGAATTTTTTTTTTTTTACTTGAAGTAGATTGTCTGAAGCAGCATCCTCATCTGTTCATCCAGAGCCTCACTTGCTGTCGTGTGCACTACAGGTTGATTTGGAAAACTTTATTGTATTGAAGATCTGTCAGTTTATGGCTCCGAAAGACTGATGTTCTCTCTCAAACACTGGTTACTGAGGCAGCGTTTTTAATGCGTAAAAGAAAAAGGGGCCCCAGAGGCCAAAGATCAAAAGAAGAAAAAAAAACCATTGTACAAACCCTTATGTAAAAGGAAACTAAGCTTTGCTGTAATACTGTTTCCTCTTCAAAATGTGATGGTACAGGACGGTGTTAAATGAAGGGTGGTGTTGCAGGGGAGTGTTTTAAATCTAGAAGTAAAAAGTTCTATTTATAATATTGATGAGTTTTATTTTTATAGGGAAGATTTTTCTCCCTTGAAATTGTTTCTGGAATGGCAAAATTGTTTCCATTATTAAAAATTGAAGTTGTTAGTTGATATTTGTATGTTTTTATTTATAGCATACGAGATTTTTTTTTTTTTTTTTTTTTTTGTTTCTTTTCGAGACAGGGTCTCCTGTAGCCCCAGCTGTCCTGGAACTTTACTCTGTATTGGACCAGGCTGGCCTTGACACTCACAGCGATCCGCCTGCCTCAGCTCCGAGTGATAAGATTAAAGGCACATGCCACAAATGTAATTTTTTTTAAAAAAAATTTTAAAAAGTCACATTTATGGGGATTCTAACCAAAGATGCATGTGCAATTTAAGCCTCCCTTAAAACAGAGGACTTTGTTGTTGTTCGCTTGTTCATTTGAGACAGGGTCTCCCTATTGCCCCAGTTGGCCTGGAACTCACTATGTAGGCCAGGCTGGCCTCAATCTCAGAGATCTGCCTGCCTCTGCCTTCCTGCTAAGAGTAAAGGTGTGTGCCACTGTATTAGTCACTTTTGTTGCTGTGATAAAAGCACATGACCCGAACTTCTAACGAGAGTTTATTTGAGCTTTACGATGACGTTCCCAGGAATTAGAGTCCATGTGGCGGGAGGCATGGTGGTGGAGACTGCGAGCCGACAAATCAAGGGTCACATCTCGCAATGAGCACCTGAAAGCCAGAGAGAGCCACTAGAGACCATGAGGCTTTGTTAAACTCACTAAGCCTGCCCCTCACAGAACATACTTCCTCTAGCACCGCCACACATTCTAAGACCTCCAAGAACAGTGCCACCCACTGGCGACAAATGTCTGAATACATAAAACACCAATAAAAAAAAAAAAAAAAAAACCACCACATTCCACTCCCTGGCCCCCACAGGCTCCTGACAATATAAAACGCAAAAAATGCATTTACGTCCCACCTTAAAAGCCCCATAGTCTTTACCAGTTCAATGCCATACAAAACGTCTACAGTCCAAGTCTCTTCTTGAGACTCAGACCAATCTCTTTACTGTAAGCTCCAGTAAAATCAAAAAGCAAATTTACATACTCCCAACGCTACAATGGAACTGGATACACCTTCCCATTCCAAAAAGGAGGAATAGGCGGCATAATGAGAAATACTGGGCCAAAACAAGACCAAAAACCAGCAGGGGCAAAAACCAAGTCAGTAGCTCCATGTGCAACTTTTACTTTCAAAGGGTTTAGCTGGCTCAGCTCTTCCAAGCTTTGCTTGCAACATACATCCTTTATTAGGATTGGTACCAATCCTGTATGCAGTCTCCTTGGCAAATATCTCAGTCTGGTATCTCGAATATCTTCTTGGGGTCTCCACTGCCAACCAGGCTTAAACATGACCGCTTACGCAATGGCCTATCAGGGTACTTCTTTATGCAGGGACACCACTGTCTGTGCTCTGCCTGACCTTGGCAGCTCTCTGAAACCGTGGAGGAAGAACTGATGACCCCTTCACTCTTGCAAACTTCATGCCTCTAAAGCCAGCACTACGTGAATGAAACTGCCGAGTTTGGCTGCAAGTTTGGGATGGACCCTGGCCTATTTCAACCACATTTGCAACTTTTCTCTGCCCTGAACTTGGAGCAGAAAACGCTTTCAGTATTTTCCTTTCAAAAGTTGGAGGATTAGCTGGGTGTGGTCTTGCCCTGAAGATACTGATTCTGTTGTTTACTTGTAAATCTTGAGGCCTCTCCTTAATCACTTTAATCTCCTTATCAAAAGGAACCTCTCCTTCACATGCCTTGGCCCCACCTTTAATCTTCCTAGTGTACTTTTCAGATCCAAACTGTACATTCTGCATTTCCTTCTGCCCCATTTGCTCTTTTTCACTGTAGATCTGTATAACATTCACCATTAAAAGCCACGCCACCGCTTCTACATTAGGCTGTCTTGAAATATTCTCCGCCAAAGACATTAGTCCATTGCTTTTCAACTTAGCATCAGGCAAGCATATGGGCTGTGGGCAAACTGCTGCCAGACTCTATCAAAATATCCCGGTTGCTGCCTAAGTCTTTATTTTCCTCTGGAACTACATTTTTTTGCAGCCATGCTTTCTTCCAGGTTTCTACTAAAATGGCCCCTTAAGCTCTGCTTACAGTAGTCAACAGCTTTTCTAGCCCAAAGTTCCAAAGTCTTCCACATTTCTCCAAACATCCACATGGTCAGGTTCTTCAAGCCAACCGCCCACTCTGGTACCAAATAACTGTATTAGTCACTTTTCTGTTGCTGTGATAAAACACTATGACCAAGGAACTTATAAAAGGAAGAGTTTATTTGAGCTTATGATTGACGGTTCCAGGGAATTAGAGTCCATTGTGGCGGGAGGCATGGCGGCTGGAGACTGGAGCAGCAAATCGAGGGTCACATCTCGCAATGAGCACAGGAAGCAGAGAGAGCCACTAGAGACCATGAGGCTTGTTAAACTCACTAAGCCTGCCCCCACCTTCTAAGACCTCCAAAAACAGTGCCACCAACTGGAGACAAATGTCTGAATACTTACAGCCTATGGGGGACACTCATTCAAACCACCACAGCCACTTTGCAGGGTTTGTAGATACACAAGGACACCTACTGGAATTCAGTGTTTACAGGGTTTTGGGGGGAAAGGGTACATTGTCTTCTCAAATGCCAGTTATCTTTTCCTTTTTCTGGCTGCTTGTCTGCTTCCTGTACATTCATAGTTTACTTTCAAATTGTTTTCCTTGTGAACTACTTATACATTGACAACCCAACTGTAGAAACCATGCAGACACTAAAGAATTTCTGTGACATGGACAGCCTGTGACCCTAGCATAGAATTACGCTGTTCCTAGGGACCCCTCCCCAGCTCTTCTTGCACTGATGTTTCTTATCCTTGAAACAGACCACTTTCTACATCAGGGAGTGTGGTGATCTTTGGACACTGCTGCCACTTTGAGCAAATGGGATGGAGAGGTTTGCTTGGATCCAATGGGGTTGACACCCTTCATGTGTTGTCTCCCTGCAGGAAGTGTTTTTGCTGCTCTGCTGTCCCCTAGAGGCCTTGTTGACACAAGAGAAAACTATGGCTCTGGGCAGTCCTTTTTTTTTTTTTTTTTTATTTTTGTATGTGTATGAATGTACTGTCTGCATGCAGGTCTGTGCACCCGTGTCGTGCAATGCCGCGGAGGTCAGAAGAGGGTGTCGGATTCCCCTGGAACTGGAGTTCTCCTGGAATTGGAGTTACAGACGGTTCTCAGCCGCCATGTGGGTGCTGGGGATCGAACCCGGGTCCTCTGCAAGAGCGTCGGTGCTCTTAACCGCTAGGCCATCTCTCCAGCCCCTGGGCAGTCCTTTTTTACAGGTCTTTCTAAAAGGGTCTAAATGGGGACTTCGGCATACTGTATAAGGATCTAGATGGGGACCTTGGCATATTGTATAAGGGCAGGCTTTGGAATTTTTGCTCCTTAGAAGGAATTAGTTTCCTGCCCTAGGCTTCTTTACAGAATTTGTTGTCAGTTTATAACTCTTAAATAAATGTTCTTACATTTATGTGCACACACACACACACACACACACACACACACACACCTTTTTCCATGGTTCCTGGCTCATCAGTCCATCCCTGAGCAAGTCATAGATGAGAATCTCTCTCCCCTTAAGGCGGATCATAGAGAATCTTCCCTTTTCTTCCCCCTTGGGGTCAGCCATAAAGAATTTACCTTGGGAGCTACAGAGGTGGCTCATTGATTAAGAGTGCATCTGAGTTTGGTGGCTTGACAGCCACTTGTAACTCCAGCTCTAGGGGGATCCCATGCCTCTGGCCTTCCATGGGCACATACAGGAAACACCACTAAACACACACACATACATACCTTAGAAATTAAAAAAAAAATCTGAGGGATGGAGAGATGGGTCAGTGGTTAAGAGCACTGGCTGCTCTTCAGAGGACTCAGGTTTGATTCCCAGTTCCCTGCTACCAGCTAATAACCATAACTCTAGTTCCAGGGGATCTGATGCCCTCTTCTGACCTCTCCAGGCATTGTACAATATTGGTGCACTTACATACATGCAGGCAATATACTCATACACATAAAAAGAATAAAATATTAAAAAGTAACAAGTAAATCTTAGGGCTGGATCTCTTGCAGAAGACCAGAGTTCAGTTCCCAGCTTCCACTTTGGGAGGCTCACAACCATGTCTGTGTAACTCCAGCTCCAGAGACTCCAACACCTCTGGGCTCTGCAGGCTTCTATACTCATGTCCACATGCATAATTAAAAATAAAAATAGCCATTCTAGCACTTGGGAGGCAGAGGCAAGTGGATCTCTGTGAGTTCAAGGCCAGCCTGGTCTACAGAGTGATTTCTAGGACAGCTGGAGCTACAGGGAAACCCTGTCTCAAAAAGACAAAAATATAAAAATAAAAATAGCCGGGCGTGGTGGCTCATGCCTTTAGTCCTAGCACTTGGGAGGCAGAGGCAGGTGGATCTCTGTGAGTTCAAGGCCAGCCTGAGGCTACAGGGAAACCCTGTCTCAAAAACATAATTAATTAATTAATTTATTTATGTTTTATTTATTATTTTATGTGTATGAATGTACTGTCTACATGTAGGTTGGTACACCCATGTTGTACAATGCCGAGGAAGTCAGAGGAGGGTGTCGGATTCCCCTGGAACTGGAGTCAAAGACGGTTCTTTTTTTTTTTTTGTCAAAGATGGTTCTTTAGCCACCATGTGGGTGCTGGGAATCGAACCCAGGGCCTCTGCAAGAGCAGTTGGTGTTCTTAACTGCTGAGCCATCTCTCCAACCCCAAATAATTTATTTTTAAAATCAGTCTTTTTGTTTTTTGAGATGGGGGGGCTCTCACTATGCAGCCTTGGCTGGCCTGGAACTTACTATGTAGACTAGGTTGGGTTTAAACTCAGAGATCTGATCATCTTTGCCTCCTGAGTGCTGGGGTTAAAGGCAGGACCCCCCCCCCCAAAAAAAAAAACAGTCAAATTACCTTGGACTGGGTTCTGTTCCCCAACTATGTCAAAGTAGTACTAATAAGAAAATAAAAAATAAAGGCTGGAGAGATGGCCTAGTGGTTAAGAGCACCGACTGCTCTTGCAGAGGACCGGGGTTCGATCCCCAGCACCCACATGGCGGCTGAGAACGGTCTTTTTTTTTTTTTTTTGTCTTTTCAAGACAGGGTCTCCTTGTAGCCCCAGCTGTCCTGGAACTTGCTCTGTAGACCAGGCTGGCCTTGAACTCACAAAGATCCGCCTGCCTCTGCCTCCCGAGTGCTAGGATTAAAGGCGTGCGCCACCATGCCCGGCTGAGACCGGTCTTTAACTCCAGTTCCAGGGGAATACGACGCCCTCTTCTGACCTCCGAGGCATTGCATGACACAGTTGCACAGACCTATATGCAGACAGTACACTCATACAAATAAATTAAATAAATAAATAAATAAATAAATAAAATTTAAAAAAATAAAATAAAAAATAAACTTTTCTGATGTAGAGTGTAAGATTCCTATTTCAGAAGGGACCCTGCCTCTTACCTGTAAGAAAGGCATGCTAGACAGAAGCCAACAGCAATCTGAATAGTTGTTAGATGTTTCTCCATTCAGCCTATTAGCATTTTTAGCTCAATCCCATTTTTTATTTATTTTATTTTTTGGTCTTCTTCGAGACAGGGTCTCTCTGTAGCCCCAGCTGTCCTGGAACTCACTCTGTAGACCAGGCTGGCCTTGAACTCACAAAGATCCGCCTGCCTCTGCCTCCCAAGTGCTAGGATTAAAGAGGTGCGCCACCACGCCTGGCAAAGCTCAATCCCATTTTAGTATTTGTGCTGACCTTTCACTTCACACTGTAGGGAGTGAAGTCTCCACCCCCTCACCCCACCCCTCACCTTCCCACCCCCACCTCCCAGCCTTCAGAGAGCTTCTGGTTAGAGAGCTGAATGCTGAACTCAGAGCTTCCTGGACAGTGTGTGTTGCTCTATGCAAACCTTCATCTATCCTTTTTTTTTTTTTATTTTTTTTATTTTTATTGATGCTTTGTGCATTTCATACATTATTTTCCNGTTTTACTTCTCATCCACCTGTGCCCCTTTTCTAAGCCTAGGGAACAATCTGCGGAAGAGGGGGCGTGGTAGAATGTAAAGGCTGCGATTGGGGTGAATGGTGAAACTACAGCGATGTAGTCTGGACACTCATTTGATCAACTTGATTGAACAAACAACCTGTCACCCCCCCACTGGATGGTGGGGCTGTAGGGGTTTGGACACAACAGCCTGCAGATTGGTTTTGCACGAAGGATGCTTGTACTCATGGTTCATCTATCCTTTGTAACATGCCAGTTAAACACAGTAGGTATTTCCTGACTTCTCTGAGCTGTTCTAATGAATCGTCTGTGGAAGGGTAGTGAGAACAGAGATTTATAGCCAGCAGGCCAGAAGCACAGGTTAAAACCTGGGGCTTTCCATTAGTGTCTGCTGTGCAGTCGTGGGGACTCAGCACTTAGCCGTGAATGGAATTAGAGGCTCTCTTACTTGGGTCCACTGCAGAATTGCTTGCTTGATGGGCGGGAGTAGTTCTCTCATCTTTGGGAGTCACAACACAGTGTTGTGAGTACATAGTGAGAATTCTGAATTCTGGGCTTTGCTTTTTCTTTAGTATGGTTCAGATACACAAACACTGCATTCGGACATCATCAGGTGATCCCAGTTTGGTGTTCTGTTTCACTGAGAAGTCAAGGCTTTTATAGCAAAGGTCAACAAGGTGCTCACCATGGGCCAGGCATTATTCAAGGTTAGTGTAGTAACTCTACTCCACAGCGAGGCAGGTCATGTGAATATCCTGGCCTTGCTGATGAGGTCAGCACCATGTCCTGGGGCTGCTGTGTGAGGGGCAGGCCCTCGATGGGCTGGGCTAGTTTCTCTCCACCTTTCCCTCAAGCTCTAAACTGGTTAGTTAAACTTGCATATTCAAAGAACAAACCTTCACCCCTGGTGGACAGCTCAGCGGAGCAGTCCTGTTTAGAGCCCACGGACCCCTTCATTTTTGTTGTTTATGATTTCATAGAGCTGATACTATTAAGTTACAAAGAATGAAATGTCTTGGGTTTCCATTTAGACTTCTGCTTCATGAGAGGAATGGTCAGGGCAGGGAATCGGGTCCCATGTTCCCCTTGAGGCAATTCCCTAGAGCCAGCCACCAGCAAAAGAAGAGCAAATCACCAAGCTCAGAAAGGTTTGCTTCACTCAGCACCCTCCAGACAAGCTTCACTCCCTCCAAAGGAACTGAGTATATTGAGTCTGCTGAGGGCCTCATTCAAACGTCAGCCAGCATTTGTTAATTCAGCATTCCAGAAAGAATCTTTAAGAGTAAAGGTTGGGTGGGTGGCCAAGATAAAGCCGGAGAGGGCGGAGACAGACGGGGAGTCACAGGTCTTATAACTACTTCCAGGTTAACTTTATCAGTCCCAGCTGCAGGGTTGGATCGGGTTTCAGTTTTGGTTTCATCTTGCTTTATTTTTGGCAAATCTTTCCCAGCTAATTCTAGAGTGGCAGAGTCAAAGACAAGCTTTTGATTTAAACTAATTTCCTGTAACGTATCAGTTTTAAAATCAGTTGCTGGTTTGAATACTGCAGACTTCTCTGCCTGACGTGCTAGGCCCTGGGGCTCTGAGGCAGTGCTTTGGTGGCCGCCGAGCTTCCTGGAAAAAGCTCTGTTCCTGTTTCTGGGGAAGATGGAACATTGGAGCCTTGAAATGTTTACCCAGATAACAAAGCAGCAGAACTCACTAAACTTCAAAAGAAATTGGGGTTTGGCTTTGTTCTGGGGAGGTAATTGTTTTAACTAGTAAAGTTTTTTTGTTTAATTTGTTTATTATTTATTTATTTTGTGTGGGGTACCACAATGTTCATGTGGAGGTCAGAGGACAATTTATGGGAATTGGTTCCACCAGATGAGGCTTGGAGATCAAACTGAGGCTTAATGGTAAGTGCCTTAACCCCCTGACCCAAATTAACCAATAGAGTTTATCTTTTTTTGTTGTTTTTGGTCTTTTTGAGACAGGGTCTCCCTTTAGTCCCAGCTGGCCTGGAGCTCACTCTGTAGACCAGGTTGGCCTTGAACTCACAGAGATCTGCCTGCCTCTGCCTCCTGAGTGCTAGGATTAAAGGCATGCACCACCAAGCCCAGCTGAGTTTATTTTTTTAAAGAGTGGTCCCAGCTGGGCATGGCAGTGCATGCCCAGCACTCAGAGGCAGAGGCAGGAGGATCTCTGTGAATTCAAGGCCAGCCTGGTCTACAGAGTGAGCTCCAGGCCAGCTGAAGCTACAGGGAGACCCTACCTTAAAAAGCCAAAGGACTTGTGGAAAAACAAGCAATAAACATTAGTGTCTCACCAAACTTAAAATTCTTGAATGAATTTGCAGGTAAAGAGGCAGCTGCTTAAATTCAGGCTTTTGGGGGGGCTGGAGAGATGGCTCAGTGGTTAAGTGCACTGGCTACTCTTGCAGAAGACCCAGGTTTGGTTCCCAGCACCCACATGGCAGCTAACAACTGTCTGCAACTCCAGTTCCAGGGGATCTGATGCCCTCTTCTGACCTCTGCAGGCATTCCACAACACAGGTGCACTTATATACATGTAGGCAATACACTCATACACATAAAAGTAAATATGTTTTTAATTCAGGCTTTTTCAGATTAGTTTCAAAGTGGGAGCCATTTCGGGTTGTTTTCTTTCGTGTGTAATTTCAAAGTCAATGGTTTGGGGTTAGGATGGAACATTATCATCTAATGCCTTATGCCCAAAAGATGCATGTTTAAGAACAAAAGAAAGGTCATAGAAGGGAGCTGAAGAGATGGCTTTATAGTCAAGGGCACTGTCTGTTCATCTGGAGCACCTGGTTCCATTTCTAGCACCCACATGGTGGTTCCAGGGGATGTGTCATCTTCTGGCCTCTGTGGGCACTGCATGACACAGGTGCACTTACATATGCACAGGCAAAAATCTGGTACACATTAATTTTTAAGAAGCCAGGTGTGGCACACACCTTTAATCCCAGCACTCGGGAGGCAGAGGCAGGTGAATTTCTGTGAGTTCAAGGCCAGCCTGGTCTACAGATTGAGTTCTAGGGCACCTGGGGCTACAGGGAGACCCTGTCTCAAAAAGATAAAAAAAAAAATAAAGTTTTACCGGCGTGGTGGTGCACGCCTTTAATCCTAGCACTTGGGAGGCAGAGGCAGGCGGATCTTTGTGAGTTCAAGGCCAGCCTGGTTCATAGAGAGAGTTCCAGGCCAGCTGGGGCTACAGGGAGACCCTGTCTCGAAAAGACCAAAAAAACAAATAAAAAATAAAATAAAGTTTTATGTGCATGAATGAGTGTTTTGACTGCATGTAAGTACGTCACATACATGCAGTGCCTACAGAGGCCAGAAGAGAGTGCTCTAGAAATGAAGTTATGGATGGTTGTGAGCTGCCATGTTAGTGATGAGAACAGAACCCAGGTCCTCTGCAGGAGTAGCCAGAGCTCTTAACCTCTGAGCCATCCTTCCAGCCCTGGTTTGTTTCTTAGGACAGTGTCTTCATGTAGCTCAAGAGGGCCTTGAATTTGCTGTATAGCCAAGGATCGACTTTGAACCCTGTTCTCTTGTCTCTTTCTTCCAGGTTCTGGGATCACAGGCTATGCCACCAGACCCTGCTTGAGGCCCTCATTTTTTCTGCACCAGTATTGGGTCTGAGTCTGCCATTTTAATAAATGCCCCATATTTCTTCACTTGTTCACTCCAGACCATAGTTTCTGAGGCTGAATGGATACAACACTGTACACAGACTATGTCTTTATTTAGAGGTGCGTGCATGTGTGTGTGTGTGTGTGTGTGTGTGTGTGTGTGTGTGTTTATAGGTACATGTGGAGGCCAGAGGTCAACACCAGGGTGTCTTCGTCTACTGCTCTCCACCTTTTTTGAGACAGGGTCTCTCTGAACCTAGAGCTGGAATGGCTGCCCAGTAAGCTCTGGAAGTCTACCCCATTGAGTCCTCCATTTTTAGGGTTACAGCCATGCACCTCCACAACTGCCTTTTTCGTGGTGCTGGGGGTCCAAACTCAGGTAGTCAGTCATGCTTGCCTGGAAGACACTTTACTGACTGAGGCATCTCCCCAGCCCCCACCTCTCTTAAAAACATTAATTACTCCCAAATTGAAATTAATGACTGACCTGGAAAGAGGCTTCCTGTCCTGTCCCACCCAGCCCCTGAAAGGCCCCTGTTCCCTTGACTGTGGCTGATGGCATCTTAGATCTCTTAGTAAAGAATTCTTTGTTTACATACAGTCTGTTCTCATGTGCCCACCTCCATTAATCAAGTGGAACTACTAGGGGCTGGAGAGATGGCTCAGCGATTAAGAGCAATGGCTGCCTTTGCAGAGGACTTGGGTTTAAGTCTTAGAATCCATGGCGACTAACAGTCATCCATAATTTCAGTTCCAGGGGATCCAATGTCCTCTTCTGGCCTCCACAGGCATTACACAACTTGGCTGTGTAAAGAGGGACCAGTTATTTATTTATTTTTTAAATTTTATTTATTTTTTGTATGTGTACGAATGTACTGTCTGCATGTAGGTTTGTGCACCCGTGTCGTGCAATGCTGCGGAGGTCAGAAGAGGGTCTCGGATTCCNCACCCGTGTCGTGCAATGCTGCGGAGGTCAGAAGAGGGTCTCGGATTCCCCTGGAACTGGAGTTCTCCTGGAATTGGAGTTACAGACGGTTCTTAGCCGCCGTGTGGGTGCTGGGGATCGAACCTAGGTCCTCTGCAAGAGCAGTTGGTGCTCTTAACCGCTAGGCTATCTCTCCAGCCCAAGAGGGACCAGTTATAAGGCAACAAGATAGACTCCATTTTTCTATTGCGGAAATACACCATCTGACAAACAGCCCCCATCCTCAGATTCCAGGAGAAACCACAGAATATCTCAATAGCTAACAGGGAAGGACCAAAGGTTGTTTGTTGAAAATAACTAACAGGGAAAGACTGCTGGTTAAACATGTTTGCTCTTCCGCCCCGATGTACTCAGTGAGTAGAATCAACCCCCGCAAGGTGCCACCAAAGCCGCCAGGTGGCCCCGACCTATCAGTCTAAAAATCATGCTTCCTCGGTCCCTATGAATCAATAGCAAAATGCCCAAACTGGAAAATTCCCCGTTTGCAGTTTTTCCTTTAAAAGATCTCCCCTCCCCCGCAGCTCTGGGGCCACTTCTCCCAGCCTGCTGTCAGGAGGGTGGTGGTCCAAGCTCAGCTTGAATTAAAGACTCTGTATTTACATCAGAGGCAAATTACCTGGTGGTCTTTTGGGGTCCCAGTGATCTGGGCATAACAGATGCACTTACATACATCCAGGCAAAACACTAATGCACATTAACAAAATAAATGTTTAAGAAAAGAATGAAATTGGGGCTGGAGAGATGGCTCGGCCGTTGGGAGCACCGACTGCTCTTGCAGAGGACCCAGGTTCGATTCCCAGCACCCACATGGTGGCTAAGAACTGTCATTAACTCCAGTTCCAGGGGAATCTGACGCCCTCTTCTGGCCTCCAAGGCATTGCGTGACACAGGTGCACCAATCTACATGCAGACAGTACACTCATACACATAAAAAAAAAAAAAATGAAACTACTAGAGGGCAATGCTACTGAACATCTGTAGTAGAAGACATGAAAGGTCAAATCGGTGATTTTAGCTCCTACCATGAAAAAAAGAAAAGGCAAATTAAAGTGTGCAGGAGAAAGCAAATAATAAAGAAAAATTTAATGAAATAAAAATTAGAATAAAAAATTGATGTTGTATTTTGGGTTCTCCTGTTTAAACTGTTTCCTTTAAAATTACTTTTATTTTTCAGACATTAAAAAGACATTCTTTTTGTTTATTTACTTATCGATTGATTGATTGAGACAGGGTCTCTCACTGTAGCGCTGGCTGGCCTGGAACTTACTAGATAGACCAGGCTGGCCTTGAATTCACAAAGATCCGCCTGCCTCAGCCTCCCAAGTATTGGGATTAAAGGTGTGCACCATCATGCCTGACAAAAGGTGTATTTTTTTTTTTTAGGGAGATAATTTTTTATTCCATATGTGTGTATATTTGCGTTCTTTTAGAACAGATATGTATTTCTGCATTATTCATATAAATTCATTTTTAGAAGGTCTAATGGGGTCCAGTTAAAACAAAGCTTCTCTTGTCAAATAATTTCTGATTTTCTTCTCTGGTCTGCTTCAGTATTAATTGTAAATCTTCTTTCTTGTAAGTTAATTCCAGTTCAGCATTTTAGTAAGGACTGGATACATGTTCTGGTATCCATACTTACAAATAAGCATGGATGGGAGGAATGGATACTTTGTATTGTTATTTCTTGCATTCATTGGAGAAGTGATTTAAGGTTGTCCTTGGTTGCTTGACAGAAAATATGTAGTCTATAAAAATACAGGGCTGGGATGTAGCTCAGTTGTAGAGTGCTTGCCTAGCATTCATGAAGCCTCGTGTTTAAGCTCCTGCATTGCCAACAGCAGGCATGGTTGGTGGGACAGGATGCTCAGAAAGAAATTCAAGGTCACTGCTTGGCTACATTGTGAAAACTGAAAAATCCAGGACTCAAGTTAGGGCACTGAAATAATTTTTGACAGGTGTTCAAATGCCCCAGAACCCCATTAAAAAATGTGTAATTTGGCAGCAAACACCTATCTTCAAACAATGGTGTTTTGTAGTAGACAGTCTTCCTTGGAAACACACACACAGTGCAAAGATTGATAACAAATAGCAAATGTAATCCTGATGTTTACTTATCAAATCTCATCAGCATAATATGACTGCCTTATAAAGTAGGGCAATTTCATTATACTACCACACTTGGCCAGCCAGGTTAGTTCAGATCTTATTCAAGATTTCTAAACTGGGGCAACACTAGTAATCATTTGATATATCAATATAATATGTGAACTGAAAATCTTCCCAGATCACGAAAACGTGGAGGTAGTGTGTATAGTTTGAAATGTCTTCATTTTAGCGTATTATGCACAAAAAGCGTTCTTAGGAACAGGAAAGTTCTTAGACTAATTTACAATAAAACTGGCTTTTGATGTCACATTAAGAAAATCATACTTTCAGCCAGGCGTGGTAGCACACGCCTTTAATCCTAGCACTCAGGAGGCAGAGGCAGGCGGATCTTTGTGAGTTCAAGGCCATCCTGGTCTACAGAGCAAGTTCCAGGACAGCTGGGGCTACAGGGAGACCCCGTCTCAAAAAGACCAAAAAAGAGAAAGAAAGAAAGAAAAAAAAAAAAAAAAGAAAAAGAAAATCATACTTTCAAGCTCCAGAGTATGTGGGGCCATAAAACCTGATTAAAGGTTGGGTTTTTGTTTTTTTTTCCTAGTTAATAAATGGCTTGAGATTCAGAATCAGTCTAGTCATCCAAGAAAAAGTAGTTTCCATTCTTTTTTGTTCTACATCCTTGATTGAATTGAGTTTATTTATTCATGGTCTATAGTTGTTTGGATCTCTTCTGAATGTAATTTCTAGCTGAGACAAAAATTTGTTCATGCCAGCCAAAGGTGTCTGAGGACTGCAACTGTGTTCTTAGATAACCCGATCTGCCAGTGGGTGGCCATGATGAAGTCATGCTCCACAACAAAAGCAGTCTTCTTGGCATGGAATATGAAACATTTGACAACCTGGGCTGCCATCAATCTTTGCTCAGAGTCCAAATATGCGGACGGTTCATCAATTAAATAGACATCAGCATGTTTGCCCAAAGAGCTAAAGCTACTCACTGAAGTTCACTACCAGATAATGTCTGAACCTCTTGATCAGTGATGTTTTCAATTTGCAGAGGCTTCATTACATTAGTCACAAATTGTGGATGCATGTAAGCATCTGTGATCTTTTCATGAAGTAATTGGCAAACACTTCTTATTGGCTTGGGACTGATTTTCTGTGGCTTGTAACTGACATTTAGAACCGGTACTTCTCCTTCATCAGGTTTAAGCCTTCCAGCAAGCATTCCGATAAATGTTGTTTTACCTGTACCATTTTCACCCAGTATCAGCCTGATTTCAGGATCTGTAAACTCACAGTTGCTAGCGCAAACTCTCCTACCTTTTCTTCATCCCAGGATATTTATATGTACACATCTTTTTTTTTTTTTTAAGTGCATGAATGTACTGTCTGCATGTAGGTTTGTGCACCCGTGTCGTGCAATGCCTCAGAGGTCAGAAGATGGTGTCAGATTCCCCTGGAACTGGAGTTCTCCAGGAGTTGGAGTTGCAGACGGTTCTCAGCCACCATATGGGTGCTGGGGATCGAACCCGGGTCCTCTGCAAGAGCAATTGGTGCTCTTAACTGCTAGGCCATCTCTCCAGCCCCTATATGTACCATCTTTTTAACATCTTCTTCATTTGCTGTCTCAGCTCCCTTAAACACAAGGGATGCATCCCTGAACCTCAAATTTCCTGTTAGAACATAGCCATCCAAAAAAAAAAAAAAATGTCTATGCCTTCTCTTACGCTAAAAGGCATAGTGACAACACCATAAGCACTTGGTACACCATTATAAACAGCGGATGAAGTCAGATAGTCTAATCTACTTCGATCATGCTCCACCACAATGATATGTCTATCTGGATTTATTAGAGATTGAATAGTAATGGCAGCCTTTAAGTACTGTTTGGCATCGAGGTAACTGGATGGTTCATCAAATATAAAAATATCAGCTTTTTGTATGCAAACAATGGCAAATATCGATGTGTTGTTTCTTTTTCCAAGTTGCTTGGTAAATTGACAGTTGATAATGCAGTAAAGGGTCATTTATTTTTTTTAATTTTTAATGTCTGTATTAGTCACTTTTCTGTTGCTGTGATAAAATACCATGACCAAAGGAACTTATAAAAGAAAGAGTTTATTTGAGCTTACGATTGATGGTTCCAGGGAATTAGAGTCCATTGTGGCGGGGGGCATGGTGGCTGGAGACTGGAGCGGCATGCCAAGGGTCACACCTCGCAATGAGCACAGGAAGCAGAGAGAGGGAGACTGGAGACCACGAGGCTTGTTAAACTCAGCCTGCCCCCAATAACGTACTTCCTCTGGCACAGCCACACCTTCTCAGACCTCCAAAAACAGTGCCACCAACTGGAGACAAATGTCTGAATACTTACAGCCTATGGGGGGCACTCATTCAAACCACCACATTCCACTCCCTGGCCCCCATAGGCTCCTGACCATATAAAATGCAAAATGCATTTAGTCCAACCTTAAAAGTCCCCATAGTCTTTACCAGTTTCAATGCCATTCAAAAGTCTACAGTCCAAAGTCTCTTCTGAGACTCAGGCCAATCTCCTAAACTGTAAGCTCCTGTAAAATCAAAAGACAAATTACATACTCCCAATGTACAGTGGAACTGAATACACATTCCCATTCCAAAAGGGAGGAATAGAGGCATAGTGAGGAAATACTGGACCAAAACAAGACCGAAAACCAGCAGGGCAAACACCAAGTCCAGTAGCTCCATGTGCAACTTCTGGGACTTGACTTCCAAAGGGCTTAGATGGCTCAGCTCTTCCAGCTTTGCTTGCAACATACATCTCTTTCTTAGGCTGGTACCACTCCCTGTATGCAGCTCTCCTTGGCAAATATCTCACAGGTCTGGCATCTCGAATGTCTTCTTGGGGTCTCCGCTGCCAACCAGGCTTCACATTCACAGCTTCACGCAATGGCCTATCAGGGCCTTCTTTATTCAGGGACGCCCCTGCTGCACTCTGCCTGGCCTCTGTGGCTCTCTGAAACCGTGGAGGAAGAACTGATGACCCCTTCACTCTTGCAAACTTCATGCCTCTAAAGCCAGCACCACGTGAATGAAATTGCCGAATCTGGCTGCAAGTTCGGGATGGAATCTCTCCTACTTTAACCACATTTGCAATTTTTCTCTGCCCTGGACTTGTTGGAGTAGAAAACGCTTTCAGTATTTTCCTTTCAAAAGCTGGAGGATTAGCTGGGTGTGGTCTTGCCCTGAAGGTACTGATTCTTTTGTTTACTTGTAAATCTCCAGGCCTCTCCTTAATCACTTTAGACTCCTTATGAAATGGAGCCTCTCCTTCACAAGCCTTGGCCCCACCTTTAATCTTCCTAGTGTACCTTTCAGATCCAAACTGTACATTCTGCATTTCCTTCTGTCCCATTTGCTCTTTTTCACTGTAAATCTGTATAATATTCACCATTAAAAGCCACGACACCATTTCTACATTAGGCTGTCTTGAAATATCCTCCGCCAAAGACATCAGTCCATTGCTTTTCAACTTAGCATCAGGCAAGCATTTGGACTGTGGGCAAACTGCTGCCAGACTCTTTATCAAAATATCCCAGTTGCTGCCTAAGTCTTTATTTTCCTCTGGGAACCACATCTTTTGCAGCAATGCTTTCTTCCAGGCTTCTACTAAAATGGCCCCTTAAGCTCTGCTTACAGTAGTCAACAGCTTTTCTAGCCCAGAGTTCCAAAGTCTTCCACATTTCTCCAAACATCCACATGGTCAGGTTCTTCACAGCCAACACCCTACTCCTGGTACCAAATAACTGTATTAGTCACTTTTCTGTTGCTGTGATAAAGCACCATGACCAAGAACTTATAAAAGGAAGAGTTTATTTGAGCTTACGATTGGTGGTTCCAGGGAATTAGAGTCCATTGTGGCGGGAGGCATGGCAGCTGGAGACTGGAGCAGCATGCCGAGGGTCACATCTCGCAATGAGCACAGGAAGCAGAGAGAGGGCGACTGGAGACCACGAGACTTGTTAAACTCACTAAGCCTGCCCCCAATAACGTACTTCCTCTAGCACAGCCACACCTCAGACCTCCAAAAACAGTGCCACCAACTGGAGACAAATGTCTGAATACTTACAGTCTATGGGGGGCACTCATTCAAACCACCACAACGTGTATGAATATACTGTCTGCATGTAGGTTTGTGCACCCGTGTTGTGCAATGCCTCGGAGGTCAGAAGAGGGTGTCAGATTCCCCTGGAACTAGAACTAAAGATGGTTCTTAGCTGCCGTGTGGTTGCTGGGAATCGAACCTGGGTCCTCTGCAAGAACAGTCAGGGCTCTTAACCACTGAGCCATCTCTCCAGCCCCTCAAGCAGCATTTCTTAATACAGATAACACAACCAGTACAAAGAATTTCAGAAATCCATGCTATTTTGCTCTGGGGTGTAACTTCTATGCATCATTTTCCCATTTGAACCAGAGGGCAACTTTTTGCACTGCTGTCAACATTTCTTAGGTTACACTTGTCATGGTTAACAATAGCAATTCTTGTTAATTTGTCTGCCATAATTATAAAGATGAATATCCAGCTCTTCTGAAGACAGCCATCCCCCTGCGGTGGGAAGTATAGAAAAGTTCTGGCCTGGCCATCTCAGCCACACAGAGTGTTCACACCGCCAGAAGCCAAAATGGCAGTGCAAAAAGGTATATTCTTTTATACATTTTTTTGCCTAGGTTTTAGAAGTCTTTTTTAAGAAAATATTTCATTTGTCATTTTAATTTTGGTGTGTTTTGCCTATATGTATGTAAGTGCACCATGCGTGTGCAGTGCCCACCAAGGCCAGAAGAGGTTGTCTGATTCCCTGGAACTGGAGTTACTAACAGTTATTAGCTGCTGTGTGGGTGCTGGGAGTCCTCTGGAAGAACAAGTGATTGTAACCGCTGAGCTGTCTCTCCAGTCCCTAGTTTCTGGAAATCTCAAACACTAAATGACAAGTGCTTATGCTGCTTTCTGGCTTCTTCTGGACATTTAGTTTACAGTTCTCTGCAGTATATAATGTTAATGCACAGAACCAATAATATCTAAGAACATTTTTGCTTACTTTCACACTGGAAACTATGCTGGATAGCTTTAATATCAATTTGACACTCTTGGGTTGAGGGAACCTCAATTGGAGGATTGCCTCCTTTGGATTGGCCTGTGGTCATATCTGTAGGGTATTTTCTTGATTGTTGGGTGATGTGGGGGGGGCCCATTCCACTGTGGTGCCACCTCTGGGCAGGTTGTCCTAAATTGTATATATAAGAAAGCAAGCTTGTCCAGTCTACAAAGAGGAAAGTCTGCTTATGCTTCAAAAAGGGAAGCCTAGTCTAGCAAGAACTGACTTTGTCCTCAAGTGGATGGAACTAGTGATTGAAAAGCCAAAAGGAGCCAGGGGCTCCCCCCCAAAAAAAACCTGAGTGACCCTTGAGGACCAGATCCTCAACTGACCTTGAGAAAACAAAAACCGTGGTTAATCTGGGCTAACTGTGTGGCCTTAAACATCCAAAAGGAAAGTATAACCAGAAATACATAAATAGTAGTAAGTCCTGAGAAATTGTACTTAAGGTATAAAACTTGAGATCTTAGTAAAAAGACAAAAAGTAAAAAAAAAGAAAAAAGAAAAAAAAGAGCACAGTTGTTTTGCCTGTCTTACTGGCAAGTGCAGCTACCCTGTGGCTGCTACTGCTTTTCCATCCTTAGAAGACATGAGACACAGATTTTCAGCCTTCCAGTATGGACTGAAGACTCATGTCTCTCCAAGAATCCTCCAAACCTTCAGTGCCAGATGGGGACTGCTGAGACATCCAGCTTGTGGACTGAGCTACTACTGGGGTTTCAGCCTCTTCAGAGTATAGACTGCCATTGTTGGACTACCCAGGCTGCATCATGGAGACCAGTACAGGAAGATCAAGACTAGGACGTGTGCTTAATGGACTTCATTTGGTGAACATGGGAAGGGAAGACCCAAGTGTGGAGCACGAAGGGCAGAACTGATGGTGGTTTTAGCTTGCCAAGGAGGAGCCTTCAACATGACATCTTTCAGCTAATAAAAGAAAAAACAAGATCATGAAGCTGAAGATGCTAAAACCTATATATATTGTGGCAATGCATTGAGGCATATTTTGGAGTGATGCAAATTGGAAGGAATTACAACAACAAAAAGCCATGCAAAAGAATTCTGCCTGAAAAGTGAAATCTTCTGTTTGAAACAGTAACTTTTTTGCGTTGAGAATTTAGAGATCGTGAGAAGAAGAGATGACAAAACATTTTGGCAAAAAAGATGAGCTCTGGTGGGGTGGGGGGAAGGAGGGGGCAAAGGATCTTAGATTTGATTTGTAATTTTGTATGATATGCACAGAGCTTTTTAATAAAAAAATTAGGCATTTGAAAAAAAAAAAAAGGCAAGCTAAGCAATGGCCGGGAACAAGCCAGTAGCCAGCATTCCTCTGGCCCTGTGCTTCGGCCCCCAGGGCCTCCAGTCTGCTGAGTTCCACTTGGGCTCCTCTGTGACCCTGAGGAGAATGTGGATTAAATAAGCTTTCCCTCCAGGTTGGTTTTGGTCAGTGTGTTTTGTCAAGCAATTGAAGAGAAGTTAGAGAAGAAGCACAAGGAGGAGATATTTCATATATAAATATTAAAATTGAAGTCATAATATTAATATATATGAAATGTATTTTGAGATATATATATATTCATATGATCATATGGTCTTTTTGAGACGGGGCTACCCTGTAGCCCCAGCTGGCCTGGAACTCTATATGTAGACCAGGCCAGCCTGGAACTCACAGAGATTCACCTGCCTCTGCCTCCCAAGTGCTGGGATTAAAGGCATATACCACCCCGCCTGGCAGTATTTTTAATGTTGAAGATTGAACCCTGAGCCTCATTCATGCTAGGCAAATGTTCTGTCACTGAGCTATACTTATTTTAATGAGAATGATGACTTTTTATTTCTCAGTTGGCCAGTAACAGCTTGAAACAACTCTCTTTCTCTCTCTCTCTGTATGCCATGTGTGTTCATGTGTGTGAGTGCATGAGTGTATGGTATGTGTATGATCAGAGAACAACCTCCGAGGTCCCCTTCTACCTTGTCTGAGACAGATCTCTTGCTGTCCACTGCATACTCCAGGCTAGCTGGCCGTGAGCTTCCAGGGTCCTTCCATCTTTCCTCCCCATCTCACTGTAGGAGAGCTGGAATTACAGACAAACAGTACTACTGGCTCTGGCGTTCTATGCATTCTGAGGATTCAATCTGAGATGCCCACAGTTATACAGCAAGAGCTTTACCCACTGAGCCATCTCCCCAGCCTGAAATAATTCTCAAAGCATACTTGAGGACAGACATCTTGTTTAATGTCCGTGTATTCTATGTGACCTGTGTCCTTTTCACCTTTTAACAAATCTTTCATTTTTCTTCATTCTTTGCATGAAAAGAAACTTAAACTCCATGTCTCTCAGTTTCATCAACTGAGCAATAATTTTTTAGATGGGGTCTTACCTCATAGTCCAAACTGGCCTAGAACTTACTATGCAACCAGGCTAGCCTCGAACTCAGAACCGTTCTCCTGTCTCTCCGCCTCCCAAGTGCTGAGATGGCTTAGGTATGTGGGGGTCGTAGAGAGGTGGTAGGCAAAGACCACCCTCTCCAGTTTCCTCGCTGCCGAAGATCTTCACTCTGTTGGCCCGCGACGGAGTGGGGCTGGGGAGAGTAAGTGCGCTGCCGAACCAAAAGTAACCACGACAGGGAGTCGAGTCAGGGTGTTACAGCTCAAGCTCACTTTATTGCAGGTTTACAGAGGTTTATAAGCCGTGCCGGCTTCCCTATTGGGGTATATGTCTCTTCCTAATTGGTCCTTTTAGGAGGCTTAATTTACAAGTCCCTAATTGATCCAATCCCTTCCCTTCCTAGCATAGTCCCTAATTATCATGTTAGTACACGGAAGTAAAGAAGTGAAACTAGCCTTCCTTGCTCGATGGGCAGGGGTGAGTTCGCGAAACTCTAGCACAGGCTTTCTTTTGTCCTTCAGGCCTATCTTCTCGGCTATTCCATGCCGTCATTTCCCCCTTTTTGTTTTATTTGGCATAGCTCCTGTCTTAGGTTGGTGCTTTTACTGGGCTCAGCTCTTACCCGGTGTATGGTGTGAAGTGTCTGCAGGTGTGTGTGTAAGTGTATGTATGGTGTTGTGTTTGTCGTGTGTTGACGTGTATGCAGGTGGTTTGTGCTGGTTGAAGTGTATGCCGGTGTGTGTGTGTGTTTGCATAGTCTAGCAGGTGTTGTTGGTGTGTGAGTGTATGCGGTGTGTGTGCCCGTTGTATGCCGGTGTGTGTTGTGTTGTGAACGTTATGCAGGATGTGACGTGTATTTGGGCAGGTGTGTGTGTGGGGGAGTGTATGCAGGTGTGTGTGTGTGAAGTGTCTGCCGGTGTGTGTGTGTGACGTGTATGCAGGTGTGTGTGTGGGAAGTGTATGCAGGTGTGTTTGTGTGTGAAGTGTGTGTGAAGTGTGTGGTGTGAAGTTTGCATGCCGGTGTGTGTAGTGGAAGTGCCTGCGGGTGTGTGTTTGTGTATAGTTGTATGCAGGGTGGTGTTTAGTGAAGTGTATGCCGTGTGTCTTGTGAAGTGTCTGCAGGTGCGTGTGAAGTGTTATGCCGGTGTGTGTGTGTGAAAGTGTCATGCAGGTGTGTTCCTCCTTTGTTTTCTTATTGTGTTGGGATTGTTTTTTGAGTGTCTGCGGTGCCGTAGTTTGTTGTGTGTGCCGGGTGAGTGCGGTGTTGTGTGAGTGTATCGTGTTTGCAGGTGTGTGTGTGAAGTGTATGCAGGTGGGTGTGTGAGTGTCTTGCATGTGAGGTTGTGTGCGTTATATTCCTGTTGTCTGGATGTGTGGTAGTTGTATGTGAGGTGTGGTTGTGGTCGACGACTAGGTGTTCATAGCAGGTGATGTGTGTGTGAAGTGTATGCAGGTGTGTGTGTGTGAAGTTTGTATACTATCGGTGCAGTTACGTTGTTGTGTGTTTCTTTCGCTGTGCCCGCTCTGTGGTTGAAGTGTATGCCGGGGGTGGTTTGGGTGCCTGTGTGCTATGCCATCGGTCGTTCCTTCGTTGGCTTCTGCTCTGCTTTCTTTTCCTTTTGCTGTAGTGTTTGCTGCAGCCTACAGCTTGTATTTGTTTGGTGACGTTATGCTCAGGCACGGTCCCGCTGCGCTTTTGCTGTGTGGTTTCTGTATGANGCCTACCGTGAACAAAAGCAAAAGAATAGTAAGAGGTCTGGCTATTGCCATTATCAATGGAGTAAACCAGGGGCTGGTTTTGAACCATCCTTCAAACCATTCTGGTTGATTAGCTATCTTTTTTCTTTTAAGGCTATTCCTAAGGTCGTATAGATTTTTTGTAATTACACCGGAGTGGTCTGTGTAAAAGCAGCATTCTTCCCCTAAAGCCTTGCATATCCCTCCCTGTTCTAGGGCAAGGAGATCAAGCCCCCTTCTACTCTGAAGGACCATCTCTGCTAAAATCCATGATCCGCATGTGTCCTTCAGAGTTATCTCTAACATTTTCGATATCGGTCATCTATTTTTGGTGTATGAGCCTCGTCGTTCCATTGTTTGTTAGTGATAGGAGCTGGTTCTCCATAGTGCACCTGCGATTCCCCACTCCTATATGATGCCCGACAGGCAGGGCGGTTCCTAATTTCTCTTTATGTCTGAGAAACTAAAAGGCCTCCGTGCTGGGCGGTGAATAATGCACAGAGTCATTACTTGTCCAATGAAGAACATCTGCTAACGAGCAGAGATCCCGTGGGAGGTAGCCAACGCCTCTGTTGTTCAGTTCTTGAGACAGCCTTGAATGAACATGTCCAGTAGCGATGTTCACCACTGAACAGATGATGGTGCGAGGCCTGTGTGACTCGTCTGATGACTCACCTTCCCATGGGGCCATAGGAGTAGAATTCTGACAGCCAGGAGCATCAGATTCATTTGCTTTATGCTCCGCTCTACCCTGTCGATGAATGATGGTAAATCCTCCTCGGACCTCTGCCGCAGCCCTGCCATGGGGTTTTCTGTGGGCCCGGTGTCGAGCTTAGCCCACGCCCAAAGTCTGCAGTCTCGGACTTGCTCCCTATATTGGGGAATCTGTACCCGAGATTGTTCAAGCCCGGTAGTATACCCAGATTGGGTTCCTACCAGCATTCCCCAAGGGATGGCTACTGGGGGGTTAGCAGCAGCATTAGCTTCAGCCTGTTCCCTGCATTCCTCCCAGAATAGAGCGACCCATCTAATAAAGATGGGATTAGGAAGTACCGCTTTGGCGGCACCCATCCAGTCCTTTGGCACACAGGGATGATAGGCGACATCCTATAGGAGGGTGGTCGCCCATAGGGAGTTGGGACCATCCTCTGCCACAGCCTTTTTGAGTTCTTTTAGGTCCTTGGCCTCCCAGGGGTACCAGTCCAAGGGTCGGACAGGGGTGCGATTGACATTAACCAGAAAGGCTTGAACTACTTTATGAGTGACCCCCCCTTTTTGCACCTCAGCGTAAGCCAGTGGTGGGGAGAGTTCCTCAGAGAAGGGTTGTTCTGTCTCTCTGGCCTCCTGCCACAAAGCGAGTATGGGGAAGGGATGGGGCCCATAGAGTCTGTAGTCTGGACACTCAGGGGTCAATCCCTTGTCTACCACCCATTCAATTGCAAAGGCATCCCAGGCCGTATCCTCCTCCCCGAGACCAGGGGATCTCTCAACCTCTTCCGCAGGTGAAATTCTACCCCCAGGAGGTGGAAGGGTGTCGGGGTGAAAAGTGGCTTAAAGCGCCACAAATTCATGTAGAAAAAGCCAAAGGGGTTCTGCTCAAGAATCCTTCTCTTTCTTATTGCCAGCGTTTTCTATTCGCCCCAAACTTCCCAGGAGAAAAGGTTGGCCCCGCTTACCCAGGGGGCCAGAAAGAGGACGTGGTCCCAGACAGACTCCATGACCGCATCGGTCAATTCTAACCCCCTGGATTTTAACAACAATCTCAGTGCTTTAAGCGCTGGGTCCTTATTTTTTCCCGTTGCGTTTCTCATCGCGGGGACTCACTTACCTGGAAGACCGATTGGCCCCAGCCTTATTGCTAGCCATTAGGGTCTCGGGGGGGGGGTCTTCGAGCCCACGTTGGGCGCCCCTCTCCGTTTCCATCGCCGCTGAAGATCTTCACTCTGTTGGCCCGCGACGGAGTGGGGCGGGGGAGAGTAAGTGCGCTGCCGAACCGAAAGTAAACACGACAGCGAGTCGAGTCAGGGTGTTACACCTCAAGCTCACTTTAGTGCAGGTTTACTGAGGTTTATAAGCCGTGCTGATTTCCCTACTGGGGTATGCGTCCTTTCCTAATTGGTCCTTTTAGGAGGCTTAATTTACAAGTCCCTAATTGATCCAATCCCTTCCATTCCTAGCATAGTCCCTAATTATCATGTTAGTACGCGGAAGTAAAGAAGTGAAACTAGCCTTCCTTGCTCGATTGGGCGGGGGTGAGTTCGCGAAACTCTAGCGCAGGCTTTCTTTTGTCCTTCGGGCCTATCTTCTTGGCTATTCCGTGCCGTCATAGGTATCCACCTCTGCTGGCAACATGAGATAGTTAGGAAGCACAGAGTGGCATTAGGAACTGGGTGGGTTACAGTGAGAGAAAATCACGGCCCCTCTCTTCATGAGAGCAAGGATCCATGCAGACTGCAAGCAGCCAGCCACATGTCACAAAGAAAATCTCCAGGTGCTGTGAGTGACAGTGAGGTGGCCAGAGAAAGCATCTGTGAGGAAGTGATTGAGAAGAGGTCAGAATTTTTCCCTCTATTTTCCCTCTTCCCCTCCCCTCCCCTCCCCTTTGTCCTTTGTCCTTTGTCCTTTTTTCCTTTCTTTCTTTTTATCCCTGACTGGCTGGTCTGGAATTCGCTATGTAGACCATGCTGGTCTTGAACTCGCAGACATCGTCTGCCTCTGGTACCTGAGTGCTGGGACGAAAGACATGTGCCACCACTTCAGACCCCGCGGTAGCCCTCTGGCCTGGAACTTGCTAGTAGAAAAAAAACCATGCTGGCCAGTGAACTCATGGAGATCTGCCTGCCTTTGCCTCCCCAAATCTGGGATTAAAGAGTTGTGCCACCACACCCAGCCTCTGGGTCTTTTTTTTTTTTTTCCTTTTGTTTTTCTTTTTGTTTTTCTTTCTTTTCTTTCTGTCTTTTTAAAAAAAATCACATTTCCTAATTGGTGGTGCCATGTGTGCGAACGTCATAGGTTTTTGGGTACAAACAGACTTTTATACATATTAGATATATATATATATATATATAATATACACACATAACGTAAGTTTAAAGCCCCAGCTTCCTTATTAAATCTTGTGCTCAGGCTGTTAAGAGGTAAAATGGCAAGAAGATAAAAAAAATCAGGGAAAACATGAAATAACCCCAATTGACAACTTTTTGTCTTTTGAATTGACATTTTGAAATAAATTCCATCTCCTTGTTAAAACTTAAGCTACAGCCTCAGGCATTTATTTACAAGAAAAACAGAAAGCCCTTATGTTTTCAGTGTGGTTGACAAGCTAGCTGAGGAGTCATATTTTATTGTTAAGGCAACTTTTGATAAGGAATTATTAATATTGTTCATAGTTCAAAAAAATATCCAGGGTTAAAAACTTCAAGTGAATGCTCACTAACATCGGCGACAAAGTTGCTTTCATCAACTTGTCTTTTTTTTTTTTTTTTTTTTTTTTGTTGGTGTTTTTTTTTTTTTTTTTTTTTAGCCCCAGCTGTCCTGGATAGAACTGTCTTAATCACTACACAGACCCATCACAGAAAACAAGATTGTTTTTTTTCTTTCTTTTTTTTTTTTATTTTTTTTTTTTGGGGTGGGTTTTTTTTTTTTTTTTTTTTGCTTTTTTTTGTATTTTTTTTTTTTTTTTTTAATTTAATTTTTGTGAGACAGGGTTTTCCCTTTAGGTCCCAGCGGCCTGGAGCTCACGATGTAGACCAGACTGGCCCTTGAAATCTCAAGATCCGCCTGCCTCTGCATGGCTCAATTTTCTCATGTAGGTAAAATTTCGCCTAGAAAGCCTTCAGAGTTCCCAGTCTTCAGGGGGGACATTTGTTCAAAAGCTTTGTTTGTTTAGGCCTTCAAAACATCCAAGTTACATATTTAAAACATTGCGTATACTAATATTTGGAATGAAATGTTGTGGTACTCAAACAGTGGTACTCTAGTTAAACGGCACTTTGCAGCCTCTGGCGTACCGTAGCCCAGCTAGCTGGATTTTACTGAGATTTTATCCTTCCTCTGCCCAGCAGGTCACATTTACACGTGGCAGTAGTCACCTTGACAGGATGTGGACCCACCATGGAAATGCACCTCATTGAGTGTCTGAGATGGTGTTCCCAGAACAGAGAACTACCAAGGGCTGGGCTAGGTGCTGGTCTGAATAAAAGGAAGAAAGTGAGCCGGCACTCAGGAGGAGAGGCAGCTGGAGTTCAGGGCAAGCCTGGTCTACGGAGGGCGAGTTCCAGACCAGCGGGGGATACAAGGAGCCCCCAAAAAGGGAAGGAAGGGAGTAGGGCTGGATTAGCGGTTAAAGCACCTGAAGCCCGAGTGTGAGGATTGGAGTTCAGATCCCCGGAAACCCACATAAATGCAGGTGGGTGTGGTGGCACACCGTAATGCAGTCTCAGAAGGCAGGGACTGGGGGTCCCAGAGCTAGCTGCCAGCAAGACCAGCCATGTTGGTGAGTTCTGGGTTTGACTGAAAGAAGGTCTGGGGCTGGAGAGATGGCCTATGGTTAAGAGCACTGGCTGCCTCTGCCGAGGACCCAGGTTCGATCCCCAGCAACCCACATTTTTTTTTTTTTTTTTTTTTGTAACTCCAGTTCCAGAAAACTCCAGTTCCAGGGAATCGAAGACCTTCTTCTGGACCTCCGCGGCAGTGCACGCACGGGTGCACAGACCTGCATGTATACAGTACAACTCATACACATACGAAAGTAAAAAAAGTAAAAAAAAAAGTCTCAAGTGGAATTAAGGTGTGATGGAGAACAACAACTGAACATTAGCCCCAGCCTCCACATGCATGTGTACAAGTTGGTGCCTCCACAATGGCCGAACACATATATACACATGCCCATCACATGTGAGAAATGGGGAGGGGGCGGATGAGCAGCAGCATTCCTTGTCTGCTTCCTGTGAATGCAGTGTGACGTCATGTCCCCACTGTCCCTCCTGGGAAGGCCATGACTGTCTCCTTTCTTGAACCACAGCCAAAATAAATCCCACCTTCCTTCCTTATTTTTGAGGAGCTATTTTGTCATAGGAAATAGAAAAGTAACTAATACAGCCACACGCAAACTCTTTCCCTTTCTGCCAGTCGAGGAGGGGGAGAGACAGGGGCGGGTCTCCTCCCACCGGTGCTTGATTGCTGGATCTTTGACGGGAAGGAGCTTGTTTGTTTGGGGTAGTGGAGTTGAACCCAGGGTCCTCAAGCTTTGAACAGAGATTCTTCCACTAGAGCCCAACACAACTGTTTTATAATCTGATACACAATTATTTGCCATATTACAAAGGTTAAGGAGCTCAAAGAAGCAACCTAAGGGCTGGAGAAACGGCTCAGGAGTATGAGTGTCCTGGGTGCTCTTTCAGAGGACTGAAGCTTGGTTCCCAACATCCATGTTGGGTAGCTCACAATTGCCTGCAACTCCAACTCCATGGGACCCATGGCTCTTCTGGCTCAGTGGGCCAACCTGCATGCGCTTCACACACACACACTGTCATACACACTTCACACACACACACACCTGCATACACTTCCCACACACACACCTGCATACACTCACACACACACACCACAGCAATGACACTTCACACACACACCACCTGCATACACTTCCCCACACACACACCTCAAAACACGTCCATTGCATACACGTTCACACACAACACACACCGCATACACGCCAACGATAATCACACACAACAACCCTGCTAGACTAGCAACACACCAGCATCATCAACCACACAAACCACTGCATACACTTCAACACACACACCAAACATGCATACACTTCACACACACACCTGCAGACATTCACACCATACACCCTACACTTCACTACATGCATGACTACACACACAAACACACTGTCATACATGTATGTCACACACACACCTGCATACACTTCAACACACACAACTGCATCCACTCACCACACCTGCATAACTTCACACACACTGATACACTCACGCACACCTGCATAATACCAGAACACACACACCATCCTGCATAGACGTCAACACATATACACAAAACACACACCGATGACACTTCAACACACACACACCGGCAACCTCACACACACACCTGCACACGTGCACTACTACTAAACACCTCATACACTTCAACACAGCAACACACCTCATACAAATTCACACCACACACCTGAATACACTTCACACACACACACACACACGCATACACTCACATACACATGCATACTTCACACACACACACACACTGCATACACTTACAGCCACAATCCCTGCATAAACTTCAACACACACCCTGAATATACTTCACACACAGCACACACCTGCAATACCTTCACACACACAAACCACCCATACCTTCACACACACAAACAAAACACACCTAAATAACACTTCACGACACCAACACACCTGCATACACTTCACACACACACACCTGCATACACTTCACACACACACACACACAAACACACCTGCATACACTTCACACACACACACCTGCATACACTTCACACACACCGCATACCTGCATATACTTCACACACACATACACAAACACACACACCTGCATACACTTCATACACACACACCTGCATACACTTCACACACACACCGCACACCTGCATATACTTCACACACCTGCATACACTTCACACATACACACACCTGCATACAATTCACACACACTTGAATACACTTCACACACACACCTGCATACACTTCACACACACACACACACACACACCTGCATACACTTCACATACACACCTGCATACAGTTCACACACACACACACACACACACATTAACTTTAAAAAGGAACATAAGGCCATGCTTGTGGAATGTACGGTGCATGCTGGTGATTTAAATTTCATCACAATCTGCTCACCTGTTCCTCCTCTCCTGTTATTTCCAAGGCTGGATTTTCCTCCTGTGATTCTGTCACCTTTGATTTTGGCTTACTGTATTTTTGGTCTTGGCTGTACTGGGCTGGTCAGACTTGGTTGCAGAGGCAGTGCACAGTGTGTGAGGAGGGGATGCTGCTCTGCGGATGGCCACTGCCAAGTGTCTTGTTTGTGTTTTAAAAATTCATGCCTAAGGAGGGAAATTGACTTAAAAATAGACTACTAAGATTCTAGGGGAATAGGAAGAAAGAATCATTCTGGACCTTGCCTTGTGTTCCCCATAAAGGCAATTACAGTGTTAGTTTTCTAACAAGTTAGAACCAAAGTGCCCCAGCAGCCGGGCCTGGGGCCCTTAGGCTATCCTGCTGAGGAGTGACTGAAGAGCAATATAGACCTAGCCAGCCTGGTCTATAGAGTGAGGTCCAGGCCAGCAGGGCTATAGGAAGACCCTGTCTTAAAAAAAAAAAAAAAACACAAACAAAACAAAACAAAAAACCCCCCAAAATCTCCTGAAACAGTAACAAAACTGACCTCTTTTAGTTGGTGATCTCTTGGGGGACTGGACCTTATCTCCAGTGATCTTGGCATCTCTCCTGGCTGCAGGGCACCAAGTCTGTGGGCACAGACTTTGTAGACAGGTCTAGAAATAGTCACTTGGGCATCTTGGAGAAAGGGGAGGGCTCCCCATTAAGTACACCCAGCTGAACTTCCGGCCGGCTCTGGGCAGCATTCACCCTTGCCTGAGCTCTCAGGGAGCTTTCACCTCATTCCGGGAAGGAGGAGGAGGGCCAGAATAATGGGCCTAGAGCTTCTGTTTTCTAGTGTTGTGTGGAGAACCCACCATGGCACCATGGGCTTCCTTCTCCTTGGAAGTACCCACCCAGCAGAGAGCAGCGGAAGGCTGACGGTGGCCGGAGAGGTGACTCAACATAGGCAGCCGTTCATTCCAGACCCCAGAATGAATCCAAGGTGTCACATTGACTGCTGGCTTAATAAGGGTGCTGCTCACCTAACCTGGGAGATACTGGAGAGCAGACTGGGGAGAAAAGTACACAAAGCAGCTAAAGTCTTCGGGGCTTAAGCAGAACAGAATCCACTGTGCCTCTGAGCCGCTTTCCCAGCTCTCAGAGGAGGCAAGGGAGGAGTGACAACAGGTGCCCGAGAGGCCAGGCATCTGCAGCTGCTCGGGGGCTGCCTCGCTATCAACTTTGGGGCATTATGGAGACCCACTGGAGAGAAGGCTCAGAGTCATGACAAGCCTGCCCCACAAGGGAGCCCATTAAAATATTTTCCAACATGTGCTGAGGACATTTTAGCCACCATTCCACAAGCAGCATCTACTTGGTTGTAGTGATAAAGGTTGGAGCTAACGTGTATTTATATTCTTGAGTATGTAGTATGCATATGCCTTGGGGGGTGGGCGCTGCTGGGGATTAAACTCGTGCCTGGCACGCACTATCTGAACTACATCCTCGGCCTTTGGTTTTCTGAGACAGGTCTCCTTATGTAATTCAGGCTACTGTGGTGTTCTTTCTAGCTGGTCTTGAACATGTGAGCCTCCTGCCTCCTGAGATAGCATGACTGAGGAGAAAAGAGTGTACACTTTTTTGTCTTTTTTTTTTTTAAGGGATTCTACAATATAATGACACAGTTGTTTGCAGATAACATTGATGTTACTCAGTATGTCATACAATTAGGTAATTGGTGCATTTTGCAAGTATCCAAATTTTGAACAACCCAAGGTTCCCATAGACCAGTTGGAGAAGCTTGTATGCACAGGCATGTTGATCAATCAGGAGTCCATACTATATTCTTGTAGTCTCACGATTCACCCCTATCTCTCTGCAGCCCTTACAATCTACCACGCCTCCTCTTCCGCAGTTGGTTCCCTGGGCTTTGGGAAAGGGGCACAAGTGGGGAGAAGCAAACGAGTCTAATTTCTTTGGAATGGCATTTGGACTCCGTGTCGTTCAGTTTGTTTCCCTTCAGGGGTTGACAGCTTTCAGTGATACCTTTTTTGTCATATCCTTTGTAAAAAACAAAGCACAAGCTATTGGATGTACAGGCATTTAAGCAGTACCATTATTTGTCAAGCTAAGCTGTGAGCTAGACACAGATGCTGGATGGATGTTAGTCCACAAACTGTGGTTTTCTCTATAAAGTGGACAAGTTCTTATTGTGGCTTATAACACTCCTACCACAGAGGACATAAGCTTGTGGCAGCCGCTTGTGATTTATTCCTCCAAGGAGAGAGCTAATAGCCAATTAGATTTGGGAATATATAGACACTTGTCTGCCACTGTTGCACAGTATCTCCAGGCTGTTGAGGTGTAGCTGATATTGACAGAGGAGTCTTGCTTGTCGCAGGGAGACCAATATTTGCTGTTATTGCTTTAGTGGCCTTTGGTAACTGCTGCTCTGGCATTTCAGAGGCCAGTTGTTTACGCTAGCAGGTGACGTCTCATAACATTTTCATGCTCACACCAGGCCTCGACAACAGGACTTACTGCCTTTCTCCTTGCATATATCCCATTATAGCAAAGGGACCTTTAAAATTGGGGGGGGGGTCTAGGGTTTGAATCCCCTAGCCAACATCTCCTAGGCGAAGAATTCATTGCATGAATGTCGAAGCTTTCCTATAGAAATAATTTTGCTTAATTACACAACTTATAAGACTTTACTATTGTGAATTTGGCGCGAGATAAATGTCCTTTTCACATTTCTTATGCCTATCAGTCAATTTATAAAGGGTAGTTATGCTCTGTTTTATAGGAAATTACCACTTTAACAATTGGTTCTAATTTACAGTTAGGGAGAGGTTTCATTACCATGATGGATTTTCTTTTTTCCTATAAAGGGGAGAGGTAGGAAGGTTTCTCAGATCTGGAAGGTAAACGTCATTAGGGCCCATTTATAAACAGTAACCCCAAATTAATTCAGAGAGATGCTCAGTGGGTCTGTGACTCAGGCAGTCCCCTGGGTTTCTTCTTTCCTTCTTTAATGTTCAGATGGGTCAACCTCTCTGCTGGCATTTCCCAGTCCATCCTGCATAGCCATAAGTTGTATGTTTTCAGGCATTTAGATTGGTGATTTTTACCTGTGGGAACATAAAATTCTCCTCCCATTGTTAGTTTCAAGATCAGAAAAATTGAAAATTTATCAATAGGATTGGAACACAGAGTTTTTCATTCGTGTTCCAGAAAGGATAGTACCCCACCTCCCACCTCCCTCTTTATTTTTTTTATTTTTTTAGGTTTTACTTGTTTGAGTCTTAATGCTGGGATTTCAGGTATGCCACCACAGTTGGACAACAAAAAAACGTTGTTCCCCCTTTGAGACAAACTGAACCTCTACCATTGGGCAGCTGTGACCTCCCCAGGAACCTATACTTAAATGTGCTGTGGCAAAAGGGAGGGACAAATCCTTCAGATCACAGAGGTGGCAGAGTTTAACGGACAGTGGATTGGGGCCAGGTGCTCCTGTTGCTCAGTGCTAGAGCACGAAGAACAGCATGTCCACAGGGTCGAGACCAGCACCGTCCCTACCCCCTGCGAAGAGGGTGGAAGCATTTAAAGCTGTATATACAGTCTCTGAGACAGAGTTTTGCTAATTAGCCCAAGCTAGCCTAGACCTCACTATGTGGTACTCACAGTACTGTTTCAACCTCCAAAGTGTTAGAATTACAAGTGCACATCAACATTCCCATCTTTAAATCTGGATCTTTGAAATCTTCGTTTTTTTTTCCCTAACTTTGTGAGCTGGGGTAATTTAAACTGGAGATGTGGGAAACCTGTCCTATAAATACATTTTATGGTTAAAAAAAATTACATAGGGCCAGAGAGATGGCTCAGCAGTTAAGAGGATGCACTGTTCTTCCAGAGGACCAGAGTTCAAGTCCTAGCACCATGTGGGGTGGTTCACACCTGCCGGCAGCTGATGGCTCTGGTCTCCGTGTGCACATGTGTACACATAAACACACGCACGCCTCCCACATACACATGTATGCATAAACACACACGCACACCCCACATACATGTGTACACATAAACACACGCACACCCCCACATACATGTGTACACATAAACACACACGCACACCCCCACATACATATGTACACATAAATACACATGCAAACCCCCACATCCATATGTACACATAACACACATGCACACCCCCACATACATGTGTACACATAAACACACATGCACACACCCACATACATATATACACATAAACACACATGCACATACCCCACATACATATGTACACATAACACACATGCACACACCCACATACATATATACACATAAACACACATACACACCCCCCACATACATATGTACACCTAAACACACACGCATACCCCGCACATACATATGTACACATAAACAAACATGACACCCCCACATACATATGTACACATAACATAAACACCCCACATACATATGTACACATACACCGCACACCCCCCACATACATATGTACACATAAACACTCACGCACCCCCCACATACACAGAAATAAAGTAATAAAAATAAATCATTAAAAATTACAAGCATCTTTTCTTTCTATGCTCTGAGCACTCACCACCATTAGTTAGAACTGTGGGCTAAGAGAACATGCACACCCCCACATACATATGTACGCATAACACACATGCACACCCCACATACATATGTACACATAACACACATGCACACCCCCACATACATATGTACACATAACACACATGCACACCCCCACATACATATGTACACATAACACACATGCACACCCCACATACATATGTATGCATAACACACATGCACACACCCCCACACATAAAATAATAAAAATAAATCATTAAAAATTACAAGCATCTTTTCTTTCTGTGCGCTGAGCGCTCACACCATTAGTTAGAGCTGTGGGCTAAGAGAACGCACGATGTTCTTGGTCTCACGGGGAGGCAGGTGAGTGTGAACATTTCCTGTTCTGAGCCAAGGTCTTACGTAGCCCAGCTGGCCACACTTCCATGTTGCTCTGTAGCCAAGGCTGGCACTGAACTCCTGATCTTCCCTTCTCTACCTCCTGAGTGCTGGGATTGCAGCCATAGACTGCAATGCTCAGATTTGAAATCTTAAAGACTAAGCTTTAGAATGATCCTAAGCTACAGTACAGGAAGAACTAGCTCTCCTGCCCCAGCTGGCCTGGAACTCACTCTGTAGATCAGGCTGGCCTTGAACTCACAGAGATCCGCCCACCTTTGCCTCCCAAGTACTGGGATTAAAGGCATGCTCCACCATGCCAGGCCTTACAACTTTTTCTAGTTCCAAGGGATAAGACACCCTCTTCTGTCCTCCAACACACATAAAAAATTTAAATCTACAGGGGGAGAGAAAGGATGTGAATAAAGATGCCCCATGGGGAACTTGACTTTACAGGGTCTCGCTTGAAAAGGGTGAGCTGCGTTAGCTTTCAGCCAGTGAAGCCTCTGTGTACGCTCACTCTGCGTCTACAAGCATTTTCCTCCTGGCTGTTGGCTTGAAGATGGGATTAAACTAAATTTCCTATTATTTTTTAAACATTTAAAAAATCATTTTATGAGTATATTGTCTGCACATATGTCACGCAATGTTCATGAAGGTCAGAAGAGGGTGTCAGATCCTTTGGAACTGGAGTTACAGTTGCCAGCCACCATGTGGGTCCTAGGAATTGAACCCTGGTCCTCTGCAAAAGCAGCTAGTGCTTTTGTTTTCTTTTGGTCTTTTTGAGACAGGGTCTCCCTGTAGCCTCAATGGTCCTGGAACTCACTCTGTAGACCAGGCTAGCCTTGAACTCACAGAGATCCGACTTACTTCTGCCTCCCAAGTGCTGGGACTACAGGCATGTGCCATCACGCTGTGTGCAGCTAGTGCTCTTAACTGCGGAGCCATCTCTCCAGCTCTGATTTCATATTTCTTAATGCAGGGTTTTGAGTGCTTTCCCCTACATATTTTTTGCTAGGTGGTTACTGATCAGACTCGACCTTCATTTTTTTCTCCACTTAGGACTAGGTAGCCCTCAAAAGTAAGTTGAACTTGAACATTTAAGCTGATGTTATCCGCTCCCTCGTCATCACTTTAAGCTTTTGGTATCCTCTGTGTGGAAATCTAAAAGGCTGACAAGATGGCTCAGCAAGTAAAGGTGCTTGCTGCCAAGACTAAGGATCTGAACTCGATCCCCAGGCCCCTCATGGTGAAAGGAGAGAACCAATTTCCCCAAGGTGCCCTCTGACCTCCACATGTGCATTGTGGCACACACAGTACCCACACAACACACAAATCAGATATACTGAAGTGGTAAATAAAAGCCCAGTGCTCATCTTCCGGAGTTCCTCTACACACAGGCTTTGCCTGAAGCAGAGTTAAAAAGCAACTCGTCTATCTCATCAGAGTTGCCACTCTTGCTTGGTCTGCTCTGGCTTTCCAGATTCTGGATGGGGCTGGGGATGTGGCCAACTAGGTGAGCCCTGCTCCCAGCCAGCTGAGAAATCATGTAATATGTCAGCGAGTTGTTGGGAAAGACAATCTAATATGGGCCTCAAGCATCCCTGCACATTCTTCTTAGGTATCCCGGGACCACATGGCCCTAAAGGTTATGTATGCACCCATTTCTCAGGACTGTCTGCAGGGAGCGACTTAGAGGGATAAGGTAATGTCCTCCTCTGGGGTTAAGAGCAGGCTTGCTAAAAAAAACAGGGTGTTCCTCTCCTACAGTGAAACCCCCCATGTGTGCAGGTATCCACGTGGGACTTTGCCAGACATCTGCCAGGACCAGGGGAGAGGAGTGAGAGCACAGGCCTCTGCTGCTTGCTGTATTCCTACAGCCTTGTCTCTAAGCCAAGAGTTTCAGAACTCATGACATAGGAACAGGTTAACTGGTTAGCTTATTATAAGAATAAACGCAAATCCCAGACCCTTATAAGGGACCCTGACAGTGTGATGTACCCCCAATTTTAGATCTTGATTTTGTTATGTAGTTGGGGGTTTGCGCTTGTGAGTACAGGTACTTGGAAAGGCCAGAAGAGGTGTCAGATCGCCTGGGACTGGAGTTTGAGGTGGTTCTGAACTGCCTGATGTGGGCTGAGTGCTGGGAACCCAACTCCCGTCATTTGCAAGAATGGTATGTGCTAGTAACTGCCAAGCCATCTCTGCAGCCCCCAAATTATCTTTTTCAGACAGTAATCTGGCAACTTTTGCATGTCCAACATCTTCCTGGTCTATAAAGCAACCTGCTACTTTTGGGGTTAGTAGTTCATGACCTATGTTTTTATAAATGCAACAGAGTCACACATGTCACTTACATATTGTCAGGTGCTCTTTTGGAGACAGTTTCATGTATTACAGGCCTCAAACTTGCTATGTAGCTGACGATGACGACCCTGAACTTCTGATCTGATCATCCACCTCTGGGTGTTGGGATTACAGGTGTGTATCACCATAACTGCTTTCTGTGGTAATGGGGATGGAACCCAGGGCTTTGTGCTTTCGGGGCGGACCCTCTACCCACCGAGCTGCATCCCCAGCTCCCAGGGCCTACTTTGATGCTACAACATCAGAGACTATGCATCCTGTAATCTGGATTAGGCATTTATCACCCCAAGAAAGCTTGAGACTCCTGCAAGAAGTCCTTTTTCATTAAGGGAAATAGATCAAACATCTATTCATTGCAAAGCACCTTCAAAGGTGAGACAATCTATCCATTTAAAAGCTGGCCCAGGGTTGGAGAGATGGCTCAGAGGTTAAGAGCACTGGATGCTCTTGCAGAAGACCCAGGTTCAAATCCCACCATCCATATGGTGGCTAACAACTGTAATTCCAGTTCCAGGGGATCTGATGCCCTCTTCTGTCCTCTGCCGGCACTACACAACACTTACATCCATGCAGGTATACACACTCACACACACAAAATAGGTTAAATATTTTTTTGTTTTAAAGCTAGCTAAGGAAGCTATAAAGGAATGATTTCTCGAGGGCTTTTCTACATGGTGCATCATTCAGAGTTTATCAGCAGGGACTTTGTATATTAGTGCTATCCAGGTGGAGACTATAGAATCAGATGAGGAAATGGTACCTTTTCACTACTACGTGGGTAAACACAACATTAAACGGCAGGCTAAGGTGTATCTCAGTGGGACAATGCTTACCTATTAATATGCCAGCCCTGAGTTTATCCCCAGCATCCCCAAACCACCAGGGAAACCCATGAAGCAGCCAGCATCGGGCACCTTGTATGAATCGCTACCTGTTGTGGATTAAAACAAAGAAGACATTCCCACTAGAACAGAAATAAATTTTAATTCATTGAAAAGTGCAGCAGTGAACAGGGTCTGTTGAAGGGCACGTTCTAAGTGAATGACTGAGATGACACAGAGCCAGGGCAGAGTAATTTTTAAAACAAGTGACGTTAACAAAAGAATTTACAAAATCCATTGACATGAAGTGGTAAGCTATAAGGAACCCCAAATCCCACCTAAGTCCATTGGTGAGTCAGTTACCATACCCTTTGCTTTATCTGAAGGATCCTGGGTCACCTTCTCTTTCATTAAAAAAAAAAAAAAAAAGCACTGGTCCTTAGATACTCATAAGAATATTTCTCACAGATTAAGGATAGCCATGAAGATTATACCTGTTTTATACAGAAACCCTAGTGCTGCCAATTCAAAAGATGTTTGCAACAGCACCATTTGTTAGATTCAAAGATGCTCAAAATGTCTTCTCTATTTGAAACTCAATCTGAAATTGTATTCGAGGATGAGCTTTAAAGCAGGACATCTTTTAAGGCAAAATCCCTTCATTCCAAGTTGGTTTTATGGTCCTCTATTCTGAAGGCCACCAAAAAGCATGGACCTAACCTCCTTCAAAGGGAAAGAATAAAAATCCAAACCAGCACAATTAAACAGAGAACATGGCCAGCCTCCTGCAATGGGTCCTATGTACAATCAAGAAACCGTACGATATAAACCAGGTCTCCTCAAACATTAGGAAAGGTGCCTAAGAGGTCCAGTGAGGAGCTGACCACATTCTACCACCCAAACATTTCAGCTGACCATCAGGATGAGGGTGGCAGACTGAGATGCTACTGGCTGTTAACCTGTCACTACTCTAATATCACTTGCTTTGTAGCAGTAGCATTATAAAATTGAAGAATATGACATCACAGTCCAAGACCAGATAAAAGGTGGTTTAATTTTATTTGTGAACAGGTACAGTCAACTTTCACTAATGCCGAAGTTGACTGGTCATGTGTAGAATCAATGTGGACATAAAGCCTGTATCCAAATCCCAACTTTGTAATTTGCCTTTAGTTAATTTTTTAAAACTTCTTCCTTTAAAGCACGTGCAGCAGCGGTGTCCATTTCACTGCCTGTTCTCTAGGTTTCCCGCCGTTGCTGGCGTCACACGAGGTAAAGGAACAAACCCAACGGCTATTCACCCAGCACGGCTCTCGGGAGTTCTGAAAGGGACTGATGACCGTGTGTTACAAAGTGCGTAAAGCTGGACAGAAGGCCTTGTAAAGCTACGATCACTTACTGCCTGAGTGGAACAGGTTAAAACCATAGCTCCTCCTTCTCCCCGGTCATCCCACCACCAATCAGCCTTTTGTGGAAAAGTTAGACATTGGAATTGGTCTTTGCACTAAAGAACACAAGAATGTAGAAGTTCTAGGCAGTTCCGATTTGACAGGGAAACACTAGAACCCTATTCAAGATCGAAAACTCAAGAAGCTCCGTGAAGAGAAGACAGTGGGACTCGGCGGCTGGCAATGAAGACCGTGGTCCCTTAAACCATGGAGAGATGGCAGCCCATGGCAGCCGGTCAGGACTGCGTCATCCATGGCGCTGACACCCAGGATGGCTCGGCACGCGCGCTTCTTCATTCTAGTGCAGCCCTTCCTGTGCCAGCCCAAGAGCCCGCTCTGCTCTACCGGAAACAGCCTTCCCTACCCCTGGGAGGCCATCTCGCCACGGCTGCTGCTGCCCGGAGCCCCTGGGGTTGGCAGCCACTGGACAGAGGACAGCTGTCACCTTCCACCAAGGGCTACCAAGAATTTGCCTTTACCATAACTTGCTGCTTTTGATGCAGCAGCAGCCCAGGATTCTAGAAAAAACTGAGCAGAGTTTGAGTGGCCTGTTCCAACTCCGCCACACCGCGATGGATGATCTGAACATGGCTCTTGTTCTAAACGAGACAACTCAGCCCTGATAGTTACTCTTGGCCATGTGACGTGCTTTTGATGGTGAGCGGCTCAGTCGGAAATGCTGTACAGGGCTTTGGATTTTGGGTTTAGCTACGTACCAAAAGATTTTCTTTCTGCACAAAAGTATTGCCATTTACCTGAAAGGGTTTACAAATTCAGACTTAGACCACAAAGGGAATCATCACACACTGTGGACCCTTAGGATAAAGGGACATGGTGAGGACAAACACCTCAGGAGTGTCCATTGTATTGTCATCTGAGGGAAGAGACCAAGGTCAGCTACTCTGGACACAGGGGCAGATTCACAGTTGAACACATACAAGAAGTCAGCTGACTGGGTTGCACTTCAAACAGGACTTAAGAGCCAGTCCAGAGCCCTTCCAGGCATGGTCTCAATGAGCTACAGACACCTGCGACAATCGCTTCGTCAGAAAGAGGCCTGCAGGGATCCAACTGCAGAGGCTGGGCACGGTCACTACAGAGGATGCTTCGTGAACCTCCGTGTCCTGATTCTGCCATGATTGCTGAACATGAGACGGAGGTCAAACCTGTACCTGGAGATGAAAAAAGGCAGCTTTCCTGTGAAAGGCAGCTGGCTATGGAGACTTCGATAGCGTACTCCCCAGTGGAAAGTACCAGCAGGGGCACAAAGGAGTCAGCAGAAGGGAGTCCAGTGGGAGATCCAGGAGAGAGCACGGGGAGTCGGCAGGTGGGAGTGCTGTCTACACAGCCAGCAGGGGTACCGGGCACTATGTGCTGAGAGAAAAGGTCAACTGTAAGGGTGTGAGATGGGTGTAGTTTTTCTTTTCTTAAGATAGAGGGACCATTCCTAAGGAATAAAACAGCCAGCCAGAGTCTGGCTCTCACTCAAAGCTTCACCAGCAGTTTTGAAGGCCTCGTCCTCATTTCCAGATGCTGGCAGGTAAGCATGCACACATGCACCTCAGATGTGCATTTGAATCTGGGTCATTACGAATTTAGGGGCTGGAGAGATGGTCTAGAGGTTAAGAGCGCCGACTGCTCTTGCAGGGGACCCGGGTTCAATCCCCAGCACCCACATGGCGGCTGAGAACCGTTTTTAACTCCAGTTCCAGGGGAATCCGACACCCTCTTCTGACCTCCACAGCATTGCACGACACGGGTGCCCAAACCTACATGCAGACAGTACATTCATACACATAAAAAAATAAATAAATAAAAAAAATTTAAAAAAGCAAAAAACAAAAAACGAATTTAGACAACTCCATTCTTTCTCTGGCCATCAATAAAATAGTAGGCATTCATGAGAAGTGTATGAATGCTAAAGGGGACAGAGCTGAGACACGGTGGATGTAAAGAATACAGACTGGCCAGAAATGGACTTTAGATGTGCTGGTCAGAAATACCCTGTACTTTACACTTGTCCCTATTCCTGGGCCAAACTCTTAGTATTATTTTAGAGTGATGGTTGGCTGACATTTCTGTAAAGAGTCAGATAATATGTTAGGTATTGTGGGCTACACAGTCTCTGTCCAGCCATTCTACTTTATTAAGTGTAAAACAGCCACAGACAATCTGTAAATGAATGTGTGTGGCAGTGGACCAACAGGCTGGGCCCACAGGATCCAGTCTGATGACTCCATTTCAGAGGATTCTATAAGGCCAAATATTTGGTAGGAAAGAATAACCAGGAATGATGAATTCACAACAAAGTCCTTGGTGTTTACATAGCTCCGGTAACAAGGGCACACAGAACCAGCATCTCCCTTATTATATAAGCTTCTGGAAGTGAAGGCTGTTGCAGGGTAAACAAAATGTACTTGGGAAATAGAACATTAGACCCCTGGGCAAATCAGATGTCTAGTCCACTTCCTGATTTGAATTTACCTGTTTGGGCTGCCTGGAAAGCCTACAAGTGAATCCAGATGCTTAGCAGAAACAAGACCGCTCCTGGAGCTGCCCCGCTTTGGCTGGCCGCACAGGGTGACAGGGCTGTGCTCCAGTAGCAGAGTGTTTGCACATACAATAATCCTAGAGATTCAAGTCTTTTTTTTTTTTTTTTTTTTTATTTTTTGTGGTATTTTTGAGACAGGATCTCCCTTTTAGTCCCAGCTGTCCTGGAGCTTGTTCTGTAGACCAGGCTGGCCTTAAACTCACAGAGATCCACCTGCCTCTGCCTCCTGAGTGCTGGGATTAAAGGCGTGCGCCACCATGCCCGGCTAAGATTCAAGTCTTTTTACCTTCCAGACAAGGATTAGATGTTGGCTTGAAAGTCCAGGGCCAGTCAAAGAATATATGGTTAAAGGCATCAACTGCTATAGACATTCAACTAGATTTAATGTGGTTCAACACTGTGAGCTAAGCAGCTGCTAGGTTGTGTGGATTGAACTCTGTACTTTTGAGGTTGATCTATTTTGCAGAGGGAAGGTCAAAGATAGGTAGTCAAGCCCGGCGTGGTAGCACACGCCTTTAATCCTAGCACTTGGGAGGCAGAGGCAGGCGGATCTTTGTGAGTTCAAGGCCAGCCTGGTCTACAGAGCAAGTTCCAGGACACCTGGGGCTACAGGGAGACCCTGTCTCAAAAAAGACCCCAAAAAAAGATAGGCAGTCAAAATGCTTGACCAATTATGCTAAAACAAAAAACCAGTTATTTAGATTGAGTTATATAAAATTATAAACATTGCCTTTTTATACTATATAAAATTTGTTTTGTTTTTGACAAGTGACATATGGTATTTCTCATTTGTGGATCCTAGCACCAAACCCTTACAGGCTATGTTTGGCTGAAGGGAACCCCTTGCCTCTCCTTTCTGTGGATTCTCTTCATTTCAGGCCATTCTGAGGGATTTCTGGTCTACCACCTTCCTTCTCCTGAGGTCAGAGGACAACTTATGGAAATTAGTTCTCTCCTTTCTTCATGTGGATCCCGAGGATGAAGCTCAGGCTGTGAGCCTTGGCCACGAGCTCCTGAACCATTTTACTGGCCCTGAAGCTTTTCACAGTTGACTTGTAAGGTTCTTTGTGGATTATAGGTACAAGCCCTGATTAAGTTATGATCTGCAAGTATTTTCCCTTTGATGTGTGAGTTCTCTTATCACTTCTTTAAAAAATTTTGTTTTGCTGAAAAATTATGTATGAAACACATAAAAATTCAATAAAAAAAGATGGGGAAAAAAAAGGTTAAAAAAAAAATAGTCAGGGGCTGGAGAGATGGCCTAGTGGTTAAGAGCTCCAACTGCTCTTGCAGAGGACCTGGGTTTGATCCCCGGCACCCACATGGCAGCTGAGAACCATCATCTTTAACTCCAGTTCCAGGAGAATCTGACGCCCTTTTATGACCTCCTCGGCATTGCACGACACGGGTGCACCAACCTACATGGAGACAGTACATTCATACACATGAAAATAAATAAATAAAATTTAAAAAATACTAAAAAAAAAAGTCAAACCATGACAGGAGCTGTGAAACCATCACCAGCCACTCAGTCACAGCATCAAAGTTCACTGTCACCTCTCTGCATGAGACCTTGGAGACAGAACATGTACATAGGTAAATTACTGCCTCTTCAGTCCATGCCCTAAAGTGGCTGTTCTCTCAGAACCTTCTGAGATTTTTTTTTGGTCTTTTCAAGACAGGGTCTCCCTGTAGCCCCAGCTGCCCTGGAACTCACTCTGTAAACCAGGCTGGCCTTGAACTCACAAAGATCCACCTGCCTCTGCCTCTTGAGTGCTAGGATTAAAGGCGTGCGCCACCATGCCCGGCTCTTCTGAGATTTTTGAAGGCAGTAATGAGACAAGGATTTTTTTCTTTCTCTTTGCAAGAAAAGCCCAGTCCAACTGTTATTCTATGGAAAGTTGAACAGAAAAGTGGCCTTCTGTGATTCCTGGTGAGTCATACTTTTTTTTTTTTTTTTTTAATGTTTTTGAGGCAGGGTTTCCCTGTAGCCCCACCTGGCCTGGAGCTCTCTATGTAGACCAGGCTGGTCTTGAACTCACAGACGTCTGCCTGCCTCTGGCTCCCAAGTGTTGGAATTAATGTCGTGTACCACCACGCCCGGCTCATACTTTTTTTTTAACCTATAGTTAGGCAGGTAGCTCTTAACTGCTCCCTGTTCAGATTAGTAGTGGCCCCTTTACCTCTCCACATCCTTTTTTTTTTTTTTTTAATGTGCATGAATGTACTGTCTGCATGCAGGTTGGTGCAACCGTGTCATGCAACACCACGGAGGTCAGAAGAGGGCATCGGATTCCCCTGGAACTGGAGCTAAAGACAGTTCTTAGCTGCCATATGGGTGCTGAGAATCGAACCCAGGTCCTCTGCAAGAACAGTCAGCGCTCTTAACCGCTGAGCCATCTCTCCACATCCTTTTGTATCTTACTCTCATCTGTGATTTTCTAAGGTCGAGGTTGATTAACATTATTGTTTTTTATTATTTATTTATTTATTTATTTATTTATTTATTTATTTATTTATTTATATGTGTATGAATGTACTGTCTGCATGTAGGTTTGTGTACCCGTGTTGTGCAATGACTCGGAGGTCAGAAGAGGGTGTCAGATTCCCCTGGAACTGGAGTTAAAGACAGTTCTCGGCCGCCATGTGGGTGCTGAGGATCGAACCCGGGTCCTCTCCAAGAGCAGTCAGGGCTCTTAACCACTAGGCCATTTTTTCAGCGCTAACATTATTGTTTTGTAACCAAGAGCTGATTGTTAAGTTTATATAATCATGACCATATATATTGTTGAATATGACAATATATATTGTTGAATATATATTAAGTAATGTAATATGAATATATTTCCATTAAAAACAATTGTTTTTGTTTTTGCAGTGCACACTACAGAGGACTCCTCCACCAGAGCTACAGCAGCAGTGCTGTCTAGTTTTAACCTATTAAGAGTCTGTTTCTGGCTGGGTTGTAGGACCTAACAATCTGTAATCCATTTTCTCTATTCATTCACTTACAGTCATCTCTAATTTGGAATGGGATCAAATTTAATGTGAAGATGGTTGAGTTACATCTTACCAGCAGCTTAGAGCATCGCCTCCCTTTCCCCATCTGTTAAGAACTGAAATCGTCCTTTCTCAGGGATGGGCTGCTTTGATGTTTATCATTTTCAAGCATAAAATAATGGAATTTATTTATTTATTTATTTTTATCTTTTCAAGACAGGGTCTCCTATAGCCCAGCTGTTCTGGAACTCACTCTGTAGACCCGGCTGGCCTTGAACTCACAAAGATCCACCTGCCTCTGCCTCCCAAGTGCTAGGATGAAAGGCGTGCGCCACCACGCCTGGCTGGTTAGAGTAGTTTAAATGCATTGGCCCTGACAGCCAGTGTCCTACAGACCGTACTGTGGAAGAGGTCCCAGAGTGCGAGGCACACTTTTGACTTAGCAGGTGAGAAACATCTTTTCCATCCCATGTACTACAGTGGATTACACTTTAGCACTGAGGTGCTAGCAGGCAAGAGTCCACTTTCTCTACTCAGGGTTTCTTTTGAAGGGGTAAGCCCTTGGAAGCTCTAGGAGTAGGGAAGTGCTGGGTCAGAGCTGCCCAGTGTAACCAAGTGCAGCCCCAGGGACAGGGAAGCAGGTCTGAGCCTTCGGCCACAGAGCCAGCGGCAGCAGAGGGCCAGAGTCAAGCAGCTGATTTTCCCAGCACAGCAGCAGGCACAGCAAGCACACAGCAGGCCCCCACCAAAGCAGAAGAATAAACACAGCTCAAAGCAGAAAGGAGCTGCAAGGCCCTCTGTCTTCTAGAACAGCCTGACCACTGGACGCACCCTAGCGAAGTAACTGAAGACTTACCCAGGGTCAAAAACCCCTGGAGTCCGACAGCTTGGCCCAGAACAGGACTGCAACATCATCAGCCGATAGTTCATCTTGCCTAAAAGCTCTGGGTCTATACTTTTAGCAACGTTGGTGATTTGATCTGGGTCTGCAGTCATGTTATAGACTTCTACGAACACCTAGAAGCAAAAAAATGGAGGGAGGAGAGAAGCAGCGAGTTATCTTGAAGAGACACTCCCAGTGCACATACATTTCTACGTGGAAAGAAGGAGGTGAAAAGCCAAGGCCCATCATCGTGTGCTCTGAAGAGCCAAGTGCAGACTAGCAGGCTGCCTGTGCCAGAGCTTGCCTGCTTGGACCTCCAGCCTTGTGCTGCAAAGGGGCCATCTGTCTTCAGGAGGGGAACTTATGGTCCCCGGTAATCAGAGCAGAGGACAAGGTAGGAGAGACCTCAATGGCAAGGCCTGGATCCAGGTGGTAAGGACGCTACCCACGCATGGGAGCAGAGCAAGGCTGTGTGTCAGGACTTCAGAGCTGACAGAGGGTGAGTGTGAACGGTGCTCGAGCATCCCGGACAGAAACATTTCCCCATTTAAAAAGTAGTTTGGGATATTTCACCAGCTGGGGAAGGCTACAATATTGCTATTTCTTACATTAGAGGGGAAAGTGCTGAATCTAGACATGTCTAATCAGCACAATGTTCTCAGAACCAGAGTCAAATGAGGTCAGGCCAGCGGCAGGCAGATGTTGCCTCTAATGCTTTAAATAGCTGCCCTCAGACTACTACTTAAGGTCATCAAACAGAAAAACATGGGTAGAGGAACAGCTCAGCTTGCCCAATGTGCTTCTGAGCTGCGAATGGAAGAGAGGCTGTTTCTGGGGAGCACGGATGAGCACCTGTTCTATACAGTAAGATGGAGGTGGCCAGATGGAGGGAGCACATGCTGAGCAACAGTGAGGTCGCAAGGGACTGGCAATCCTGGATCCTCACACGACTCACACTCACAGTGGCAGACCCCACTGTGCCAAAACTGATGCTTTGTCCCCCACTCTAATCCACTAAGCAGCGCTGGCTTGTGGTGCTGGGCACAGGGTATTTCTGAGTACGTCAGATGCTGGCCAGCTGGCTGGGAAATGCCTCCGTTCCTCTCACCTCGTAAAGGCCGAAATGCTTCACCATAACCCAGTTCCTAGGGATGCCTACAAATGGGTTGTTTGAAAACTATGTGTCTAGGTGGGAGAGGGAGCAGAGCACACCGAAGTCTGGCTTTACGGAACTCTTATCTAGGGGGGTGCAGAGGACACTCACTCTCATCCTGTGAAGTGTACATCTTAGGGGAGTACAGAGGACACTCACTCTCATCCTGTGAAGTGTACATCTTAGGGGGGTACAGAAGACACTCACTCTTATCCTGTCAAGTGTACATCTTAGGGGGTGCAGAGGACACTCATTCTTTCCTGTGAAGTGTACATCTTAGGGGGGTACAGAAGACGCTCACTCTTATCCTGTCAAGTGTACATCTTAGGGGGTGCAGAGGACGATCTCTTCCCTAGCTGCCACACTGGGACTAGCTCTTGTGCCCAAGCCCAGCTGACAAGGCACTGCAGCAGACCAGGGGCAGAGGGGAGGCGCAGGCCAAGTCCACCTTACCTCCTGGTCGTCAAACTCACAGTACTGTAAATTCCACAGTGCTGACAACGTCCTCACACAGGCATAGGTGTTGTTGTAGGCATCCTCACACACGCAGTCTGGGAAACATTGCTGCAGGAATATTTCAAAAATTAAATGAAGTCTGCTCTTCCATGGTAATAACTCAGTTGCTTACAGAGGTAGCCAAGTTGACTGAAGCCAAACACAGGATCCAGACATAGGATTTGATAGAAATAAGAAGAAATTGCTATCCAGTGAGTTACTGTGAAGGACTGTCTGGAACTATCATCCTGTGGTGACAGGAAAACTCCAAAGGGAGCTCCCTGGCTTTGTCCGTAGGTGACCTCATGACCACATAGGACTGAACTCCAACTTAATGTCCTTGGTAGGCTCTACTGGTCCGCACAGGTTGGGCCTTTTTTTTTTTAATTTTATTTTATTTTTGTATGTGTATGAGTGTACTGTCTGCATGTAGGTCTGTGCACCCGTGTCATGCAATGCCGCGGAGGTCAGAAGAGAGCGTCAGATTCCCCTGGAACTGGAGCTAAAGGTGGTTTTCAGCCACCATGTGGGTGCGGGTCCTCTGCAAGAGCAGTTGGTGCCCTTAACCGCTAGGCCATCTCTCCAGCCCCGGGGCCTTTTCTTATACTTTAGTGTCAGGACAGCCAACTCCAATTGGAAACCCACTTCCCATTCCCCAAAGCCAGGCCAATGTGGTTGTTCACCTTCATGACCTGTGTGGCTGCCTCAGGACAAGGCACCTGTAATGGCAGTCATGGGGCAAAGCCCATCCCTCTAGTTCCACTGGCAATAACACTAGTCAAAAAAAAAAGAAAAGGGGCTGGAGATATGGCCTAGCGGTTAAGAGCACCAACTGCTCTTGCAGAGGACCCAGGTTCGATTCCCAGCACCTACATGGCAGCTGAAAACCGTCTTTAGCTCCAGTTCCAGGGGAATCCGATACCCTCTTCTGACCTCCGCGGCATTACATGACACGGGTGCACAGACCTACATGCAGAAAGTACATTCATACACATACGAAAATAAAATTAAAAAAAAAAAAAAAAAAGAAAAAAAAGTACCTCTAGGAAGGGTAGGAAGATAAGGCGAACTGACTAGCAAAATAAGAATGTGGACAGACATGGATACTTCTATCCCAAGGGGAAAGGACTAGAGGACACGATCTATGGTCGTCATCAGGACCACAGAGGGAAGGACTAGAGGACATGATCTACGGTGGTCATCAGGACCACAGAGGGAAGGACTAGAGGACATGATCTACGGTGGTCATCAGGACCACAAGGGGGAAGGACTAGAGGACACGATCTACGGTGTTCAGGACCACAGTGGGAAGGACTAGAGGACATGATCTACGGTGGTCATCAGGACCACAGTGGGAAAGACTAGAGGACATGATCTACGGTGGTCATCAGGACCACAGTGGGAAGGACTAGAGGACATGATCTACGGTGGTCATCAGGACCACAGTGGGAAGGACTAGAGGACATGATCTACGGTGGTCATCAGGACCACAGTGGGAAGGACTAGAGGACATGATCTACGGTGGTCATCAGGACCACAGTGGGAAGGACTAGAGGACATGATCTACGGTGGTCATCAGGACCACAGTGGGAAGGACTAGAGGACATGATCTACGGTGGTCATCAGGACCACAGTGGGAAGGACTAGAGGACATGATCTACGGTGGTCATCAGGACCACAGTGGGAAGGACTAGAGGACATGATCTACGGTGGTCATCAGGACCACAGTGGGAAGGACTAGAGGACATGATCTACGGTGGTCATCAGGACCACAGTGGGGGCTGAGCGGCAGCATCCAGGACTTGACAGAGGCGCCTGCACAGCACTTGCCTAAGCCAAGACAAACTGCTACTCACCGATACTCCAGGGCTCAGCGAAGGGCAGGTTGGGTCTGTGACATTTCGGCCTTCTCCCTGGTATTCCACCAGAACATCTGAGCGCCATGTCAAGTTACTGGCCCCCTTCTAGGAAGAGGAGCACAAGTGCTTCCTGTGAGGCATACAGACTGCAATGCCTAGATCAGTTTCCACTCCACCTGCTGAGTGCACTCTGCACTGCTCACCCAGCAACCAAAGGCCATGACCATGATGCAGGTGCATGAAAGCTGCTGCTGATCGTGCTGTGTTTGTGGCCTTTAACGTGATGGCAACAAGCTTTGAGCATCTATAGTTCTGTGAAACTAGTCGTAAATGGAAACCAAGTTGCTCAAAGTCAAGGTTAAAGTGAAAAACAAGCCATTCATATACTAAGCAAGAATTATTCTAGTCTCTGTTAAACAATGTCTAATCCGATATTCACAAGGGTGAGAGAAAGATGAGACGGGCTTGTCCACTGAGGAGCATCACAGGCTGAGCAGTGGACATGGATGTGCGATCCAGACACGGGCTTTGCTCTTTACCACATGTTAGTGTTGAGAAGAAAAGAGGCGGCAGCATTTGAATGCAGAAAGTTAAGACAGGTGTACAATGAGAGAACCTTGGTGGGAACCAGACAAGACCAAGCTTCAGGTAAGAAGCAGAAGAATGCAGGATGGCAGCAGAGCCCAGGGAGGTGTGGGTTGCTGAGCAGCAGCTTCTAGAGGGAGCAGCACCAGGCTGGGGCGGACAGGCGAGACAACACCGAGAGGCCTGGGCACCAACAAGCGGGGTGTAGCGGACATGCCGAGAGCACCGGGTACTAGGGAGGCTGGGCACGGGGATCACGTGAGCACAGTTTGAGGACAACCTGGGGAACACAGTGAGACCCAATCTCTAAAGAATCCTAGACGGGCAGGTGATGGGAAGAACAGGAGGTTTCTGAGCTGGGCTGGGGCTCAGGACAGCGATGCTTTGGACGTCAGCCCAGGGACAGGATCTAGAGATCGAAACACAAATAGCTGCGAGCAGGCCAGGTTAGAAGGTGCCACTGATGTAGCAGCTTCCTCCACAGTGGCTGGCGGCAGCTCGACTGAAGTGTTCTACGCTCTGCTCCAGCTCTCACCGGCCGGGGGCTACAGCCAGGATTTCACACGTGCACGGCAAGTGCTTTGCCCCTGGGCTGCACAGCCAGCTCCCTACTCTAGTCCTGACCCGAAAGTTGTATTTTCATCAGCTCCCAGGTGAGGTCTGTGCACAGGAAACAGCACCAATGCCACAGAGCTCTGGGTCTCAAAGTGTGGTTCTGGGACAAACGGTGTCATCAGTGCCTGGGAACTTGTGACAAACAAATCCTTAGCTCCCAATGCAGGTGGAGAGCGAGCAGGTCCACAGGGATCTGCGGCAAATGTCAGTTTGAGAAGCACTTCTCGACAGAGCCCTGAGCTGGGTGAGCGAAGTGGGGGTGCATGTTAGCTGTGCAAGGCCTGGAATGCCAAGAAGGGAACCGGGGACCACTTAACTGTCACAAAATAGCACCTCAACAGGACCTGCAGCTCTAGGTCGCAAATTCCCAGTCACCTGAGACTTCAGAAGTGCAACCTCCTCACTGCTCACACTTCCAGTCCTGACTCCTAGGAGCTGAGCAAGGAGAGTTTACTATGTGAACTCAGTGAACAGCAGAGTCCTGTACTGGAGCATCAAGTGTCCAGTGCAGAGAAACAGTTACCTGTGAAGTGTAGGTAAATGGTGCTAAAACATATAAAAAAAAAAAAATCAGCCGGCTGAGGTGGTGCATGCTTTTAATCCCAGCACTTGGGAGGCAAAGGCAGGCAGATCTCTGTGAGACTGACGCCAGCCTGGTCTACATAGTGAGTTCCGGGCTAGTTGGGGGAACAGGGAGACCCTCATTCAAAATAAATAAATGAATGCATACAATCAATAGGGGAGCAGGAAAGTCCCCCTAGAGCAGGCTGTAGCTCACGCCAGTTACACTGCAATCTCGGAGGGGAGGACCCAGGTGATTCTAGTGGGGAAGTACGTGTGAGACTCATGAAGAGCTCACAGGCTTTTCGTGCGACCCTGGAGGAGGCAGCTGTTGGACAGCTGGAAAGATGTGCCCTAAACTGCCCAGGATAGGGATCGGTCAAGATGGCTCAAGATGACTCCAAGAAATCAAAGAGATAGATGCCTGCCCATGCCTGCTTCATGCAGACACGCAGGAAGGATAGATAGAAGAGAAGCACCCCTCCCCCCCCAAAAAAGAAGAAAAACCCCATAGGTCCCTGCCTTTTCCAGACTCTTCCAAGAAATGTTCCAAGACTAGAGGAGCACATCTGGGAAAGAGCGATTCAAACCTGATGAAACGGTAAAGGTGGATGAAGGTGTCTCTGAAGGAAGATGCACCAGCTGAGAGAAGAGACGACCCCATGTCCCGATGAGACCACTATCTGCATTCCTCTCATTCCACTCACACTTCTGCCCCAGATAACTACCATCCCTGGCATCTCTACTGGAGACGTGGGAAAGCTGGGCGAGAGGTGGAAGACTCAGTGACAGCAAGAAGCAGCTGTGGCCACTACGGGGGTGAAGCTGGAGCAGATGGGAGGAAAGTCTGATGGTAGAAAGGGTGCGAAGAAAGCTTCCCAGAGAAAGGGAGAGGAGGAGGACAAAGGGAGGACGGGGTGAAAAGCTCTACCTGCTCCCTGATTACTGTCTTAGAATAGTGGAGCACTCTGACTTTACCTGCTCCCTGGTGAGTGTCTTAGAATAGTGAGCACCCTGACTTTACCTGCTCCCTGGTGAGTGTCTTAGAATAGTGAGCACCCTGACTTTACCTGCTCCCTGGTTAGTGTCTTAGAATAGTGAGCACCCTGACTTTACCTGCTCCCTGGTTAGTGTCTTAGAATAGTGAGCACCCTGACTTTACCTGCTCCCTGGTTAGTGTCTTAGAATAGTGAGCACCCTGACTTTACCTGCTCCCTGGTTAGTGTCTTAGAATAGTGAGCACCCTGACTTTACCTGCTCCCTGGTTAGTGTCTTAGAATAGTGAGCACCCTGACTTTACCTGCTCCCTGGTTAGTGTCTTAGAATAGTGAGCACCCTGACTTTACCTGCTCCCTGGTTAGTGTCTTAGAATAGTGAGCACCCTGACTTTACCTGCTCCCTGGTTAGTGTCTTAGAATAGTGAGCACCCTGACTTTACCTGCTCCCTGGTTAGTGTCTTAGAATAGTGAGCACCCTGACTTTACCTGCTCCCTGGTTAGTGTCTTAGAATAGTGAGCACCCTGACTTTACCTGCTCCCTGGTTAGTGTCTTAGAATAGTGAGCACCCTGACTTTACCTGCTCCCTGGTTAGTGTCTTAGAATAGTGAGCACCCTGACTTTACCTGCTCCCTGGTTAGTGTCTTAGAATAGTGAGCACCCTGACTTTACCTGCTCCCTGGTTAGTGTCTTAGAATAGTGAGCACCCTGACTTTACCTGCTCCCTGGTTAGTGTCTTAGAATAGTGAGCACCCTGACTTTACCTGCTCCCTGGTTAGTGTCTTAGAATAGTGAGCACCCTGACTTTACCTGCTCCCTGGTTAGTGTCTTAGAATAGTGAGCACCCTGACTTTACCTGCTCCCTGGTTAGTGTCTTAGAATAGTGAGCACCCTGACTTTACCTGCTCCCTGGTTAGTGTCTTAGAATAGTGAGCACCCTGACTTTACCTGCTCCCTGGTTAGTGTCTTAGAATAGTGAGCACCCTGACTTTACCTGCTCCCTGGTTAGTGTCTTAGAATAGTGAGCACCCTGACTTTACCTGCTCCCTGGTTAGTGTCTTAGAATAGGGAGCACCCTGACTTTACCTGCTCCCTGGTTAGTGTCTTAGAATAGTGAGCACCCTGACTTTACCTGCTCCCTGGTTAGTGTCTTAGAATAGTGAGCACCCTGACTTTACCTGCTCCCTGGTTACTGTCTTAGAATAGTTGAGCACCCTGACTTTACCTGCTCCTTGGTTAGTGTCTTAGAATAGCGGAGCACCCTGACTTTACCTGCTCTCTGGTTAGTGTTTTAGAATAGTGGAGCACCCTGACTTTACCTGCTCCCTGGATAGTGTCTTAGAATAGTGAGCACCCTGAATTTACCTGCTCCCTGGTTAGTGTCTTAGAATAGTGAGTACCCTACCACTCCTGGGCATGTACCCTCAAGACTTACGCCACCACAGAGATACATGCACGGCCATGTTTATTTCAGCTCTCTTCACAATAGCAAAGAGCTGGAACCAACCTAAATGCCCCTCAACTGATGAATGGATAGAGAAAATGTGGTACATCTACACAATGGAGTTCTATGCAGCAGTAAAGAAAGACGACATCACGAGCTTTGCAGGAAAATGGCTGGAGCTAGAGGACATCATGCTGAGTGAAGTAACACAGTCTCAGAAAAACAAACGACGAATGGTATCCCTCATCTGTGGATGCTAGTGCCAATTACCCAGTTTAGGATCGAAAGGTTATTCCTGGACAAACTGTCAGCCCATGAAAGGAAACAGCCAGAATTGACCAGAGTCCAAG
>VZQC01001888.1:543654-557142 GCA_009823505.1 Rhizomys pruinosus
TGCTCCCTGGTTAGTGTCTTAGAATAGTGCAGCACCCTGACTTTACCTGCTCCCTGGTTAGTGTCTTAGAATAGTGAGCACCCTGACTTTACCTGCTCCCTGGTTAGTGTCTTAGAATAGTGCAGCACCCTGACTTTACCTGCTCCCTGGTTAGTGTCTTAGAATAGTGAGCACCTGACTTTACCTGCTCCCTGGTTAGTGTCTTAGAATAGTGCAGCACCCTGACTTTACCTGCTCCCTGGCTACTGTCTTAGAATAGTGAGCACCTGACCTTACCTGCTCCCTGGTTACTGGCTTAGAATAGTGGAGCACCCTGACTTTCCATATCATCTCATGTTGGAGCCATGCCTGTTCACCTCATTAGCTTTAATTATAAAATTTGATCATGACTCTATGCAGTCTGAGAGTCAGTAGTTTAATGAAGTGCCCATTGGTGTCTGAGCTATGGACATTGTACAGCTAAACATTTTAAAACTAAAAGCTTTCATGGCCTCTGTTCTGAGCTCTTGGTGTGAGAAGGCATTTGAAGAGGTTTCTGCCATTTGATTTTAACTTGCAAAGCTGTATCCACTCTATGGTTATTAGCTAGAAAGTATGGGTTCTCCACTCTGTCTGTCCACAGGTTGTAGACAACACACAACTGAGCACTGCTGATGCTGCCTGCCTGGTGTGGGGGCCATGGCTGGGGCACGCCTGTGAAACAAGGCCTGTGGACCGCTCTGATGCCCTCTTTTGCCTTCCACAGGTACAGAACATATGTGACATACATACACATACACGAACAATATAAATCTAACACCCGTCCCCCAAAATAAAAGGCCGTGTCTGCCTGTTTAGGATCTGTGGTACAAGATCTGCTAACCTGCTCAGCTCAATAGTTCTGGGCCACGTGGATGAGGCTAATGCAGTGCAGGGACTGAACTCCTCACTGCCCATTTAAAAAGCAGAGTGTGGCTATCCAGCTGGCCTAGCCCGTCAGTTCTCCGTAACAGTAACCTCCCAAACAGCTAGGCAGCCCTTTCAGAACGACCTGGACAGTCCCATGACTTTTACCCCTAAAACTGTCTTTTCTTCTCATTAGATAATATGCTACATAGTATAAGATTTGTGCTGTGTGAAAGATATTAGTTTCCCCCAAAACTGATCTACAGATTCAGTGTGAATCCAGCCCAAAGTCCTGCATTTTGCAGGTAATCTAAAAAGCTGATTCTGAAGTTTATATGGGAGACATGTACTTAGGGGCCCTTTAGAAAGAGGGGGGAGGGCTGGAGAGATGGCCTAGCGGTTAACAGCAATGACTGCTCTTGCAGAGGACCTGGGTTCAATCCCCAGCACCCACATGGCGGCTGAGAACTGTCTTTGACTCCAGTTACAGGGGAATCCGACGCCCTCTTCTGACCTCCATGGCATTCCACGACACGGGTGCACAAACCTACATGCAGACAGTACATTCATACACATAAAAAATAATAATAAAAAAAAATACAATTAAGCTGGGTGTGGTGGCACACGCCTTTAATCCTAGCACTCGGGAGGCAGAGGCAGGCGGATCTTTGTGAGTTCAAGGCCAGCCTGGTCTACAGAGTGAGTTCCAGGACAGCTGGGGGCTACAGGGAGACCCTGTCTCAAAACAGACCAAAAAAAAAAAAAAAAGAATGAGAGCAGGATGCGCACAGGGACGAAGCTGATGGAGCAGCCTGACACGACCGTCCTGCAAAGCAGTGAGTCATAGCTGCAGGGACGAGCTCACCGCAGTTCCCAGAATGGTGCTGTGCACACAGGTTACTGGAGACACATCCCAGAATGCTGAGGCTGTGAGACTCACAGCACTGACACCCACTGCCTGAGAGGGGATGACTAAGTCGGGATGCACCTGGGAATGCAGCATTAGGTCGCCGTGCACAGCGTGGATCCACCCTAGAACCAATGCTACATGTTAACAAGCTCCAGGGAGGTCAGCACACCGCCGTTTTTTAAAGCCCCAAACAAGATCAAAACTAGGTATGTTTAGGGAAACCTACCTAACAACCAAAAATGAGGGGGTGGGGTGGGGGCGAAGATGGAGGCTGAGAGATGTAAAGATGAAGGTCAGCCAGGTGACTGAGCCTCAGGGACAGGGAGGGACGGGGAGGGCAGCGGTCAGCTCACTTCCTACTCTTCCCTCTCCCTTCCCTGTCCTCTCCCTGAGTCCCTTCCCTGTCCTGTCCTCTGTCCCTTCCCTGTCCTGTCCTCTGTCCCTTCCCTGTCCTGTCCTCTGTCCCTTCCCTGTCCTGTCCTCTGTCCCTTCCCTGTCCTGTCCCTCTGTCCCTTCCCTGTCCTGTCCCTCTGTCCCTTCCCTGTCCTGTCCTCTGTCCCTTCCCTGTCCTGTCCTCTGTCCCTTCCCTGTCCTGTCCCACTCTTTTTTTCCCTCTCCTGTCCCCCTCTCCTCTGCCCTCTCCCTTCCCTTGCCTTTCCATTTCCTGTCTCCCTTTCTTCTCTTGTCTTCTTTCTTAGTGGTTCTAGAAATTGCAGCAGGGGTCTGCGTGGCCAGGCCAGTGCCGCACCAGGCACTGCATCCCCAGGCAACTCCACTGAAACCTTTGCAGACACGCAGATCTGAGTCACGTAGCTCTGGCTTCCCACTCTGAAGCTTCCCCAGTGGGAACCTCGGTCTCCAGCTTCCCTCATCCCTGCTGCAGCTGTGCTTTCACACTGAGCTCTGGGTGGTGCCCGGCATGGCAGGTCCTTGGGTACTACTGGAATGGATGCTTCCTTTGAATTCTGCTCAAATAGATTTGCTACATGTGGCTAATCTGAACTGCTATGTTAGATTAGTCTGATAGTCACGGCTTGCACCGCTGTAAATAGTGATGAGCTGCCTACAATTCCTCAGATTTTTGCAACAGAGTTCTGATCTTTGTTCTCTGCTGCTCTGCAGGTGATGGAGCCTCCTTTGCTTAAACATCTGTTTGATCATCACTGACGTCATCTCTCTGCAGTGACCTGGGCCAGTTCTACTTCTGGGAGCTGACTATGCATTTTCTCTGGCTATTTTTCTCCTGGGTTTTCTAGGTACTCACATGCCTTCAATTACCCTTTTGCACACACATTGCAAATATTTTCTCAACCTGTCTTGTTTGTTCCTGGCGGCTTTTCTGGGAAGAGAGGGGAAAGAGGTCAAGGGTGCTGAAGCTGCCCCGTGGTTCACTGTTCTTCTCCTTAGAAAACTCCAGCCGGGCGTGGTGGCGCACACCTTTAGTCCTAGCACTCGGGAGGCAGAGGCAGGTGGATCTCTGTGAGTTCAAGGCCAGCCTGGTCTACAGAGTGAGTTCCAGGACAGCTGAGGCTACAAGACGACCCTGTCTCAAAAAGACTTAAAAAAAAAAAAAAGAAAATTCCTTTCCACCATAAGGTCAGAGAAAAATTCTATTCTCTACCTTCCATATTTAATAACCTTTATCCTTTTTTGGGGGGGTCTTTTACATACCTGGAATTTGCTTCAGAGCTCTGGCTCAGGACTGGCTGAGGGGCTCATACTCACCAGAATGGGCAATAAAGACATGCCATCCATCTGTGTCTTGTTCAGGTCATAGCCAGCAATGTCCAAAATAGTAGGGCCCAAGTCAATGTTGGAGACAAGCATCTATGGAAGGAAAACAGTCTAGAACACACTGGTCTTGTCTTCCTTTTTCATGTGCTCTAGCCCTCATCCTTACCCATCTGAGACAACACACACTCCTCACCTCACAGTTTCATGAACTCAGATACAATTCAAAAGGCTAGGGGATTTCATAAGGCGTCTAAACACATACTGTTATTGATCAGACCAACTTGAGAACTTGAGTAATTTCCTTATTATGTATCATGGGCTAATGACGTATATTAATTTTTTCCAACTTATTAGCTCACCAAATTGGATTTCACATTCATTCCTAATATTTTAAAATTAATTTTTTTTTTTTTTGGCTTTTTCAAGACAGGGTCTCCCTGTAGCCCCAGCTGTCCTGGAACTCACTCTGTAGACCAGGCTGGCCTTGAACTCACAAAGATCCACCTGCCTCTGCCTCCCAAGTGCTAGGATTAAAGGCGTGAGCCACCACGCCTGGCTTAAAAGCTACTTTTTTTTTTTTAATTTTTTAAAAAAATTTTATTTATTTCTGTAGTTGTATGAATGTACTGTCTGCATACAAGTTTGTGCACCCTTGTGCAATGCCTCGGAGGTCAGAAGAGGGTGTCGGATTCCCCTGGAACTGGAGCTCTCCTGGAATTGGCGTTTCAGACGGTTCTCAGCCGCCATGTGGGTGCTGGGGATCGAACCCGGGTCCTCTGTAAGAGCGGTCGGTGCTTTCAACCGCTAGGCCATCTCTCCAGCCCCAGCTCCCTAACTTTTAAGGGCATACAACATCAGGCCCCCTAACATTTTTTTAAAGCCTTAAAGTTAGAATGTTTGTTGTCAATGAACATGATCAGCCCATTTTAAAGTTTTCAAAGTAACAATATTTCCAAAAAAGGTAACTTTTATGCTGGGCATGGTGGTATGGTGCTGTGTGCCCTTAATCCCAGCCCTTGGGGGGCAGAGGCTGATGGATCTCTGTGAGACTGAGGCCACCGCAGTTCACATCATGACTTCCAGGTGGGCTGTTACCCTGTCAAAAAATACAAAAAAAAAAAAGAAAAAGAGGTAACTTGTTTAAACACTTAAACATTTTTTCTTTGTGTACATGTGTGTGCACAGAGGACAGACAGCCTCAGGGCCGTCCCTCAGGAGCCATCCACTTGTCTGTCTTTATTTGTGTGTGTGCAGCCACATGTGGCGCTGGACCTCCTGGAGCTGGCGTTACGATGACCATAGGCACCTCGCACGGGTCCCAAGAACCAAGCTGTGGTCCCCTGGAAAATCAGTAAGTGCTCTTAATCGCTGCACCAGCTCTCTAGCCTTTTTTGTTTGTTTGTTTGCTTTTGAGACAGGGTCTCTCTGGCACTTCAGCTGGACTGGAACTCACTATGTAGACCAGGCTGACCTCAAACTCACAGAGATCTGCTTGCCTCTCCCTCCCGAGTGCTGGGATTAAAGGCATGTGCCACCACGTTTGTCCTGTTTTTTTAATTTTATATTCACGATCGTACTGCCTGCGTGTAGCATGTAATTTTATGTGTAGGAGCGTATTGCCTGAATGTACGTAAGTGCACCTGTGTCATTCAATGCCTGCAAAGGTCAGAAGACGGTATTAGATTTCCCTGGAACTGGAATTACAGATGGTTCTTAGCCGCCATGTCGGTGCTGGGAATCAAACCCGACTGGGTCCTCTCCAAGAGCAGCCAGTGCTCTTCAGGGCTGAGCCCTCTCCCCGGCCTCTAGTGTTGGCTCTTCACTGGCCTGGGGCCCTCTGATTCACCTAGGTCAGCCAGCCAGCAAGCCCACGGGGCCCCTCCTGCCTCTACCTCCTCAGTGCTGGGATGGCAGCATGCACCACTATGCTAGGTTTTTCACATGGATTTGGGGATCAAACTCAAGTCCTCAGGCTTCACTCTACTGACTGAGCTGTCTCCCTAGCTCCCTCCACCTTCAAATCGCCCAATTTAAATAAAACAGGTGAAATATACTGAACATTATTTAATCTAATATATAAAAATATTACTATTTCAATTTGATAGGAAATATAAAAAAATGAATGCGATTTTACATTTGTTTTTGAACCAACTCTTTGAGATGGCTCAGCGGTTAAGAGCGCCGACTGCTCTTGCAGAGGACCCGGGTTCGATTCCCAGCACCCGCATGGCAGCTAGAAACCCAGTGTTTTCTATTAACACCCTCTGCCCCTGGACTACCCCATCCTAATGTTCACCAGCCACCATGGCTGCTATAACGTAGCACATTCACGCACAAAGAGTCCTAAGCGGAGGCTTAGAAACCAGTTGCCCCTAGACTAGAAAAGCCTTAGACTGAAGATGTGATCCACCAGGGATGCAAAGACAGCAAGGAAAAGTAGGAATGAAAGCTACTGACAGCTTACCTGGGCCAGATACTTTCCCTTTTACATATTCCTTACCACAGTCCCAGGATGCCGTATTTCCTTCAGTTTACAGATGAAAAAATGAAATACAAGGAGAAAGTGGAACAAAGGTAACAGCTTACAACTGGAAAAACTAGCTTTTGCTGAAATAAGGAGTCTCAGGCTGGGGACTTGGCTGTCACTAAAGTATTCTCCTTTCAAGTAGGAGGACCTGAGTTTGAGTCCCAAAATCCACGTTAAAAAAAAAAAAATAAAAAAATAACAGTCAGGCATTATGGCATATGCCTTTAATCCCAGCACTTGGGAGGCACAGACAGGAGAATTTTTCTGAGATGAAGACCAACTTGGTCTACATAGTGAGTCCCAAATGTGCTGGAGCAAAAAGACAGAAAGAAAGAAAAGAAGAAAGCCAGGTATTGTGGTGTAGATTGTAATGCAGTAGTGGGAGGCAGAGAGGGGGACCCCTGGGCTTTGCTGGCCGAGCCAGCCCACTTCAACACTACTGTGAGCTCTAGGCTACACTGAGAGTCCTTGTCTCAAAAAACAAGGTGAACAGTTCCTGAGGAATGACACTTTAACTTGTCCTCTGGCCTCCACACACGTGCACATAACTGCACACAGGCAAAATAAATAAACCTTTGAAAGTACAGAGGATACTTATTTTAGGAATCCAAATAAGACGGTTGGGAAAAAAAGGGACAGAAACAAAGACAAAAAGCGCCCCCCAGGAACCACAGAGGGGATTCGGCAGTTAAACACTTGCTGCTCTTCCAGAAGACCTGGGTTCAGCTCCCAGCATCTTGATCAGAACTGCCTGTAACTCCAGTACTAAGGGATCTAACCCTTCTTCTGGCTCCATGGGCACCTGCACACATGTGGCACTCACTCATAAATACATATACATAAATTAAAAATAAAAATAAATCTTAAAAAGATCAATTAACCTGACAGTTTTCATTTGAAACCAAAGTACAGTGCCCATATGAAAATCAGAAGAACATCTGGAGGCTTGTTCATCAGGGTCAGGCTTCCTGATTGTTAGCATGGCTCTCTGAGGGCCAGAGATACACAACCTGGCTCTGAATCAATTAGTGTGTCCCTGCAGCTGCCACACATTACCATTCCATGGAGACAATTCAGGGAAAAATAATCCATATGTCCACGGAAAACACTCACCAGAACTGTCTCCAGGGACTATAAGACACAGATCACTTTCCTCCCTGCAAGACCCTCAGGCCAAATAAGCAGCTTGTCTCACAGTCACCACACGGAAGTGGTCACCTCGGGAGGACAAATGGAGGACATGTGCCCCAGAGCACGGGACATAACGAGAATGGTCCTCATTCCATAGGCACTGACTTGGCCAAGGAAGGGGACAAAATAAAACACAAACGCTAAAGTGAACATAAAATAGAAAATGGTGACTGACAGGCTTACAAAAAAATCACTTTAAGAAGCAGAACTGCAAAATAAATTCTTTAAAAAGTGGGGCAAGGGGAGTGGAGAGAGGGCTCAGTGGTTAAGAGCATGGCTGTTCTTGTAGAGGACCGGGCTTGGTTTCTAGCACCTACGCCGTGGCTAACTGTCTGTAACTCCAGTTTCAGGGGATCTGTAACTCCACAGGCACTGTATGACAAGGGTGCACTTACATACATGCAGGCAGAACACCACAGACAAAAAATAAAACAAAAAGAACCCAAGCTGCATGACGGGAGAGTCTTTGTAATAGAGTTTTGCTCAATGGCAAGGCCTGCAAGTTGCAATACAAGTTAAGGGTCACTAGGATTTGATCTAAGTACCACAAACACACATGATCCAAGGATACTTTCTTCCTATAGACCTGTAATTATTGTGTTTTCTAAATATGAGAGGATTTCTACCTAAGAAATAGATAGTGTTAAAGTCTGTATACTATGTCAGAATACTGAAAACTCCTTGTGGACACAGATTGAGACTAAAGAATTCAAAGAAGAATTGTGTCCACTCCTGGTCTTACACAGCAGGCACAAGAACAGAATGGCCCATCATGGTAGTGGTTCTTGAACCTTTGGAGTTCTAAGTTCATAGAAGATTCACTTCAAGACTCACTTATAGCTTGAAACAGAACAACTAAACAACACTAAAAATAAATTTTAAAATCAGTTGAAATGTGAGAATGTTTTCAGGATTCAAGTATGTAGATATTCTCTTCAAATAAAAGTCCCTGGAGAGAGAATCAAGGGCTGCCATGCCTTGCCCCTGCTTATTTTTAGCTGGAAAAGAGAAAGTAGACTGTTTTGCTTCTTGTCCACCTGTGCCCCTTTTCTAAGTCTAGGGAACAATCTGCTTCCGGAAGAGGGGGTGTGGTAGAATGTAAGGGCTGTGATTGGGGTGAATGGTGAAACTATAGCAATATAGACTGGATACTTATTTGATCAATATGATTGTACATACAAGCCCCTCCAGCTGGATGGTGGGAGCCTTGGGCTGTGTGGGTTTGGGCATAGCTGCTTGCAAACTGGTTTTACATGAAGGATGCTTGTATTCATAACTTATTACTTATTGTTTAAAAAAAAAGAAATAAAAAAATGACAAAAAAAAAAGAAATGAAGTCTCAGAAGCCTCATCTTAACAAGATGTCCAAGGGATTCTCACAGGGTAAAACCTGAGGAATTCTGCAATAAAAGTGTAACCAGCTGGGTGTACTGGCACATACCTTTAAATCCCACCACTCAGAAGACAGAGACAGGAGGACCTCTGTAAGATCAAGGCCAGCCTGGTCTACATAGGGATTTACAGGTTAGTTGGGGCTATGGGAGACCTTGTTTCAAAGCAAAACAAAAAAATGTGGGCACTAAACCAGGTGGCCCCTCAATCAGCTATGCTGACAGAGGAGCTAAGAGTAGATACCGGCCAGGCGTCAGGAATGGCCCTGCACACTTTTTTTAATCCCAGCATCTGGGAGGCAGAGGAAGGCAGATCTCTGTGAGTTTGAGGGCATCTTGGTTTACATAGCAAGTTCCAGGCCAGCCAGGGCTACACAGTACAACCCTGTCACCAAAACAAATAAAACACAGATGCTGGGTCCTGGTTCCATACCATGAGTCTGTTAAAATGTACCACTTTCACAGTTTCAGGTGGTAATTTTTTTTTTTAAGTTAATTTTAAATATTACTGACCTTGCCTTGATACGGTCAGCTTCTCAAATCAGCAGCACCTACTGCTGTTTTCTTTTTTTTTTTTTAATTTTATTTATTTATTTATGTATTTATATATTTATTTATTTATTTATTTCTGTATGTGTATAAATGTACTGTATGCATGCAGGTTTGTGCACCCGTGTCGTGCAATGCCGCGGAGGTCAAAAGAGGGTGTCGGATTCCCCTGGAACTGGAGTTCTCCTGGAATTGGAGTTTCAAACGGTTCTCGGCCACCATGTGGGTGCTGGGGATCGAACCCGGGTCCTCTGTAAGAGCGGTCAGCGCTCTTAACCGCTAGGCCATCTCTCCAGCCCTCAGGTGGTAATTTTTTAAAGATATTGTATTTATTATTTTTATTTTCTGTATATGAGTATTTTATCTGCATGTATATATATGTATAAGTGCACCACAGAGGCCAGAAGAGCGTGTCTGTTCCCTAGAACCGGAGTTACAGATGATTGTTAGCCACCATGCAGGTACCGGGAACAGAACCTGGGTCTCCTGGGAGAACAGCAAGTGTTCTTATCTGGAGAGACATCTGTCTAGTTCTTAGAGATTGTCATGAGTACCCTCTGTTGAGAGCCACTAGCACTGCGTGAGTAAAGCTACAGACAAACCAAAGCTACGCATGCTGATGTGACATATACATATGGCAGTGGGAATTCATTTCATAGGCAGCAGCAGAGAGTTGAAAAAAAAAACCAAAAACTCTTTCCAAGGCTCATAAACACAGAGCAGGCGGAAGAACCCATGCGACTCTCTCAGACAAGTGCCTACCTGTACACAGGACCAGCCTCAGTCAGACACCTACCTTGCTTGTCTGGTTTGGTTTGATCCCAGGTCCTCGAACCAATAGTGGAACTTTGATATCAAACTCATACAGCTGTCTTTTGTCTATTGGCAAAGAAAACTGCCCTGAAAACAAAATGCATGAAGTAAATGTGCAGCTAGGATGGATGCATTTAATCAATAGCAAATACATGGGTCTCTTATTACCACAAAGCAAGAAAAACAAAGTTTACCTTCTCCAGATAAATAACTAAGAAGGACTAACTGTTCTAAATAGGACAAACTGAGCAAAAATAATGTCTGCAAAGGAATGAAGACAAATATATAGACATTTATGCGTACTTAATCTGATGCCATGTGAATGACATCACTTCAAACACTGCCAAATAAAGGAAGAAAACATCCCCTGTCTCTTCTGAGTGAACGGCAGTACAAGGCTACTAACTGCTGTGGAGGGCTCTGTACAACTCTTAAATACGTGAAGAACAAGAACAGAATTATGAAGTCAACATTTTGCAAATTTCAGTTTGAGGAAACAATGGATTTACATAACAATTTTTTAGGGGAAATTTCAATGACACGTTCATAGGGAGGTGCTAGACTAAATCATCTGATGCATCTATCAACACTGGCATCCCCAAAGTGGGATAGCCAGACACTGTGACTTCACAACAGGATGTGATGCAAAGAAGACTGCAGCATCACTGAGGAAGCCTTCCTGCCTAAAGATGCTGGCTTCTATCAAGTCTCTAGATCTCAGCATCAAGGTATAGCAGATGCTCAGTAGAAATGAACAAGCAGGGCCCTCCAAGACAGTAATAGCTAACTACTGAATATGAGGAGTTTTAAAGGACAAAAAGACCATGTTTCTCAGCAAATCAGGATTAAATGAGACAGGAAACCTCAGAAGAAAAGGTAGTATGCAGACCTTATCTGGACCCAGACACTTATATGCACATGTGGTATTCATAGGTGTCTGGTGGTTCTTTCAAAACCTTTAGAAAACATCAGGGTGTGGTGGTGTACCGCTGTGATTCCAGTATCCAAAGACCAAAGCAAGAGGAGAATGAGTTTAAGGCTAACCTGAGAGATGTAGGGAGTCCCTGACTCAGAAAACCAAGGGCTGGGGATGTAGCACAGAGGTAGAATGCCTAGCATGTACAAGGGCCTGGGTTTGATGTCTGTGAGTTCAAAACCAGCGTGGTTTATATAGCAAGTTCCAGGCCAACCAGGGCTAGCTACAGAGACCCTGTCTCAAAACACAACACAACACAAAAATCACATGGAGCTGAAGAGATGGCTCAGCAGTTAAGAGTACTTGGCTGTTTTTCCAGAAGACCCAGGTTCAAATCCCAGCACCCACATGGCAGCTAACAACTGTTCAAAACTCCAGATTCAGAGGATCCGACACCCTGTTCTGTCCTCCACAGGCACTGCACAACATGGGTGTACTTACATACACTCAGGCAATATACTCATATACATAAGACAATAAAAATTCAAACAGACAAGCCCCAAACACCATCTAGGTATGATTGAAGAACTCAGCTGGATGCTGGGCAGGACAGTTATTTTACTAGTCTTCCTCCAATCCCTGGCCAACAAGATTTATGTTGGCGAGACAGGCTTTAAATTCCTAGGCTCAAGCAATCCTCCTGCCTTAGCCCCTGAGCAGCTAGGACTAAATAGGTACATACCATCACACCCAGATACACTAGTTTCTACTTTGTATGTTAAAAAACAAACAAAAAAAAACCCACAATGAAGAAAAAAGAAAAAAGCTGGATAAGTTGGAGTCTTTAATCCCAGCACTTGGGAGGCAGAGGCAGGAGAATCTCTTTGTGACTGATAACAGCGTTTCTTACATAATGAGTTCCAGGCCTCCAGGGATACCCTTTTTTTTTTTTTTTCTTTTTGAGACAGGCAAGTGGATCTCTGTGAGGTCAAGGCCAGCCTGGTCTTCAGAGTGAGTTCCAGGCCAGCTGGGGCTACAGGGAGACCCTGTCTTGAAAAGACAAAAAAAAAAGCCAAAACACAAACCCAAACCTAAAACCCACAATGACATATTACATGCTGAACCAATCTGTTCAAATGCAAGCAAGCTCAGGCTAATTCGAGTGGAAATTTATAGATGTGGAAGGAAAACAGGAAACATTTGATTTTAAGTGTCAGGTAAGAAGGATAAATCAAGAAAATGCCATTGTGTTGCAGTTTTCAAAAACCAGAAATACTTCTCAGATTTGATAAAAAAAACTTTGCCTGCAGGACAACTTTCTATTTTCCTGTCCACAATTTCTTAGCCCTGTTCCCTAAGTTCTGCTTATTCTTAAAATGAATTCTCCTCACCTCTTCCAGAAGGCTTGTCTCTAACTCACTGAACTTATTCCTGGCTCCTGGCTGGAGACCAGTTAACTTAGCACCTAAAACAGCAAACAACAAAGGCTGGTCTGTCTGGTGGGAACGCCACGGCCTTCTAACCTGAGCAGTCCTGCGGGGAGGAGGCTGCACAGGCCTGGACTTCTGCAGGGCTACCAACTGGGTGGGAAAGGAGATGTGTTCTCAAGGATGACAGGAGCACCGAGCCTGCCTCTCACCTGTGTGGTAGCCATTGTCTGAGGTATAGAAGATGTATGTGTTGTTGAGCTCCTCAGTGAACTCTAATCTCTTCACCAGCTTCTCCACAAGGTCATCCACCGAGAGCAGAGTTTGCCATCTGGGTGTGAACAGAGGGTGGACATGGGACTTCAGGGGCAATAGCCAAACAAAACCAGACTCGTCACAATAAAACAAACACCAAATGCTCAAATCTCAAATTTATCCCCAGACCCTGTCACTGCAAAAGACAAATAAAACAATTCTAGAACATACGAATTAATTTCAAAAGCTGTTTCCAAAGAGAGAAACTAGGCTTTTTATAGTCAGTTTCCTTTAACATTTTACAGCCAATGTCTGTGAGGAGAGATAATCAGAAGAGAAAGTTGTCAATTTAGTACAGATCGTTACAGATTGGTTTAAATTAAGTCTATGCTGCAACACTGTTTAATAGTCTAAACTCTAGGCACTGGCCTATAACCAACAGTCCAAAGCTTGCGTGATGTCTGTTTTGCTTTTTGGGTTTTTTTGGTCTTTTTGAGACAGGGTCTCCCTGTAGCCCCAGCTGTCTTGGAATTCACTCTGTAGACCAAGCTGGCCTTGAACTCACAAAGATCTGCTGGCGTCTGCCTCCCAAGTGCTAGGATTAAAGGTGTGTGCCACCACGTCTGGTTTTTTTTTTTTTTAAGGTTTTATTGGCTCAAAGCAGTACTTACATATTGTTTGAGGCTGCTTTTGTGCTAGGACACAAAGCCTGCAAGCTTACTGTATTTACTGTTATTATCTGGCCCTACAGAAAATGTTTACTGACCTCTGACCTAAATAGAAAAAGTAGTGAATTTAAAAAAATACTGGGCGTGGTGGTGCACGCCTTTAATCCTAGCACTTGGGAAGCAGAGGCAGGCAGATCTTTGTGAGTTCAAGGCCAGCCTGGT
>VZQC01001888.1:585042-600684 GCA_009823505.1 Rhizomys pruinosus
TTTTTTTTTTTTTTTTTTTTGGTAGTGCAAGTGCACATCTAATTGAACGTTTGTGGTAAACTGGGCTTGTTCTATCAGCTGAGCACTCAGAGTCCTAGAAAGCTGAGGAAAGAAAGCTGAGGGACCAACAGGTGTCTCCAAATCTGAGGAGGCCAAGGAATCAGCCAGGAGCTCAGCAGGGGCACCCTAAGAAGGGGACAAAAGCCCACAAAAGGGAGCAGACTCCTAGGGCCCCCAAGACCCACCAGAGGAGCAGGCCTCTGGCACAGAGGCCAAGGTCCATGGCAGCAGAAACCATTTCTTTAGAAATGAATACTCTGCTGAGTAAAACTTTTGAAAGAGACCATTTGCCAGGTACTTTGGAGGCAATAGCTGGAGAGGAAAGCCTTAGAGTTGAGGTTTGGATGTGACAGTGACCAATGTGTGTGGGAAGACCAGGATTGGGGTTGGTGGGGTTGGTGGGGTGGAGGCGCAGACAGAATAGAAGGAGTAGAGTGCAGGGAGGAGGGGCCACCAAGGAGGGAGTCCTTGGCTGGAGCCAAGGGGATGCCCAGGGGCGCAGTCTCCAGCAAGGTAGTCAGAGCTGAGCGTCCCTCTGTCCCTCCCAGGCTGGAAGAGGATGTAGGGTATTGTAGGGGGTCAGTAGAGGGAACTCCAGGGGCGGGAGGAGCGTGGCGAGGAAGAGGGAAACCAGCAGCAGGGGAAGGGACAGAAAGTGCATGGAGGGAAGGAGGGAAACCCAGAAGCTCTGATGGCTCAGCCAGGGCAGCCAGCAGGACCCATGCCATGGAGCACTGGGAATAGAGGCCGGGGGCAAGGACCCAAGTCCCCAAAAGCCTGTGCATGGCCAGTTTAGGAAAAAAAAAATTATTTGAACAGACAACCCAGTGGTGTCTGGTGGGTAACGGAAATAACGGGAGTGCAGAGCAGCCTCAGCAGGTGGTAGCTACAGCAGGCGCTTGTGCAGGATTCCCCACACCATCTTCCTCCTGAACAGAGGCATGTGCTTCTGGGCAAAGGTTATGGGTTGCCCCTGGGAAATAGAATCCGCATATTTGCAGGTGAACATTCCACAGTCACTGCTGTTCAGCTGCTGCGGGATCTCCTCTGCCGTCATGCTGCTTCGGCTCCACTCCAGAGGGTCCAGCTCCATGTTTCTTCGGGTCTTGCTCTCAACTTCTAGATACTGGAAAATTGTCTCACAGATGTCTTGTCTTTCCTGTCCCATTGAATCCAGATATAGGACACTCTTTTTCCTTAGGTCTACGGCCACCAGGCTCCAGGGAACCTGCAGGTGAATTGGCACCAGAATCTGTTCCTTTGCAAAGAGGTCAACTCCCTGCGTCCATCTTCTGACTGACCTGCGGCCCCCATGCTTCAGCTTTGTGTAAAAGAAGCTGTTAAATGCATGAAGCGCTGGATAGCCTTGATTTTCATTTCTTTTCATGACAAGATTCATGTAAAAACTAATGATTTCATCATTGAGCCACTCGGAGTCCTTTAGTGTCTGTATGTCTCCTCAAGTGATGCGCAGATTGAAGGCGCTGCTTAAGACCTCATCTTGTGGGCCTGGGCCCAGCGCCTCGCTGATTTCCTTTTCCATGTCCTCTGTCACATCAAGGATGACGTCCTGTAAGTCCAGGTGGTGTCCTCTTTCCTCTTGTTCTTCTTCTAGATTTATTACAACTATATTAGGAACTTTCTTCTCCAAACACCTCTTTTCACTCTTTACTGACAAGTGATGCTCTCTTGTGGCAACAGAGGCAGAGTGTTTGGGATCAAACTGAGTTGTTTTGGATCCCTGAATCTGCCCTTCCACACACCCTTCGGTCTTCAAGGTTTCCTTGGGGCTTGTGTCACCACTGTTAGGGTCAGAGTTGACATGATCACCATGTTCAAGGTGTTCCAATAACTTCCGGTACTTTTTGTTTTTGCATTTCTGAACCCTTTCTTCCAGGACACAGTAAGGCCTCTTGCGACCTTTGCCACCATCAGACTTCACCTCGGTGGAGCCCTCTTCCTGGGGGCCTCTGGTGCCCTCTCCTGGTAGCTGTATTAGAGCCTCTTCCTGGGGTTTCCATAATCTGGCCCTTGCCTGGCTATTTACACAGGAGCTGGATCTCACCCTGCTCCTGCTTCCCCTGCTTCCTGGCCTTTGCAGGCTCTTTGGACCCCACCTCCTCGTCCTGACATTTCCTCTTACGTCCTTTCTCCCGATGATGTTCAGGTGTCATCTCGGCTCCATGCTGTTGGTGAGGTTGCCATGTGGCGGTACTTGGATGGCCTTTGCTAAGGTGCGGGCTGTCTGGTGTGGGACAGCCTTCTGATTTCCAAGTAAAAGGGGGGGGGGGCGGGTTGGACTCTGGGTGGGTGTTCTTGGGCTGTTGTCACCCTCCTGTCTGAAGGAGCACTTCTAGTAGATGTATTATCCACAAAGGACATGTTAGTTTAAGATCAGAAATTTGTTAGTCCATAGGTTGAAAAGCTCAGATTCCCTCTTTATCAATGGAGGCCACCTTAGGCCCTGGGCTCAGTCAGAATGAGAAGCCAGGTGAGTTTGCTACCTCAACGAGTGTTTTCCACTTGGTGAAGATCAGTCCAATCTTGTCCTTGAGGTGATAGTTCACCAGCTCCAGTGTAGAAAACTCTGCAGAGTTCAGGCCCTGCCTCTTGGGGAGACCCCCCCCAGGGCACACTGGCCCTCTGGGGACCCAGAAATCACAGAAATCTCACTAAATATCCTAGCCAGTTGCCACAAAACACTAAGCTTTGACAACACAGCCAACACATTAGGGACAAGGCCCAGAAATGAGGCCTGCCTCAGGGGTTGCCTTAGCTACGAACTTCAAGGTTCTGTAGCAGGTTGTGATGCGATTCAACAGACCATGATCCAAGGTTCTGAGGTGGGTGCAGGCTCTGCCTACTGCCATCCAGGTCCCAGATCTTAAAGCATGCTCCAAGGCCAATTCATAATTCCAGGGTGGGAGGATGTGAGGTCTAGAAAGCGGGGTAGGAGTCCAGGGAACTGGTCACACACATTTTTGTTCCCCTGTGTTGAATACAGCATAGATTACTATCAATGATTCCTTCAGATTGATCTAGCTATGGAAACTCTGCCCAAGAAGGTGTAGCTCAGGCAGAGTGTGCTTCTTCCAGACAGAAGTTTAAGAGCTGGTACACAATTCCTCTCAGTGCCTTTTTCTGGTTCCTTGGGTATGGATACTGGGTCATGGTAAACCTGTCAGCTCACATCCTTGAGTGAGCAGAGACTCCTGACAAGTCACAACAAAAGCCAAAGAGATAGATAAGCTTCTGCTATATTGAGTCACTGAGATTTGAGTGTCGTTTGATGTCTCAGCCTAACCTAGGCCCTATTGACTAGGATATTTGCTTTTAGGGACGAGTCTTATTGTCCACTGTGGACAAGTATAGGAAACAAAACCCAATCACCCTTCTTTGATGGAACCTAGTGCTTCTACACGTGGTAGATGAAGCCAATAGGAAACAAGTTTGCATCCTTTCAAAGTAGCTCCTCCCAGCTGGAGAGATGGCCTAGCAGTTGAGAGTGCTGACTGCTCTTGCAGAGTACCCGGGTTCTATCCCCAGCACCCACATGGTGGCTGAGAACTGTCTGTAACTCCAATTCCAGGAGAACTCCAGTTCCAGGGGAATCTGATGCTCTCTTCTGACCTCCGTGGCACTGCATGACATGGGTGCACAGACCTGCATGCAGACAGTACATTCATACACATACAAAAAATAAATTTAAAAAAGTAGCTCCTCCCAATGTCCTTACTATTTATGAAGAAAAAAAAGTAGAATTTTATGTCAGGCATGGTGGTACATGCCTTTAATTCCAGCACTCGGGAAGCAGATGCAGATGGATCTTTGTGTGTTCAAAGCCAGCCTGGTCTACATAGCAAGCTCCAGGCCAGCTGAGACTAAAGGGAGACCCTGTCTTAAAAAGACCAAAAAAAAAAAAAAAAAGAATTTTACAGATGTAAACCTGGTAGATGCCACTTACCCAATGATCAGTACATTCATTTTCAGTAAGAGAACAAATAAATGCCATTACTGTGGATAGGATGCACTGAGGAAGCTATGTCATTTCTGTCACAATCCTGGTAACAATATAAGCACCATATCTAATGTTTAGAACACAGTAGAAAGAATGAAATTGGCTGGAGAGATGGCCTAGCGGTTGAGAGCGCTGACTACTCTTATAGATGACCCGGGTTCTATCCCAGCACCCACATGGTGGCTGAGAACTGTCTTTTAACTCGAGTTCCAGGGGAATTCCATGCCCTCTTCTGACCTCTGTGGCATTGCATGACATGGGTGCACAACCTACATGCAGACAGTACATTTATACACATACAAAATAAAATTTAAAAAAAGAAATAAAAGAAATTGAAGAGCATTATTGGAACTATAAAGTTGGTGTGATGGTGTGTGCTTATAATATGTATTCAAAAACCAGAGTTAAGCTGAGTATGGTGGTGAATGCCTGTAATCCCAACACTTGGGAGGCAGAGGCAGGTGGATCTCTGTGAGTTCAAGGCCAGCCTGGTCTACAAAGCGAGTTGCAGTCCAGCTGGGGCTACAGGGAGACCCTGTCTCAAAAAAAAAGCAAGCAGAGGCAGGAGTCTTGAGTTCCAGGCTAACCTCAGCTACATAATGAGATTACATCAAAGTGTGCAGACTAGCCAAAACACAGAATAAGAAGTATGAAGTATGGGCCCGGCTAGGTTGCTCAGCAGGTAAAGGCCTTGCCCTCAAGTCTGATGGTTACCTGAGTTTAATCCCAATAATCCAATGGTGGAAAGAGAAAACTAACTCTTGAAAGTTGTCTGTTGTCTAGATGTAAGCCTTGGTGTGTGCACATGGGTGTGCACACACATATATATCCGCATAAAGAAATGTAATAAAAATTTTAAGTGGTATACTGCATGGAAACAGGTGACACAGAGACACTGCAGATCATTGGGGAACACACTGGGGACAATGTGTTTTTCACTAAGTGCTTCTAGACTCTGTATCAAAATAAAATCGTGGGATAACTGCCCATATGGCAAAATGATCTTTCTATACTTCATAGTATACACTTAAATTCTAGGCAACTTGGAGGTGTGGCTCAGTGGTAGTATATACTTGCATGCACAGGCCCTGTGTTCAGTGTTGAGTGTCGGCACCTTCAAAAAGTGTCCATTTTAGAGCTAGAGTTGTTACTCAGTGGTAGAGTGCCTACCTAGTATTCAGGAGACAAAAGATCCAATCCCTAGCATTGCAGAATCAAAAACACAGAAAAGAGTGAACATACACACAACATCACACACGGTCACATACGGAGCAGATAACACCTTTTTTAAAAATTAAAAAAAAATTTTTTATGTGTATGAATGTACTGTCTGCATGTAGGTCTGTGCACCCGTGTGGTGCAATGCTGAGGAGGTCAGAAGAGGGCATCGGACTCCCCTGGAACTGGAGTTAAAGTCGGTTCTCAGCCACCATGTGGGTGCTGGGGATCAAACCTGGGTCATCTGCAAGAGTAGTTAACTGCTAGGCCATCTTTCCAGGCCTGCAGATAACACCTTTTTAAGAAAGGCAGAAAGACCAAACTTAACAGATTTGTAGAATGGCTATAACTGACAAAGAACTGAAGTTGAGAACATATGTGTTTTGAAAGAAAGCAAAAATGGAAGAAAATTAGAAAAGGTTCATGGGTAAAAGAGGGATGTAGTTCAGTTAGTCCGGCACTGTTCCCTTTTTTTTTTTGGTCTTTTCGAGACAGGGTCTCCCTGTAGTCCCAGCTGTCCTGGAACTCACTCTGTAAACCAGGCTGGCCTTGAACTCACAAAGATCTGCCTGCCTCTGCCTCCCGAGTGCTAGGATTAAAGGCGTGCGCCACCATGCCCTGCCGGCACTGTTCCTTAATAGCAGCTGCTTGTTGAAGTCACCCACGTCATCTCTAGCTCATTAATGGAGAGTGGGGCTCAAACATTGCTGCTTCAACACCGCTGTTCTCATACCAGCAAGTGTCAGAATCTCCTTGTGTATAGACTGCTAGGCCTGGCCTCTGATTCAGTTGGGCTAAGAACTAAATTTTCATTTCTAACTGGCCCCCAGAGGTGCTCTATTGGGGACCTTTCTGGAGAACTACTCGGGGTGTGAGCAGGCAGGATGAGGAGGAAATGCCCACAAGTATCTGGAGACACATGGTTTTTTCCTCTTTGACAGTTTCCTATGTCCATGCAATGTATCTTGATCAGATCCACACGCAGCTCCCTTCCTCTCCTCCAGGGACCCTCCAGCAGGTTCCTTCCCTTCATGTCCTCTCCTGTTTTTTTGTTTGAAATATTAACTGATCTTTTGGCTTGATCTTTTTTTTTTTTTTTTTTTTTTTTTTTTTTTTNGGAAATGATCTAAGATACAAAAACTGGTTCAAAATATTGATTCATTATGTTGTTGTTTTTTGTTTTTGTTTTTTATTCATTATGTTTTTAAACTTTTTTTTTTTGTCTTTGAGACAGGGTCTCCCTTTAGTCCCTGCTTGCCTGGAGCTCTCTATGTAGACCTGGCCGGCCTTGAACTCACAGAGATCTGTCTGCCTCTGCCTCCCGAGTGCTGGGATTAAAGGTGTGTGCCACCATGCCTGGCTTGGCTTGATCTTGTACAGGTCTTGTGTAGCTCAGCATAGCTGCAGTGAGTTCATGAGTGCAAAGCCAAGGCCAGAAGACAGCATTTCACAGCACTCCTCCCCGTCCTCTGCCTTGTAAATTCTTTCAGTCCCCTCTTCATCAGGTCCCTGAACTTTGGTGGTGGTGGGTGTTTGATATGGATGTCCATTTAGGGCTGAGCACTCACAGTCACTTATTCTCAGCACCAGTCACTTACTCTTAGACATCAGTTCTGAGTCTCTGCATTAACTGCTCTGCACTGAAAACTTCTCTGACTAAGGTTGAGAGCAGTCCACATTTACAGAGGGAATTGCTGGCACCACTGTGCTGAGTTGAAAGATGAAGTTCTCAGATCCATCCGGCTCCACTAGGCTCCGGGTGGTGCTGTGTGAGAGAAGGGAGCGTGGGAGCTGTTGGTCTCTGCCCAACTTAGTGTTCTTGGGCTTCTGGAGTGTGGATGAGGGGAGGTTGTTATGTCCTTTCCTGGTAGTTCCCGCCAATCCCTGCACTTCAGTGTGGCCTCTTCTGGGCTAACATATGTGAAGCTTAGTGTTGAATCTCTAGCACTGCAAAGAAAAGCCCAACATGCATTTCTTAAAATCTGTATAAAATTTGATAGCTTTGGGGGCTGGAGAGATGGCTCAGTAGTTAAAAGCTCTGACTGCTCTTGCAGAGGACCGGGATTCAATTCCTAGCACCCACATGGCTGCTAACAATTCTGTAACTCCAGTTCCAGGGGATACAACGCCCTCTTCTGACCTCCAAGGGCACTGCATAACATGGTGTACTTACCTATGTGCAAGTAATATACTCATACACATGAAATAAAAATAATAAAATTTTTAAAATTGATGGCTTTAAAAAGTACCAACATCCCCTTTTCTTGTTTATTCTATCTTTTTAGATTGGAAAAAAGTCTTCCTCATCTATAATTACTGAATTAAAAATGTAGATTGTATTGTGTTTGAAGCAGAGGATTAATTTTAAACAGAAAAATTAAAGGGCAAAACTGAGGAGTTCGCGTGAGGACAAACTGGTTTAGCAGTGTCATTTTGTGGTTCTCTTTTGGCTTGGCCAACAGGTCATCCCTGAAAGATGACAGTAAAAGCCTATCACCAGGGTTAGAATCCATCAACTCCAAAAATAATCATAGCTTTCATGATGCAATTCAATACACAGGCTAAAAAATTATCAAAATGTTCAGTCTTATTGAAATAATTTAAATGATGGGTATCTGAAGGTCATTGTTAAGACCTTGTTAGAATTGGGAAATAATTCAGATGATCACTATCTATAACTTGTATACTAGATTTATATAAGTTTAATTCTAGCAAATTAAGCTCAGAAATAAAATGCTCCTTGTAATTACAATGCAATATTGGGCCTTGGATCTCAGTTGTATCTATATAAACTTATTTAGTATAATTATTTAAACATTAAAACTCAATTTCTAGCCAGGTGTGCTTGTTCATGCCTTTAATTCCAACATTGGGGAAGTAGAGACAGGTGGATCTCTACAAGTTCCAAGGCCAGCTGGGGCTACAGGGAAACCTTGATCAAAAGAATAAGAAAAAAAAAAAATCCAAAACCAAACAAACTGAAAACAGCCAAAGAATATCCCCCCCAAAAAAGAATACCATCCCAAACACAGCAATAGCAACAAAACCCACAACTGATCATTATTTTAAAAAAAAATTTTTTTTTATTAATTTTATTTATTTCTGTATGTGTATGAATGTACTGTCTGCATGCAAGTCTGTGCACCCGTGTCGTGCAACGCCGCGGAGTTCAGAAGAGGGTCTCAGATTCCCCTGGAACTGGAGTTCTCCTGGAATTGGAGCTTCAGACGGTTCTCAGCTCCCATGTGGGTGCTGGGGATCGAACCCGGGTCCTCTGTAAGAGCGGTCGGCGCTCTTAACCGCTAGGCCATCTCTCCAGCCCCACAACTGATCATTATTAACAGCAGCATGAGTAACCTTTCATTTTGGGTATTAGCCTTAATCACAGTCAGTTTGACAGTCGGGTTCTGCTAAGCTAGTGGTTGTCTCTCTTTTATGTGGATTTGTGTGTGTGTGCATGTTTGGAGGCTAGAAGTTGATGTCTGGTGCCTTCCTCTATGGCTCTACCTTATTTTTTGAGACAAAGCCTCCCACTGAGCCTGGAGCTCACCGTTGGCTAGAGTCACTTACCGGAGCCCCTGGGATCCTTCGGTCTCTGTTTCCCAATGCTGCCATTACAGGCACTGCCACACTTTTTACATGGGCTTGGGATTTGGTCTCACGTCTTCATGCTTGTACAGTGAACACTTTACCCACTGAACTCTTGCCCCAGATCCAGCGATTCTCTCTTACATCTAGCTAGGGAACTCTAGACCTTCGGGGCTCTGGCCTAGGCATCTAGTCACCTGGTAGGAATAATGGGGGTGTAAGGGTTGTTCTTTGCCAACACTGTTTGGAGATTTCTATTTAATGAATCCTGTTTTTCTCAGGAAAGTTGGTATTTTCTCTAGTTTTCATTTTCATTAAGTTAATTCAGAAAATATTAATTACCTACAATGTATCACGGACTGTGTCAGTGAACAAAGCTAAAAAAATGTCCTGCTCTCAGAAACCAGTATTTTAGTGGAAGATGAATAATGAGATTAACTGATAGATTACACAGTGCATAGGAAGATGGTGAGAATATGGAACAGAAATGAAGACGAGGGCTGGAGAGATGGCTCAGCAGCTAAGAGCACTGGCTGCTCTTGCCCAGGACCCAGGTTTGGCTCCCAGCACCTACCTGACAGCTAACAACCATCTGTATCTCCAGTTCCTGGGATCCAATGCCTTCTTCTAGCATCTGGGGGCATTGCACATGTGGTGCACTTACATACACAAAGGCAGTACTCTCATGTGCGCACATTTTTTTTTTTTTAAGAACAAAGAAAGGAAATAATGGGTGCTGCTTTAGGGGGAGCTGTGAGTCCACATGGGGAGGCCAGGGAAGGACACTTGAACAGTCACCTGACCCAGGGAGAGATTCCTGAGGACTCCTGAGGGGAAGATCATTCTAACAGCTACATAGACCTTGAGCTGGCTGTCCATCTTCATTGCCAGTTTGCCAATTTCCTCTTCAGTTGATAATGATGGGAAATGGTTTTGAAGCTTTGACTCCTTTAGAACAATTGTTTTCTTGGTCTCTTCATCCTCTTCAGGTCCCTTTGAGTTTCTTTTTCACCTTCTGGTAGACACATCCTAAAGAACAGTGCTGAGAGACAGAGACAAGGCATTGGAACATACCCTTTAGGGACCCATCCTAAAGAAGAACTGTATATGGAAAGGCAAATGAGAAAAGAGATCCAATTTCAATGTTTGATCCTGTGAAAATCTTGTGTGTTGTGAAGTTTGGCATATGATGGAGGATTCTTGGAATCATTCATTCCTGTGGGTATGCATGCATGCATGCCAGGGACAACAGGGAGAGAAAGCCCTAAAAAGCAGTAGTGATAGAGTAACTGATTCATCCACTTTAAAACATTTTACACGTGTGTGTGTGTGTGTGTGTGTGTGTGTGCGCACGCGCACGCCCCAAGGGTTATAACATCCACTTGGAGATCAGAGACCAATGTGCAGGAGATGGTTTTCTCCTCTACCATGTGTGTCTTGGGGATCAAACATCCTCGGGCTTAACATGGTCAAAGTGCCTTTACTGGTTGAGCCAACTCCTCACATCCTTCCTTTTATTTCTCTTATTTTTTTTAGACAGAATCTTGGTCTGGCATCCTCTTGCCTCAGCCCCCAAGTTGTTGGATTACAGACTTTTTTTTTGTCTTTTTCGAGACAGGGTCGCCCTGTAGTCCCAGCTGTCCTGGAACTCACTCTGTAGACCAGGCTGGCCTTGAACTCACAAAGATCTGACTGCCTCTGCCTCCCAAGTGCTAGGATTAAAGGCGTGCGCCACCATGCCCTGCTGGATTACAGACTTTTGAAAAATGGTAACAGGGAGCTGGAGAGGTGGCATATCAGTTACGAGCACTGGCTGCTCTTGGAAAGGACCCAGGTTTGATTCCCAGCACCCACATGGTGCCTAACAACCATCCATAACTCCCCTTCTGGGAGATCTGTCACCCTCTTCTGACTTCTGTGGGCATTGCAGGAGACGGTGCACCTATTTAAATGCAAGCAATATACTCACAACATAAAAAAATAATAAAAAATGGTAACAGGATAGCCTGTTTGACTATAAAACCTCTGCCTTCTTTATGTTACTGCCCATTTCAGAGCCTTGTACTGGTGAGGGTGGTCAGACTCCAGCTTTGTGCTCACAGGGTCAGGCTGTCTCAACAAAGTGCCCTAAGTGTTAAAAAAAAAATGTCTGCTGTTGTTCAATACAGGCATTACTGCCTCTGAAAAAGTACAGTCCATTACTTAACAGTACAGTCCATCACACTGAAGACTATCTGTGCATCCTGAAAGCCAGACACTGAGACCTTCAAGAAAACTTCAAGTTAGCTTTGTGACAACTCATTCACCCTTTCTGCTTCAGCCCTCCCCTGAGACCACTAACCCGTGCACAAATGTACGAAAATATAGACGATTATTACTAAATTCTCAAAAAATATCTGTGAAGGGCCATTGCAAAATTGTACTGAGGTCTAGTGTAAACAGGAATTTCATAAACTTGATTCCTCCACCCAAACCAGCTCTATTATTATTATTTATTCCAGTCAGCTCAGGAAGGTTTACCAGACCCTCATTCTGTGTCGTGGAATTAGTTGATCTTAATTCAATTCTTGTTTTTCTTTCACTGAGAAAAAAGTTCATAGAAAAAAGTTCAAATCCTAAGAATATGCCAGATGTTCAGAGTTTTAGAAAGGTTATTGTGAAAACCTGAACCAGGAGCGCTCTGCAGGCGCCCGGGCCAGGTGGGAGGGCACCGTGCCCGCCGCTGTGAAGCAGCACTCCCGGCCGGTCTACTGATCGTAGTTAAAAGCCCTCCCGGGCATTGTTTCTACTTGGCGCTGAATAGGATGCAGAAGCTGCCCAGTTTCTGAGTAAAATCACGTGCTTGAAAGTGAAGGTGGCCACGGCCGGAGCGCCCATCCCCCTCGGGGTTTCATCCTGATCCGGCTCTGGCCACATCCTGCTCCGGTGGCTCCACTGCCACCCGCAGTCTCGCGGGTCCCGGCTCTCGAGCAGCAGGTGTCCTACGTGTGCCCGCCGCGTGGCCATCCTCCTTCGGACAGAGCCCGGGGCGCAGCGCAGGCTCCCGAGCATCGGAGGTCAGGGCAGCCGGGGGCCTGGGGCAGCCACCAGCCGGGGCAAACTGCTCGCCGAGGCCGCGCCCTCCCGGAACTGCGGCGCCTCTAGGCAGGACGAGCGCGGGGCTGCGGGCGCGCGGGCCATGGAGGTCCTGTCTGATGGCGGGACGCCAGGGCTGGAGCCCGCGAGGCGGGAGGACGCCAAGGAGGCGGCGGAGGCCGGAGGGTCCCCAGCCCCAGCTCCAGCCCCAGCCCCGCGCGGGGCGGAGGCGCAGCCGGCCTGGGAGGGCGACGAGGAGCCGGAGCCCGGCGGCTGCAGGGGCCGCGCGGCGTCCCTGGTGAGCGGGCTGCTGACCGAGCTGTACAGCTGCACCGAGGAGGAGGAGGCGGCGAGCTGCGGGGACCGCGCGTCCCGGGGCCGCCCTCGGCGCAGCGACAGCCTGGACAGCTCCACGGAGGCCTCCGGCTCCGACGTGTTCTTGGGCGGCCGTGGCTGCGCCGGCTACTCCGGTGTGCTGCAGGAACTGCGGGAGCGGCCGAGCCCGCGGCTCCAGATGCAGTACCTGCGGCAGAAAGGTGAGCGGCGGCCGGGGACCCTGGCCACCCGTGCCCCTGGCACCCGAACCACCCGACTGCGCCCGGGGCTGGCTCCTTTGATCCGGCGCGAGTATGTCACACACCCACTACTCATGCTTTTTAATGCCCCCCTCCTCCCCGAGCGGCTCAGCATCAGCTGCTGGATTGGTGGGGTCTTCTTCGCCCTGCTCCTCAGGTGGCCGAGAAGATCGGGGGTCTGGGGCAGTCGGGAATCTGATTTCAATTGAACAGCTGCTAGAACAACTTTGGAGTTCTTTCCTTGTGTTTACCAGAAGTTACCTAGAGGACGCTGGGAGAAGACAGCCGACTTCCAGGGCTTTCACGCCGTCCCCTTCCCTAGCCACAGCACTTTGGATAGCATTTAACCAGTGAGGCGGAATAATTCGATAATGCAGTTTTGCAGCAGAGCGTTTGAATTCCTTGTCTGCCAGGATGTGGAGTTCCCAGCCACAGTCGGCGCCTTTGTTAGGGCTTTGCTCTCGGTGGAGGTATTCAGTAGAGCGTCTCAGCGCTTAGGCCCCACGGGGGTTTAACTGCTTGCTACCTTCGGTTGGCAAGGAAAGTTGAGCTGAGACACTGGCCTTGGCTTCCACCTAGGAGAGGCTAATTGGTTGTTTTCTTATGATACCGAGCTCGGAGGCTCAAATCCCGATTACTTTTTTTTTNCATTGTGGGGCTGGAGAGATGGCCTAGCAGTTAGGAGCGCCGACCGCTCTTACAGAGGACCCGGGTTCGATCCCCAGCACCCACATGGCGGCCGAGAACCGTCTGAAACTCCAATTCCAGGAGAACTCCAATTCCAGGGGAATCCGACACCCTCTTCTGACCTCCGCGGCATTGCACGACACGGGTGCACAAACTTGCATGCAGACAGTACATTCATACACATACGGAAATAAAATTAATAAAAAAAAAAAATTAAAAAGACTCGAACAGAATCAGCTTTTAACAATTATGATTTGACTTTTTTCCATTTAGAAGAATGTTCACTTTTCATTACCTAGGAAGTTTTGGTAATTAATAAATTCCTTTTGGTAGCAGAAAATTGGCAAGCTAGAGTTTACGAAAGCGGCAGTCTACAAGTGGACTTCATATGTGCGTCTACTAATACGGGTTTGACTTGGAAGAGTCCATTTCTCTCCACTCTTCTAAAAGGCTTGTTTCTCAATTGCCTTTAAGTCCTCCCTTTCCTTGTAGTTGTCAGGATGAACAAGATGCCACTTCGTGGCACATTCTCTCCATTGATGAGCATCACTAATTAGAATGCTAAGAGCAGAGAATAATAGGTGGTTAGATTAGAGAATCAGCAGCTGTCTGCTGAATAATGCTTATTCAGTTGTTTGACTGTTTTCAGGGTTAAAAAAAAATCCATCCTAACCTAACTATTCAATGAGAGTTTCACATAATGCAAGTAATCTGAGCATTGATTTTCATCATTCACGGTTAGATGGTTTGCCGTTGCATCCACATAGCACCTACCTGTGATTTAGGGCGGTGACAAAATGGGGTCTCAGGAAACTGGATTGTTGCTGTTTACAGGGGGGAGGGTGGATGTGCTTCAGAGTCCTATTCCTGGGTTAACATGATGTCACTTAGTAACTGCGTGGACTTGGGCAAGCTATTTACCATCTTCTGTCTTACTTTCCTATAAACTGGAGTAATACCTCTGAGGTTTATGGTAGGGATTACATAAGTTAATGTGTGTTATGTGCTCAGTGTATGTCAGATAATTTTTATTATCATGTACCCATTTATCATATCAGGATAAAATTCCTTAGAGACCAAGGTGGTCAGTTCATCAGGTGAACATTTCCTCTGTTACTTAGTATGACAAAGTGGATTATGGTTAATACAGAGACCCCACTTTGCCCTTAGGATGTTTATATAACAGCAGATATTGCTGTGGAAAGCACTGCCACATGCAAATCTGAACATTTTCCCCATAAGCAGTATATAATTCAGAAATTATAAGAGCCATAGGTTGGGGGCTGGAGAGATGACTCAGGAGTTAAGAGCACTAACTGCTCTTGCAGAGGACCTGGGTTCGATTCCCAGCGCCTATATGGCAGCTAAGAACCAACTTTAAGCCAGGCGTGGTGGTGCACGCCTTTAATCCCAGCACCTGGGAGGCAGAGGCAGGTGGATTTCTGTGAGTTCAAGGCCAGCCTATATAGTGAGCTTCAGTCCAGCTGGGACTAAAGGGAGATGCTGTCTCAAAAAGACAAAAAAAGAAGACACCAAAAATGAAATAGGGTTTTAACCTCATATTGTTATGAATATTAGTCTTAAGAGTGTAGATTTATTTGATCTGTTTAAAGGGAATACATCTTCTGTCATATGTGAAAATATTATTGAGTTTCTAAAATGAAATGTAATACTGAATAGGCTATTAGAAGACCATATAATTAAGGCAAAATCAGTTTAGGCACATTCATCTACATTGAAAAACCTGCTAAAGTTATTTACTTTTTTTTTTTTTTTGTCTTTTTGAGACAGGGTCTCCCTGTAGCCCCAGCTAGCCTGGAACTTGTTCTGTAGACCAGGCAGGCCTTGAACTCACAGAGATCTGCCTGCCTCTGCCTCCGGAGTTCTGAGATTAAAGGCATGCACCACCATGCCTGGCATAGTTATTTACCTTTAACTGATCATTTACAAAAGGGATTGTTTTAAAATTTGTTTTTAGCTGTTTATTTTTGCAGTAGTGGGTCTTAAACCCAGGTCCTCGTGCATGCTAGGCAAGGTCTCTACCACTGAGCTGCACCCTGGGTCTTCTTTTTCTTTTTATTATATTTATTTTTGTGTGTATATATATGTGTGTGCACGTGTGTGTGTGTGTGTGTGTGTGTGTGTGTGTACAGGCCAGAGATAACTCTTGGGTGGTGGCTCTCAGGAACACCATCTACCTTGTTTTTATCTTTATTTTTTATTTTTTATGTGTATGAGTGTACAGTCTGCATGTAGGTTGGTGCACATGTGTTGTGCAATGAGGCGGAGGTCAGAAGAGGACTTTGGATTCCCCTGGAACTGGAGTTAAAGATGGTTCTTAGCCGCCATGTGGGTGTTGGGAATCCAACCTGGGTTCTCTGCAAGAGCAGTCAGTGCTCTTTTTTTTTTAATTTTTAAAAA
>VZQC01001888.1:611825-650389 GCA_009823505.1 Rhizomys pruinosus
GCCAACACCAACATCACTACCAACACCCCAACACCCACCACTTGCCAAAACAAACAAACACTACCACCACCACCACTGCCATACAAACAACAAAAACCAAACAACAAAAACAAAACAAAAAAGATGTCAGGTCATCCATCCTACGGAATGTCATTACTATCACTGTCATTACCACTACTACCACCACCACTGCCACACCCCCCACTTGCCCCACCACCACCGCTACCACCACCACCACTGCCACAACCACCACCAACACCAACACCACCAACACTGCCAACAACAACAACAACACTGCCAACACCAGCACCACTACCACCACCACCACTGCCACAACCCCCACACCAACACCAACACCACCAACACTGCCAACAACAACAACAACAACAACAACACTGCCAACACTGCCAACAACAACAACACTGCCAACACTGCCAACAACAACAACAACAACACTGCCAACAACAACAACACTGCCAACACCACCACCACTGCCAACACCACCACCACTGCCACCAACACCACCACTGCCACCAACACCACCACTGCCACCACCACCAACAACAAAAAAAAAAAAAAAAAAAAAAAAAAACCACCACCACCACCAAACACCACAACCACCAACACTAACACCCCTACCCCGCAACCACCACCACACACTGCACCACCACCACCACTGCCACCACCACCGTGTAGCCTACAGTACTCCATTCCATACCCCCACAACCACCACTAGCACACAAAAAATAATTTATAAAGTACGTTGGTTTGTTCTACATCTTAGGCATTAGGAACAAAAAAATCCCTTCCCCTCCCTCCCTCCCTGCCTCCCTCTCTCCCTCCCTCCCTCTCTTTCCCTCATCTCTCTTTCCTTCCCTCCCTCCTTCTTTTCCTACCTTCCTGCTTGCTTTCTCTGCGACATAGTCTCGCCATGTAGCCCTGCTATCCTGGAACTTGCTATATAGACCAGGCTGGCCTGGATCTCACAGAGATCCACTTGCCTCTGCCTCCCAAGTACTGGGATTAAAGGCTTGCGCCATTATGTCTGGCTTAAAAATATATTTTCTATTATAGAATATGCCATCAGGAAGAAGGTTATTTAATGCATAATTTTTATTTTAAGGAACAAATGTCTACATGTGTATTTGCTTTTCAAGATTAATAAACATCGGGCTGGAGATAAAGGCTCAGTGGTTAAGAGCACTGGCTGCTCTTACAGAGGACCCGGGTTTTATTTCCAGCACCCACATAGTGGCTAACAACTATCCATAACTCCAGTTCCAGGGGGAACTGATACCCTTTTCTGCCCCCTGTGGGTGTTATATGACATGGGTGCATTTACACAGATACAAACATTACCAGCACCTTAGAAAGCTCCTGAATGTTCTTGCTGGGTGAAATCTCTTCCAATTAAAGCATTAGTTTCTTTTCTTTGTATTCATCCTATTTTCTGTGTATATTCCCAAGCAATGTATGGTTCTGAAAAACTGAGAAGCCCAACGCCTACTTGTGTGAAGAGGTTAAGATTTCTATCTGAGATAAAGGCTCTCAGAAGCTAAGCCACAAGGCCTTTGGGTCTGGTATTGGGTTCACCCGAGAATGCACAGGAGTCCCTTCAGGGGTAGTCAGAGGGGAGGTTGGAAAAGAATCATGTAACATGTGTCAGGTTATCAGGTTATCATTTAGACCAGTTGCTGAATGATCAGCTAGGTTGGGGGAGTGACCTGCTTCTTCTTTTTTGGTCTTTTTGAGACGAGGTTTCTCTGTAGCCCCAGCTGACCTAGAACTCACTATATAGACCAGGCTGGCAGCAATCCCTCAGTAAACTGCCTGACTTTGCCTCCCAAATGCTGGGATTAAAGGCATGCACCACCATGCCCGTCTGTGTGTTCTTCTTTATTCTAAGCACAGAATAGCTTTGCTCATGCTTAGAAGTAAGTTACCCATTTCTGTGGCCATGGAGAGAGGAGCTGGCATCAGCAGCACCTTGCAGGGCAAACCAGTTCAGTTATGTGTTAGACCAGCTCTCCTGGGCGCTCTGCCCTCAGGTGTACTGTGCTTTGTCTGTGGAAGTCGGAGGACAGCATTCAGGAGTCGGTTCTCTCCTCCTACCTTTATGTGAGTTGCAGGGATTGAACTTTGGTTGTCAGGCTTGTGCAGCAAGGGCTTTACCTGCCGAACCTTCTTGTCAGCCTGATGTAATATATTTTCTTACTTCTATAAATCTAATGATAGAGAATATAACAGACAACGAGAAAATAACATTTTGGAGGAGACTGATTATACAGCAATAAAGAAACTTTCAAAGTGGCTGTTTTATTTAGAGGTGTTTCTCAGAGGCCTGGTAATCCTTCATATTAACTGTGGGAGACTAAAACACTGACTTGAACTCTGGGCTCCCTGGCAAGGCTGACCAAACTTCATTAAAGTTCATATGACTAGGACTACAAGGTCAGTAGCTTCAGGTCCTTCTCTTATGGTTGGTCAGGTTCTCCAGGGCAGAGTCTTCTGATCTTCCACCTGCATGGTAAAGCTGCCTGTTGGTATTCTGAATCTGGCATCTAGTGTGCATACATGAAATGTGTTTTGGGGGAGATTTCCCAAGACCTCCTGAAGTGCAGGTAGGTAGGTAGGAGCTGGGTGCTTCAGCAAGGTAGATTGTTGTTTGACTTAATCTAGTTAATCTAGTTGTCTTTGGCTTAATTGGCTTTTGTGGCTGTGGGGGCAGAGTTATCCTCCCAGCTGGTATAAAAGGTGGGGTTGTGTGAATCTTGAGATTGGAGATCTCCCAAGACCTCCTGAAGCACAGGTAAAGACCCCCCCCCCACTAACTGGGATTACAAGGGCATCTGAAGGAGGCAAGCAAAGCAAGCCTTCAAAACAGTGAAGAGGCATTTGGGACTCACATTAGAATACAGGCAAAGAGAAGCCCCTATGCCAGGAACATGAAGAAGAGACAATATGGGAAAGGTGCTAATAATCCCACACCAAGCTCTACCAACCCTGTGGAAGATTCCTACAGTGGGATCTCCCTGGGGATGGCCCAGGACACAGATATCAGAAACACAATCGTGAACATACTTAAAGAAATGCAAGATTATAAAGAGCAAATCAAAGAATTAAGAAAAGAGAACGGAGAACTCAGGAAGTGGAAACACTGAAAAGATCCCATGCTGAAAAAGATAAGGAAACCAATCAGTGAAGCAAAGAGCTACAGGAAGGGATTGAGAAGCTCCAAAAGGAAGTGGACATACTAAAGAAATCAGATAAGAGGAAATGAAAAAGGGAAATCAAACACTCATCTAATCAGGAGGAAAGGAATGAAAGAAGCCTCAGAAGCAGAATGGAGGAAGCAAGAAAAAGAATATCAGACCTGGAAGATAACGCAGGAACAACTAAAAACCTCAAGGAGAGATTATGAAAAAATTTAAAAAATACAGCAAAAAGTGGACAAAACGAGGAACTGTGGGACACTATTGAAACACAGATCAACCTCTGCATCATAGGAATCGCGCGCGCGCGAAGAATCCCCATAGTAATGATACCATTTATTTCCAGATCTTCACACAGATTTATAGCATGAAAATTTGCCCCCAAACTAAAAAAAAAGAAAACCAAACCGATATAAATACCAAGAAGCACATGAAACTCTAACAACAGAACAAGATCAGATAAAAGGAAAACTTCTTCCACCCCAATCATCAGTTAAGGAATGCTAAGAACCCACGACTAAAGACAAAATCCTTAAAGCCACAAGAGAAAAAAACAAGTGACCTATAAAGGGAAAGCTTATCATAATTACAACTGACTTCTCATGCAAACTTTGAAAGCAAGGAAGAACCTGGAGCGAAGCATTCCAGTGTTAAAGGACAATATATGCCAACCCAGGTTTCTATACCCGCAGCAAAAGATGTCGATTACAGTTGAAGAGAGAGAAAAATCTTCCGTGACGGTAAACAAAATGAAGGAATACCTGTCCGGAAAAACCACTCTTCAGAGAATTCTTAGCAATTTCATGGGAAGGAGCGGTGATGCAAGACATAAGGTAAGCAAGCCTCCTCCAGGTGCACGCTTAGATAAGAGAATATCAATAAAAGCATAATTGCAGAAGCAAAAGCCTAAACCAAAACCGCAAATAAAATAAGGCAAAAGGACCGCGCACCACATCACTGTAGGTTATCAATTATGAACCCTTAGTCATTAATGTGATTAAATTACACCAATTAAAGACATAGATGGGAGTTTGGGATTAGGAAACAGAATCGCCTTCTCCAGTCGATCTGCTCCTCTACAAGAAACACATTTTTACCTTCAAGGACAGGCACACCTCTTACCAACGGTGAACGATGGAAATCATAAAAATGTTCCAAAGCAAATGGTACCAAAAGAAGGCAGGTGTTGCTATTTTAATACAGGACAAAATAGACTTCAAAGTAAAAAGAAATCAGGACGAGACAAAGAAGGCCATTACATTTTTATCAAAGGAACGAACAATTCACCATGAATATTCCACAATTATGAATATACATGCCCACCAAAACGCTGACGTTGCCATCAAACTTTATAAAGATAGTTCTCCAGGACCACAAGTCCACACACTAACCCCCAGCACTTATAGTAGGGGACTTCACTGAGCCCTTGGACAGTCAACAGTGACAAAGAATTAAACGTAGACATTCTGAATGTCTGAACTTAATTATATGATACACCAAATGTACTTCATAGACCTCTACTGAACATTTCCACCTCTAATACCAGAGAATACCACTTTCTACTCAGCAACCCCCATGGAATATTCTCCAAAATCGACACATACTGGGACACAGGAAGAAACCCTCCACAAATACAAAAAATTGAAATTAATATTTCATGCATTTCTATCAGACCACAGTGCATAAACGCTCTCCAAGATCTAACACCATAGATAAGCCCTAGTGCCTCAAAGAACAATGGAGACTAAACAACACACTCCTTTGTGTAACAAATGGGTCAAGAAGAGATAAAGAAATAAAGCATTCTTGGAATTGAGCAATGACACATGACACATACAACACGAATCAAAACTTAATGGGATACCTTAAAAGCAGTTAATAAGAGGGAAGTTTATAGCCGGTGCTTACATTAGAAAAACAGAAAGGCACAAGTGAATGATCTAACACTGCAGCTAAAAGCTAAAAGCGGCAACAACAGATGAACAGAAAGGAAGAAATAAAAAAAAAAAAAAAAAAAAAAAAAAAAAATCAGAGCAGAAATCAATGGAAAAAGAAACAAAGAAAACCTATACAAAAAAAAAATCAATGATCCAAAATTTGTGGTTTGTTTGAAAGAATAAACAAGAGATAGACCGCTGCCCGTTAAGCCAAAAGAAAATAAAAATCAACAACTCAATTCAATACAATCTGTGATGAAAAGCGGAATATCACAACAGACAATGAAATGATCCAGAATATCATACAGGAATACTTCAAAACTTATACTTCACCAATTTTGAAACCTAGAAGAAATGGTTGAAAATCTGAATTCCTTGGGGAGATCACCAAGGCTCAACCTAGAAGAGTCCACAGCTTAAAATAGATATAATACTGAATATAGGTTAAGATTATAAGAACCTTTCCCAACTGAAAAAGCCCAGCTTTCAGTTGTTTTCACTGTGCAGAATTCTATAACATTTTTCAAAAGACCTTGCCACATTTATTACTGAATTTTTTTAGAAGGATACAGAGGAATTCTCCCAAATATCTTATCCGTTCGTCTATCTGTATACAGCCTAGCACCACTGGTTTTACCAAACCAGGCAGAAGATACAACTTTGAAAGGAGACAACTATGAGGACCCATCGTCCCCTAATAAACACAGATCCAAAATTTCTAAACAGGGATACTTGCAAATCGTACATACAGACCTCCATCAAGAAGATCATCCATCGATGACAAGTTGGATTCATAGTAGAGATGCAGGATGGTTCAACATATTGAAAATCAATAAATCAGACCTATAATTGGAATGAAAGACAAAAAACCACACCATCATCTCAATTGACACTGAAAAATCTTTTGACAAATCCAGCATCCCTTTGGCTAAAGAGGTCCGGTAGAAGAATGTGAGATTGGAGAGAATTATCTTTCCTCAATATAATCAAAGCCTATACAGGAAACCCACAACCAAAATCATTGCCTAAATACAAAACAGCGGAAAATGACAAACTTCCCTTTAAAGGTAGGGAATCGGCTAAGGCTGCCCCCTGTCACCACTCTCTCAATATTAGTGCTTGAAACACTTACTTGCTAGAGCGAATAAGGCAAGAAAAGGGAAATTAAAGGGTTCTAATTGGAAAAGAGAAAGTCAAAAGCTATTCCCTATTTGCTGATGATATAAAAACTCCACCAGAAAAAAAAAAAAAACTCCACCAGAAACTCCTAAAAACGAATAACAGCTCAGCAAAGTGGCAGGATACAAGTTAACCTAGAAAAATCAATAAAACAAAAAAAAAAAAAAAAAAAAAACAATAAGATCCCCCAACCCACCAAGGAGACCTTATCGCACCAGTTGGCGTGGTGCAAAAAACCTTAAAAAAAAAAAATTCCTTACATACCTAGGAACAAACCTAATTCCCTCACCAAGACCCAAAGATTCTCTACAACAAAATTTAATTATTTATAAACCTAATAGAATTAATTATAAGAAAAAGACCTTCAAAAAGATGGAGCACGAAAAAAATGATTCTACTAATTACAAAAAACCTCCATGCTCAATGGCGATTGGAAACTTTCAACCATTGTAAACTACATGGTCCATTTTCACCATACATCTTTGTATAGATTTATACGCACATTCCAATGTTTTAATTAAAATCCCCCAAGAGTTTTTCTTCAACAGCTTGGATAAAAAAAGAACCTCAACGTCTTATTTCATTTTGGAAGAAAAAAACTTAAAAAAAAAAAAGACCCCAAATCAAAACAACCCTTTGATCGTGAATAAGAGCTACACAGGACGGTGGGGGTGATCTCTATACCAACCCTCTTCATTAACTCTATTACTACAGGGGATATAGTCCATTAAAAAACAGCTCCTTCTCTCCCCCGGTAATTCTCGCACTAACAGAACAGACCTGTTACGACCCCAATGGAAACACAAAACCAAAGATCAAAACTCTTACAGAACACAGACAATTTCAGGGCCAATCTCATATTGACTAAGGGGGCCAAGAAGGCACATGAGGAAGAGACATGCAGAGAAAGCATCATCTTCAGCAAAGGGTTCCCTGTTGGCAAAACTGGATAACCATCCTTGTAGAAGAAATGAATTATTAACCCTTAATCCTCTTGCCCTGTACAAAAAGTCAACTCCAGATGACAAAGAACTCAAAGTGAACCAACCTGAAAGATTCGTGATAGAGAACTATTAAAGGCAGGCAGAGTTAAAGTACAAACTTAGGCTAAATAAGTTCCTTAACATCAGAACAGCTTTGTTCTGCATGCGAAGAATAAGGGTCGGCGACACATTGGACCACGGGACTCATATTATACTCAAACGCTTTCTTCACATCACAAAAACAAGTGATAGATCGGAAGACAGTAAATATAAGCCCACAGAGGGTGGGATGGAAAAACCTTACACCCCTCAGAAATCATCTGAACAAAGATTGATTTCCAGAATACTATAACACTACTCAAAAAACAAAGAGAAAACAAAAGCGCAACTAAATAGATGGAGCAAAGATCTGAAGAGTAACTTTGCAATGTGAGCGATATTAGAGAGATGTGTGAGAACAACACCTTCACAGAAGTGTTCAGCACTCACTAATCATTAAGTAAATGCAAATCAAAACCACTAACACTTCAGATATCATCTCACTCCAATAACGCAGGCTAGGATAAGGGAAAACAAGATGATATCCATGTTGGAGACTTTTGGTTGTGGGGCCAAAGCGGGAACCATCTCATCCCACTGCTGGTGGGAATTGTTCAGAAACTCATACGGCCCACTATGGAAAACAGGTGTGGAGAACCCTTGGACGATTTGAATGAACTTGCCACCACGGCACCGCAGCCATACCAATCCAGGAGTACCCCGAAGACGTCACCCCACGCGCAGGAGCTACATGCACAGCCAATGTTTATTTCGCTCTCTTCACAATTAGCAGGAGCTGGAACCAACCCATCAACTTTCCCTCAACTCGATTGAGTGGATAGAGAAATCAACTGGTACATCTACACAATGGAGAGTTCTTGTGCAGCATTAAAGAAAGGTTGACTCATGAGCTTTGCAGGAAAATGGCTGGAGCTAGAGGGAACATCATGCTGAGTGAAGTAACACAGTCCCAGAAAAAACAAACAACGAATGATATCCCTATCTGTGGATGCTAGTGCCAATTACCCAGTTGTAAGTATTTCTTGTGTATGGCCCCCTGAGCTTTTGTTGGAAAGCAGTTGGGAGTGATGCATATTGGAAACAACAACAACAAACAACAGCACAGCTGCAAACAAACAACAACAACAACAACAACAGGAAAGGACTGTATCAAAGAACTGACTTGAAACAGTGAACTCTGCTCAAAATAGTCAATTTCCACATGGAGAATGTCGAGAAAGACTGAGAAAGAGATTTAAAGCATGTTTGGCAAAATGCATGAGCTCTTGGTGGGGTGGGGCATAGGGTGGGAACACGGGTCTAGACTTGATAATTCTTGTACAAAATATATATTAAAAAAACAATAAAAAAATAAATGTGTTTTGGGTAAGGTCCTCTGAGATTGTAGAGGAAATCAAACTTCGGTTCTCTTAACAAACTTCTGTGCGCATAACACAGACCACTTCTGCGACCCCAAAAGGTATTAGGATTTCACCCCAACAGCAAGCAAGCAATCATTTGTGCTGTGGTCAGCAGCCTTCTAATTAAGCTGAATTCTGTCACCACCTACCTGAATGAGGCACCCTTGCTTCAGAAGGCCAGTTGTAATTGCCGAGTTGTTTTACCTGTGCTTCTGAATGATTGGCTAGACCCCCCTTTCCTACAACCCACTACTTAAGTTTAACTACTTAATCAGAGCAGCTCATAGAACCCAGAGCAACAACACACCTGCCTCACTAAGGCTACAGAAGTGATTGTGAAAAAAACATTTATCTTTTTGAGACAGGGTCCCCTTGTAGTTCCAGCTGTCTTGGAACTCACTCTGTAGACCAGGCTGGCCTTGAACTCACAGAGATGCACCTGCCTCTGCTTCCCAAGTGCTAGGATTAAAGTCGTGTGCCACCACACCCAGCAAAACGCCCCTCTTTATTGTACTTTTTAGTGTAGCTTTGCTGGAAACCAGGATGAGCTGCACTCTTTCCCATCTGCTGTCTTAACCCAGATAACTCATTTCTTTTTTTGTAAGTTCATTTGTTTGATATATAAAAAGATGCTAACATTTAGATTAAGGGAGGCTTTTTTAAAAATTTTGAATTTGAGTGTAGAATTGTGAATTTCATCCCCAAGTTGTTAATATCGAACAGTTGGAAGTATGCTTTTAACATCCAATTAGTATTGTGATCTACTCTGAAGTAACTTAGAAGATGACTAGATGAAAAAAATTTACTATATATCATCTTATGAAGTAGAGCTATGCTTTATTGAAAGAGATCTTAATATAGACTTTGAGCATGACAATTAAGAGAAAGAAGTATGTGGGAAAATAAGCCACACCTACATTTTAAAATGTGCATATTTTATTTTAATTAAAATACACACACACACACACAAAAACCCACAGACCTGATATTTATTTATTTATTTATTTATTTATTTATTGTCTTTTTGAGACAGGGTTTCCTATAGCCCCAGGTGTCCTGGAACTCACTCTGTAGACCAGGCTGGCCTTGAACTCACAGAGATCTGCCTGCCTCTGCCTCCCGAGTGCTGGGATCAAAGGTGTGCACCACCATGCCCGGCTTATTTATTTTTTATGTGTTTGAGGTTTTGCCTGGATGGAAGTATGGTGAAATGTGTCCTTGGATGCTCATGAGCGAGATACAAGATCCCCTGAATTGTAGTTAAGATGGTTGTTAGCTACCATGTAGGTGCTGGGAACTGAACCTGGGTTCTATGCAGAAGCAGCTGGTGCTCTTAACCGCTGAGCCGTCTCTTCAGCTCTCAGGACCTGATTTTTAGGAAAAACATTACTGGGTCTTGGCTGCGATAATTCAGAGCTAAGTTTTAGAGAATTAAAATGGGATTCCCTTTACCGATCGGGTAGAGCACAGTGGAGCCTTGGAGGAAAGAGAGCTTTGCTGCCCTCTTGTCTGGCTGGAGACAGCCCGGATGATGGCCTCAGTATCAGTTATAGCCAGCAGGGGGCGCATTCTTTTGCTTTCATAAGAATGGCCTTGAAGTTTTATTGCCGGGCGTGGTGTGCGCACGCCTTATATTCCTAGCGCTTGGGAGGCAGAGGCAGGTGGATTTTGTTATGAGTTCAAGCCAGGCTCTTGGTCTACAGAGTTGAGTCCAGGACAGCTGGGTCTACAAGGGAGACCCTGTCTCAAAAAGACAAAAAAAAAAAAAAAAAAAAAAAAAAAAAAAAAAAAAAAAAAAAAAAGAATGCCTTTGAAGTTTATATTTTTGTGTGGTCTCATCTAGAAAGGTAACGTTACCTATAAAACAAAAAATGATATGATCTGGAACAAACACCTTATGAAAAAGAGTTCTGTAAGCCAGATGTCGCAGTCACATCTGCACTCCTAACACCTGGTGAACTGAGGTAGAAATACAGTGCATTCGAGGCATGAGCTATGTAGCAAGACCCTGCCTGAAAAGAAAAACAAAAAGAGGTAGAAAGTTCTCACGCCCCTGTCTTGAAAGGGCAGCTTTCCTCCTATAACCATGGGATAAATTGGCCACGTCCTGGGGGGTCTCTGCATCCATCCATCATTCCCTTCCCTAGTCAATTAAATCACACTTTTTTTTTTTTTTTTTTGAGACAGGGTTTCCCTGTACCCCAGCTTGTCCCTGGATCCACTATGTAGACCAGGCTGGCCTTGAACTCAGAGATCTTCTGCCTCTGCCTCCGGTGTGGTGCTGTGGATTCAAAGGCGTGCACGACCATGCCTGGCTATAAAGTATCCTTTTGTTTCTGATGACGGTCTCCCTGTAGCCCCAGCTGTCCTGGAACTCACTCTGTAGACCAGGCTGGACTTGAACTCACAAAGATCCGCCTGCTTCTGCCTCCCAAGTGCTAGGATTAAAGGCGTGCGCCACCTCGCCCGGCAGAAATCACACTCTGTTTTTCTGTCTCTACCGGATCATTCCAATTGATTTTACCTTTAATTAAAACTAAGCACTAGTTTTTTACTTGCACATTAGATCACCATTCTGCTTTTGTATCCCTATGCTCACTTGAAAAATGGATAATGATATTGTCCCTATTGATCTCAGGAATGTTTTGAAGACAAAATTGAACATTTTGAAATGTGCATGTTAAATGTGCATGTGTATGCATACTCAAAGAAGTTCTGTGCTGGATGCTGAGGGACAAACAATAGAACACACCGCATCTGTATTTTCATTACCCTTCTTATTGCTGTGACCAAATACCAGAACAGAAGCACATTGAGGGAAGAGAGACTTCTTTTGGCTCAAGGTTGATGCAGTCCTTCCTGGCAGGGCAGTGGGCAGTTCAGCAGACCAAAACGCAGAGAAGGGATACTGTGCTCAGCTGATTGTCTCCTTTTTATTCATTCGAGGACCGCAGTCCATGGGATGGTGCTACTACATTCAGGGTGGGTCTTCCCTCAGTTAAAAACCCCTGGAAATGTTCTTAAAAGACATGCCTGGGGCTGGAGAGATGGCTCAGAGGTTAAGAGCACTGGCTGTTCATCCAGAGGACCTGAGTCCAATTCCCAGCACCCACATAGAGTTGTTAGCTGTCCATAACTCCAGTTCCAGGGGATGCAACACCCTCTTATGGCCTCTGCATGGGCACTGCACACATGCGGTGCACTTACATGCAGGCAAAACACTCATAAACATACAAATAAAATAATAAAATGTAAAAAGACATGCCAAAATGTGTATCTCCTAGGTGATTCCAGATTTAGTCAAGTTGGAGAATAAAGATTAACTATCACAGTATCCTTAGTGAGCTTCTCTGAAAATGAAGATTCCAAGAAGCAAGCCAAAACATTTATAATATAATTATTGATACTCTTTTTTTTTTTTAATTTTCTGTATGTGTATGTATTGTCTGCATGCAAGTCTGTGCACCCGTGACGTGCAATGCCGCGGAGGTCAGAAGAGGCTGTCAGACTCCCCTGGAACTGGAGTTCTCCGATACTCTTAACGGTGGCCCTGATGTGTTGAAATTGATTTTAGATAACTTCCATTTTCACAGAGTATCTGTTAGTAATCTGTCCTTCCAATAATCAGCCAGCAATGGTGATTTTAACTGTGCCATATTCAGCCTGATATGCTAATAAAATTCACAGTAAAACTATGCACTTTTATGAAAGTTTAGGGGCAGTGCTTAGAAGAAAGTGTTATTAATACAGAGGAGTTTCAGGCAGACCAAGGCTGAGTTGAAGTTCTTTAGGGAAGGATTTGACTGTCCTCTTACTGCAAACAACAACAAAAAACTTTAAAAAAGATTTTATAACTAGAGCTGTAAAACTAGAGTTATATAACTGGAGTTATAGATGGTTGCCAGCCACCATGTGGGTGCCGCGCATCAAACCCAGGTCTTTGGCAAGAGCAGTCAGTGTTTTTAACTGCTAAGGCATCTTTCCAGCCCCAAACAAACAAAAACCTTTGAGTATCAGAAAGATGGAGTCAGACTCCACCGTTGTTTCTGTATACAGTTCTTCTTTGACGTTTTCCTTGGGCCCACTTTTCAGGACACAGGCCATGCCCCAGCACCTGCTGGGACAGGGACCGGCTGCCGGCAAGTTCTCCAAGAGCAGGAGTGGAGAAAGGTGAGCAGAGTGACTCAGAGGGTCCTGAGGGGCATGAGGGGTACATGGGCTGAGATGACGGACTCTGGAGTCCTGTGCCAGACTCCCCATTTTGCCATTTCTAGCTGTGCAATCTCATTCAAGTTCCACAGCCCCTCTGTGCGCTTCTCTCATCTGTAATGATTCAGATGTTACTTCATTGGGGGTTAAGCAAACGCCTGTTCAAAGCCTTGCCTGGCTGCGTTTTCACTTGGTTATAATTCCTGCCATGAGAGGTTTATGGACTGTCATTCCCACCTGTGTTTGTATCCTTGCCTTTTTGAGGCAGTTATGAAGGTTGCTGGAGGTTTCTCTGCATTTAAAAGCAATTGATGGGTTTGGATTGTTTGAGGAGCAGCTGTTGAATAATCATGATTAGGGATTTTGTACTCAGTTTTTTAGCTCTTTGCGAAAGGATCGCCCACTCTTCTCCAGTAACATGCAGAATCAATTCTCCTTTATGTGTCTTAGTTGAGAATATTATTTGAAACATATTTTTGGATCCATGTTATATGTGAAAGTTGACCTTGTGTGAACAAAGGTGGTAAAGCTGAAATAAAAATTCATGAATCATTTCGAAGGAACAGGATTAGAGACTGGGCATGATGGATCACCCCGTAAGCTCAGCAGGATCCCAGGGAGTTCCAGGCCAGCCCAGACTGCACTGTCAGTCCTCTCTCCTCTGGGGGGGGGGGTAGGATTAGAAGAGAGTGACAGAGCCAGCCGTGGAGCCACAGGCCTTTAATCTCAGCACTTGGGAGCCAGAGCAGACAGATCTCTTGAGTTTGATGCCAGTTTGGTCTACACAGTAAGTTCCAGGGCAGTCAGGGCTACATAGATCCCATCTCAAGAAACAAAGACAACAAAACCCCCCAAACCAATGAACAAACCAAAATGCAAATCAAAGGAATGACAGAAATGTGCCATGTGGGCAGGAGGGAAAAAGTGCCAGGGACTCCAGGCACAGAGAGCAGCGCGGACACCGTGTGAGCACCCGACACCTGCGACGTCCACCCTGCATTCGAAGCTGTGGGCTGGAGGGATCCGGCAGAAGTAGAGGTCAGAGTTGAGACCGTATTCGGTGGTGTGTGTGTGGGGGGCGTGACTGATTTCATAGACCAGTGAGGACAGGCTGATGAGGGTGAGTGGACATAGGGAAGAGGCCAGTGCAGTAGACCAGTAGAGTTGTTGGCCCGGGAATGCAGGAAGCACACTGAGATGCGTAGGAGTATGACTCCATAGACTAGCGGGAAGGCTACGGAGATATGGAGAGAGGAGGAAGCCCAGGGGCCTCAGGGCTTGGGTGAGGTGGGGCAGGCACCTCTAGGTGTGGCAGCTGGGGAAGAACGTGGAACTTCAGGGAATGGGGGGGGGGGCCCTGGTAGCCGGAAGAGCCATAAATGGAAGAGCCCACAGAGAAGCACAGAGTTGAGTGGCTGCTGGGAGCCAGAGGCAGAGTTGGAGGAGATGCGGTTTTAGCTACAGAACAGTTCTCACAAACACATGCCGCGATGCCATGTGTGCACACAAAATTCTATCGAGAAGTCAGATGGCGTGAGGACTCAGAGGGGCACAGGATTTTTGCTTTATTTTAAAAATATTTTATTTATTATTTTTAGTGTATGAGTATATTGTCTTCATTTAAGTAGATTCATGTTGTATAATGCCCGTGGAGGTCAGAAGAGGACATCAGAGCCCCTGGAACTGGAGTTAAGGACAGTTGTTAGCCACTATGTAGGTCCTCTGCAAGAGCAGCCAGTGGTCTTAACCACTAAGCCACGTCTCCACTCCCCTTTTTGCTCTTAAAATGTGATGATATAGGGTGTTTATACTGGGCGAAGAGACTACTGCACTTTGTTATAAGGGTGTTGCAGTCATCTCAGAGTTTTGTTGATAAGATGGACTGAGAATTAGATCTGCTGTCTTGGCTTAGATCCTTTGGTTAGGATTGAGTGATTTTTCTTCTGAACCCCACCATTCTCCATACTTACTTCTACTAGGGTACCAATAATATTCTATATGTTTATACATCTGTGTTCTCCCTCCTGTCATTATATACAGACCCAGAGGAGGGGCCATGCCAGTTGACATTTCTTCCTTGGTATTTATTACAAAACTTTGCATAGTAGTGGGTGGATATGTGTTATGAGGATGGAGAGTCGCACAGGATAATTAAGAGATGGGATCAGTGTTAACCTGGTATGTGGATACCTGTGTTCACATGTGTGCATGCCATGTGAAGCAGGTGACTTGATCATGGAAACAACATGTCAAGGTGGGCCCAGAGCTTAGGAGTGACTTCAAATCTGGTATTGTCACTTTGCTTTGATAAGTGGGAAAGACTGGGTTATGAAGGGGCAGTAGCAGGGCTCTGCTGAGACCAGAACTCATGACGGGAGTCCATAAACATGCAGGGACTTTGTGACTCTCAGAGCTCATGGGAAACTCTGGGAATTAATCTAGTGCGGCTTCCAGTTGAATGTAGGATGTTACTGTGTATGAAATACTTTCTTAGAATTAAAGCAATTTGAGATTATGGGTATTATCCAGGAGACATGTAATCAATGGCAATGTTAGTGTATTTTTATATGAGAGTGGAGAGGAAAAATAAAAGGATGGTTTTCTCAGGCTGTGGAATAGTAGATAGGTCATTAGATGTACTGCATGGAGAACATCTTCCTATCAGCATTGTGAAAACTGTATTGGTGCTGCATGTGCAGTGGACCTCGCTCTCTCCCTGAGCTGAAGTGGTGGTTTCTGACTCGTCTTGATTTTTTTCTTATTTTCAATGGATGATACATCACTGAAGAATAACTATTTTTCTGATAAAGACATGATCAAGAAGATGTTAATGCACTATATATAGAAAGATATTTTGGGCTGGGCGTGGTGGTACAAGCCTTTAATCCTAGCACTTGGGAGGCAGAGGCAGGTGGATCTTTGTGAGTTCAAGGCCAGCCTGGTCTAGAGTGAGTTCTAGGACAGCTGGGGCTACAGGGAAACCCTGTCTTGAAAAGACAAAAAAAAAAAATAGAAAGATATTTTGGTGTTGCATGTTGGAAAAGACTGGTTTCCGATGAATGTGTGCTGTCTCCGTGTCCCACTTACTTAAGCTCTTTGTGTATAGCCCCTGTGTATAGAGAGCAGTGTGTGTTGCATGTGTGTTGTTCCTCAGGAGTTCATTATTATTTTTTTTAATTTTTTAAAATTTTATTTATTTCTGTATGTGTATGAATGTACTGTCTGCATGCAAGTTTGTGCACCCATGTCGTGCAATGCCGCGGAGGTCAGAAGAGGGTGTCGGATTCCCCTGGAGCTGGAGTTCTCCTGGAATTGGAGTTTCAGACGGTTCTAGGCTGCCATGTGGGTGCTGGGGATCAAACCCAGGTCCTCTGTAAGAGCGGTCGGTGCTCTTAACTGCTAGGCCATCTCTCCAGCCCCAGGAGTTCATTATTTTTTTGAGACTCTCACTGACCATTCTTTTTTTGAGACTCATTGATTAGGCTTGGCTCTCTGGCCAGCATGCCCTGGGAGTACAAGTGTGTGCATTCCACCCTGGCTTTTGTCATTCTGGGGATCCTGCCCAGTTCCTCATGCTTGTGCTGCATGCACTTTACTGGGGAGCTATCTCCCCAGCCCTACCCTGCTCCCTTTCTTTCTTTGTCCAGTATTGCCTTCCCAACACATTCACAGAAGGGACTTGTCTAGGACCTAGTGGCAGAGTAGGACAGTTGGCTTGTGGTCTTTCCTGTCTGATTTTTTTTTTTTTTTTTTTTGGTCTTTTTGAGACAGGGTCTCCCTGTAGCCCCAGCTGTCCTGGAACTCGCGCTGTAGACTAGGCTGGCCTTGAACTCACAAAGATCCGCCTGTCTCTGCCTCCCAAGTGCTAGGATTAAAGGCGTGCGCCACCACGCCCGGCTCCTGTCTGATTTTGAGTGTGGTGAACATTGCTACGGATGGATACAGTAGTTGCAATCTGTTTCTGGGTCTTTCGGTGCAAGATGGGAAAGGTCTTCTCACATTTTGCTGACACTACCCAGAATGGCCAGTAGAGGGCAGGCTGGCTCTGTTCCCTGGTCTGGGACTTGGGATTCTGTCCCCTGCCTGCTGTCTCTAGTCCCCACCAACTTTCTGACTTATCAGATCACAAAGATTTTAGAATCAGTTGTGTAGTTAAAAGCTAGCTGGAAAGTGACACAGAATTGGTTTCCTTGTTTTCTCCGTATACCTTGACACTTTGAAGAACCTCTCATTCAGTCTGTGCAGTCTCAGCATCTTTCTGGCCTAATCTCTTTCTCCACAACAGGGATAAAGGACTCATCTTTAAGCTTCTGTAAATGTGGGATTTGAAGTTTGAGGTTTTGGATGATGGTCCTTAGCCTGACATCAGAGAGGCCTTTTCCATTCAGTCCCTATAGAAAGACAGAGACTTTTATGGAGCAAAATGGTCTATATGTATCCATACAAACTGAGATGTGGTGATTACAACAGCTGGTCCCCACTGAAAACAGAATACAACATTGGTGCGCGCGCGCGCGCACACACACACACACACACACACACACACACACACACATTCTGAGCTGATTACACTCAGAGTCTGCATCATCTCCCTCTATGGAGAAGGTCTTTGGTTTGCCGTTTTCTAGCTAATTAACCAGCACCGTGTTTCCTTTTTCACATTTGGCAAGTTATTTTTTTAGAAACAAGTCATTTCTGACATTTCTTGAGAAACTTGAAGGTGGCTAGATTTCTCCTTGATGAGTTACATGGTGGGCTGATGCACAAAGGAATGTTCCGGATGTCACTAAACCCTGTTTGTCGTGCCCTGACTGTGTCTGCAGGCCCTCGTGGGGCACAGCCGGCTCTGTTGTCTTTACCTACAAGCTGCGCCCTTTCCTCTGCTATTCTGGAGTTTGTGGCAGAGCTGGGCTAACCTCGTTGAAGCTGCTCCTTGGTTATTGTACCAGTGCTTTCTTTGTGCTAGTTGGTAAATAACATAAGGGAAGTTTGTAGAACCAATGGATGTCCCACTCAGTTGGGAACACACAGGGAACAAGTATGTTTTAGAACTTGCAAAATGTTTTGATCTTGCTCAGATAAAGTTATCTGGTTATATTTTATTAACATAGAGGTTAGAGTATTGGTTTAGACAGACACGGTTCATATTCCAACTTACTGGTTGTATGACTTTGGGAAGGTTACTTCATTTCTCTTTTTTCTTTTTGGTCTTTTTGAGACAGGGTCTCCCTGTAGCCCCAGCTGTCCTAGAACTCACTATGTAGACCAGGCTGGCCTTGAACTCACAGAGATCCCCTGCCTCTGCCTCCTGAGTGCTGGGATTAAAGGCGTGCGCCACCATGCCCGGCTGTTACTTCCTTTCTTAGTTTGTTCATGCCTTCCTTCTTATTTCTTTGTGTTGTGTGACTCTTCTACAGGAGATGTGAAGACGTCTATTTGCCCCAGGAAGGGTACCAAAAGAACAAGGAAATGGTTCCACTGAAGTCTAGCTGGGTGACTTGATGAGTTTATTGGGCTGACTTACATAAACATGGGTGAGGAGTTAGTTTCTGGACTCAAAGCAGCTGCATCACCAAAAACACACTCCAGCATGGGTGACGATTCCTGAAAGCTGCATCATTGCGATCTTGTACACACCTTATGGGCTGTTCTACTACATAAGCCTCCTCCCCAGCAATTGTCTACCACTTCTCTACCTTTTGGGAGGGGAGAGGGTCATGAGTCACCCAACATTTTTCTTTTATAATGAAAAAAATAAGAAGTACAAGGAAAAATACAGTAATTTGCAGTATCCCACTACCCAGAATTAACTACTGAGGTCGGTGTGGCTAAGTCATCCTTAGCCAGTCTTTTTCCTTTTCCTAAATAACATTACCAACAATACATGCAAACCTTTCTTTTACTTTTTCTTTTTTCTTTTTGGTCTTTTTGAGACAGGGTCTCTCTGTAGATCCAGCTATCCTGGAACTTGCTTTGTAGATCAGGCTGCCCTTGAACTCACAGAGATCCACCTGCCTCTGCCTCCCAAGTGCTAGGATTAAAGATGTGCACCACCACACCAGGCCTCTTTTACTTTTTCTACTTTGTTGAGGTAAATAAGACAAAGTACATAGTCCAGTGCCTGATCTGTAGTCAGCAGCCGATGCCTGATAGTTAATATCCTTCTCCTCCTTCCACCCTTGCTTCCATTTTTGTGCATTTCTATTAGAAAATATAATCCTGGTGAATCCTGAATCCTGATAAACATATAAAAATGCATGTTTGACAAGCTAGTTCTTCTTCTTCTAGGATATATTTGCACCCCCCCAACTTGAGAAATTGTTACTCCATATGGACACACAGAATACAGCATAAAGTTTATTTGTACTACAAATGATGAAAATGCATTTGAAGACCAGCAAACTTCTTAGTAAATGATAGGCTGCCTTTGGCAAACTTTCAGAAAATACAGTGGTTGAACCAAATTTCTGAAAATTACATGCATTATTTAAAAATTCAAATATTGGAGGAAGAGAAAGATCGAAACAAAGATGGCTCACTACAGTCTACAATGAAGGATGGATTTTCTGCTTGCAGTGATCTCACAGAGCCAACAGCTATGGGGTAATTAACGCTGGGACTGTATTAATTTCTGAAGAGTAGGAAAGGATATATTTGACTACACTGTAGCAAATACTCTGAAAACAGCTTAAAAATCAAGATGAAAGATGTGAGGAATTTGCCAGTTAAAAATGAATGTTCCTTTCTTAAAAAAAAATTCTTTTTAAAGATTTATTTCATTTGAATTTCAAATTTCATGTGTGTCTGTGCACATGAGTGCAGGTTCCTGTGGAGTCCAGAAGAGGGTGTCCAGTCTCCTGGAGCTGGAGTTAATGTTGGTTGTGGGTTTCCTGATGTGAGTGCTGGGAACTGAACCTGGGTATTCTGAGAGGACAGTAAGTGCCCTTAGCCACTGGGCTGTCCCTCCAGTCCCATGAATCTTCCTGTTTATTGGCTTCTGGGAATTGTTTTGCATGGACTCTCCAGGTCAAGGTGGATGGTAACATAATTAAAGAGTACAGGAACTCAGGCTGGAGAGATGGCCTAGTGGTTAAGAGCGCTGACTGCTCTTGCAGAGGACCGGGGTTTGATCCCCATCACCCACATGGCGGCTGAGAACCATCTTTAACTCCAGTTCCAGGGGAATCTGACGCCCTCTTCTGACCTCTGCGGCATTGCACGACATGGGTGCACAGACCTGCATGCAGACAGTACATTCATACACATAAAGAATAAATAACTGTCGTGAAAAGACCAAAACAACAACAGCAACAACAACAACAACAAAAGAATAAATAAAATAAAAAAAGTATTAAAAAAAAAAAAAGAGTACAGGAGCTCAAATGATCTGGTGGCCAAGCTGGTAACCTACAACAGCGTTACCATAGAAGTTGTCGTGGCTGGCTTTGGTTGCCAACTTGACAGGCTGGAAAGAGGGAGCCCCAGTTGTGGAGTTGCTTTCCTTGGACTCGCCTGTGGGCATGTCTGTGAGGCATTTTCTTGATTGTTGATGGGAGGATCCAGCCCACTGTGGGTGGTGCCATCCTTGGGCAGGTAGTTCTGGACTGTAAAAGAAAGCAGGCTGAGCACAGGCCAGAGGAGCAAGCCAGGTAGCCTCAGTTCATGCCTTGAATTCCTGCTCCAACTTCCCTCAGTGATGGATGGTAATCTGGGAATTGTAAGCTGAAATAGATCCTTCCTCCACCCCCAAGTTAGTTTTGGTCAGAGTACTTTATCATAGCAATAGAAACCAGGCTAGAACCCAAGTGAAAAATGTCTTTAAAAGCAATCCAATTGGGAGGCAGAGGCAGGCGGATCTTTGTGAGTTCAAGGCCAGCCTGGTCTACAGAGCGAGTTCCAGGACAGCTGGGATTACAGGGAGACCCTGTCTCGAAAAGACCAAAAAAAAAAAAAAAAGCAATCCAAGTGCCTTAAAACAATTATATTAATGATCGAATAAATAATATGTACACAGAGAGTGTCCTGTGTGGCAGCTTCCACAATACACGCTTTGCATGTATTATCTGCTCCCAGGAATAATGCCTATGGAATTGGTTCTTTAGTTGTCCCATTTTTCTGGATAAGAAAACTGAGATGTTGCCCAAGTCACCATTGCTTCCAATACACAGAGCCAGGTTTCCAACCCAGACAACTGTTTTTAGAGTCTGTGCTCCTTAGCTACTGTTTTGTGTTGCTGCCCTTATATTACATTTATTTGTGAGATGAGTAGCGCCAGTATTGTGATAGCTGAGTATCACATACTTTGGAAACTTGTCAGGGAATCTAAGAATAGTTTGTGGATTTTTTTTGTACATTGCACAAATGTTAGTCAAAATAACTGTTCATAAACACATCTGCTTATTTCTCTCATAATTGAATAAAAAGTCATTTTTTTAAATGAGTAGGAAGGTATGACTCTTTTCTTGACATGGTGACTCTCTGATCCTATTTCTTTTCAACATTCATGTACCAGGTGTCAGATGTGTACACAGCCCCATGCTAGCTGCAGGCGGGGGTAGAGAGAGATGAAACAATGAATAAGAATTTGTTTCTGCACTCAAAGAACTTTATGATTTATTGAAAGGAAAAGTTTTCATATAATTATTTACAAGCTGAACCTGGAGGTACACACCTTTAATCCCAGCACTTGGGAAGCAGAGGCCGGTGGATCTCTGTGAGTTCAAGGTCAGCCAGGGATTACAAAGTGAGACTCGAGAGAGAGAGAGAGAGAGAGAGAGAGAGAGAGAGAGAGAGAGAGAGAGAGAGAGAGAGACTTACAGAATGACCATGTGTATCGTTTTCTATGTTAGAAAGTTATTTAACATTTCCTCAAAGTATACTATCCTATAGATTTAACACCTCTAATATAGAAATCCAAAATGTAAAACTTTTTTGAGTCCCAGTATGATAATGGCAAGCAGAAAACTATAATAAACTTTGCTTTATGCACAAAATTTTGTTTTGAGACAGTCTCACTAGCTAGCCTAGATAAGCCTCAGGTTCTTGAGTGCTAGGATTAGAGGTGTGTATCACCATATATGGCCTCAAAATTATTATGAATATTGTACACCATCTTCAGGCCATGCATATAAAATATAAGTGAAATTCAGGTCCCACCCCCATGATTCCTCAGTATGTATGTGCAGATATTCCAAAGTCTGAACAAAACTCCCAAATTTGAAAGACTTCTGTTCACAACCATTTTGGTTAATGAATACTGAAGCTGTACTTAAGTATTGAGTGCCAGGAATGTTTAAAATTACTGGTAGCATTTTTTTTTTAAAGACACTCTGCATTTCTTCCCTAGGAGTTGGCAAATCTGATTGATGTTGACATTCTGCCAGATTGACATTCTGCCAAGTGATGCTCTGTTGTTAGCAGGGACTAAAGACAGTGGTAATTATAGGTGCCAGTGCTGCTACATTAAAGTCACGAGTGGAATATGCCACACTGGTACTGCTGGAGGACTGGGGAAGTGTTTACATTAAGCTGTCTGCTTCCCTAGGAGGTTTGCTCTGTTACCAAAGCTGAAACTCAAGAACATAAACATGACCATTTCCCAGGATACATCTGTGGCTTCCTGCATCCCAGACATCTTTCCCATCAGGGTGTGTGTGAGCCAAGGGTCGCCCTACATGGAGGACTAAGTTGTCACCTTGGCACAATACCACTTGTTCCTAACCCTGACTCTTGACTCAAGAATGCATTGCTGTATTCTCCCTCTGGTCATGTATATTAAAAAAAACTTTCCTATTTCATCTATATTTTTATTGTTTGAGAACTTCATGTGTGCGTGTGTGTGTGTGTGTGTGTGTGTGTGTGTGTGTGTGTTTTGATCAGATCTACCCGCATTCCCTCCCCTTCACTTCCCCCCTATTTCCCAACCACTTTTCCCTTCCCATTTCATGTGCTCTAGCTCATCTTTAGCCTACAGAATCCACTCAACGCTGCCTGTTGGTGCATGGGTATAGGACTTTTTACTGCAATGAGGGTGGGCTCTCAAGGCTCATTTCTCCTAAGGACATTGTGAGGTATTCTGGCCAGTTGGAACTGCCCCAGAGGTGGGGCCTGGGTCCTGCCAACCTCAGGGTACTGTAATAAAAGTGCCATGTTGTTCTTTTCAGTTATAGCCCACACTAATGGAATGAGGGGCACCCGGAAGCAAGTGTACTGAGTGCCTCATTTAGTTCTCACAATGCAAGGATCGACCATTCTTGAGATGAAGAGACTGGAATGTAGACAAGACATAGAAGTAGCAAGCACTGGTGCTGGACTCGCAACCTTGGTCTGCTGTGCCCACAGTGCGTTGCCTCTTGGAGGGTCTTTGCAGGTGCAGTGACCTGTGTGTCCACACATTCCTCATCATGCAGATGTTCGCATATCTGCACTGTCTCTTCCCAAAGGACTCAGTTTGTAGAGCTAAGGCTGCAGGCCAGACAAGCTAGTATTTTGTTGATTCTAACCATTTACCCCTTCTTCCCCTTCTGATCCTTCTTTTATTAATTTTTTTTTGAGACACGGTCTCATGTCTGGGCTGCCCTCAAGAATGAGCTTCAACTTCCGATCCTCCTGCCTCTATCTCCTAAGGGCTGGGATCACAGTTTTCTACCACTATCCATGCTTATGTGGTGCTGGGACTAGAACCAGGGCTGTGTGAACACTAGGCTAATGCTCGACCATCAGAGTGATATCCCCAGCCCCAACTATGTTACTTTTAAGGGGTGATCACTGTTTCCTGTCTAGGGATGCGTGTTTTCAAGCCAAAATAACCTGTACCTATTGGTATTAGAAACCTTTCTTTTTTTCTTTTGTCATTTTTTTGAGACAGGGTTTCCCCTTAGCCCCAGCTGGCCTGGAGCTCTCTATATAGATCAGGCTGGCCTTGAACTCACAGGGATCCGCCTAGCTCTGCCTCCCGAGTGCTGGGATTAAAGGTGTGCGCCACTACGCCACGCTTCCTTTTTTTTTTTTTTTTTTTTTTATAACTAGGTCAAAAGAATCATTTAATGGCTTGGTGTAAAGGGTTAGGGAGTCTAAGCTAAGCGGTTAGTCATATCCAGATCAAACAGTGGTTATGTCGAAACTGATGAGTCCTCCAGTTCCATTCGTAATGTGGAAGTAAACACACCACAGTTATAAGAACAAATAACAAGCCGGGTGTGGTGGCGCATGCCTTTAATCCTAGCATTTGGGAGGTAGAGGCAGGCGGATCTTTGTGAGTTCAAGGCCAGCCTGGTCTACAGAGCGAGTTCCAGGACAGCTGGTGCTACAGGGAGACCCTGTCTCGAAAGACCAAAAAAAAAAAAAAAGAACAAATAACACCAGTGAGATGGCTCAGCAGGTGAAGGTACTTGCCCAACAAGCCTGGCAGCTGAATTCAGTCCCCAGAGCCCATGTAAAGGTAGGAGAGTACTGACTACACAGTTATCCTCTGGCCTCTGTGGACACCGTGGTACACCTATTAAAAAAGATAGAGTTTAGTCCTAGGCCTGTTTTCAGATGAAACTTAAAAGTGCAATGAAACAAGACTGGAAAATACCAGAAGACCAAGCACCGAAAGGGGAGACATTGGGGTCTCTGTAGTTGTTCGTGTTTAAACGGCCCTTTCACACCGTCCTTACTACTGCTCTAAACCGGAAGCTTCTGCAAGCGGGGCTTGCTGTGCTCTGCTTGCATTTCTCATGGGGCTCCACACAGGGGCTTTGCCACAGCAGATGTGCAATGGCCATATCATGTTTTCATGAGTGGAAACAAGGAATACAAAGATGTCTTTTATGGTTAGCAAAAACTTAGCTTAAGTATAGGTTGAACATCGTTCTGTAGAAAAATCCCAAATCTGAAATGCTCCAGACTCCAAAACTGAGCTACCACAGGACACTGCTACAAAGTGGAAGTCCCCAGGACCTCCCATGAGGGGACACAGTCAGGACGCTAAGTCTGTTAGGTTGCCTCAAAGTCATGTATGAAACACAAATGAATTTTATGTTTACATTGGGGTCCCCTCTCCAACATCTCTCTCTTTCTCTGTCTCTCTCTCTCTGTCTCTCTCTGTATGTAAATACTTTAAAGTATGAATAAATCCAAAATACTTCTAGTCACAAGAGTTTTGGATAAAGGAAACTCACCTTGTAATAATGAATCAATTTTAGCCATTTTGAGGAAAGAAAATACTTCACAGAAGATATCAAGCCAAGAAGAATGATATGACTTCTAAGTCTTTGGTTAATTATGCATCTGAGGTCACATGAATGCAGCTTTAAGCACATTTCCAGTATAATACTAAAAAATGTGAACTATGAGTTAAATTGTAGTCTTAGATATCTTTTGAATTTTGAAGTTTATGATCTATAAATAAAAGTGAATTTTTTTTCTTAAAATATTAGTGGAAATGTTGGGAGAGGTTTTGTTTTTGAATATATCTTACTAAATGTAGGAATGACTTTTACAGTGTGGGTAGAATCTGAACTAAGGACTTTTACTTAACCATGTAGCAGAAAAGCTACTCTTTATAAGGTAAACAGATTCACCGAGTCATATGTTCTTGCCCAGGACTTGGGCGTATGACCTGAATCCCTCAGGACTCTACTTTGCCCTCTACCCAAGAGTGAATGTTGGTGTTTTCTTTAACCTATCAAAGTGCTGAAAGTGGTGTGGTATTCTCATTGAAAACAGTGAGAGTAATTGAGTCTGCTTGACATTTTAGGCCTAAGGGTCAAAGGGCACGATTCTGGAGATGGCGGTGGATCCTAGCTTCGGCTTTCCCAGTGGATGCTTGGAGATACTGCTTGAATAAATGTACGGGGCAGCCTGCTTTGAGAGGACAGTTCTCAGAGAAACCAGAAGGAACAGGTGGTTCTCAGAGTTTGGGTCCCCTCTTAGCCTTAAATGCTAAGAATCAGGCTGTTCTTTTATTGAGGTTTACCTGTGACATGGCATAGTAATGCCTCGACTGCAGAGAATGTTTCTGCAAAGCATAAATAGCAATACTGGGAGGCAGAAGAAAGCTGAGTGTGATGTGTTATTCAAATTTCAAAGCTGCTTTGTTCTGTGTATGATGGAACCCTTTCTCAGAATTTAACAGAGTTAACAAAAGCCACACTTGATTGTCTTAAAGGATGCCTGTATTTAAATAGAGAAACTGTTTTTATGACTAAGACAAAAAAATCATATAAAAAGAAAGTAAAGTGTTCCATGTGCATCATATGACATGTCAGAAAATTGTAAATCTTTTTCCTTCCTGTGACTCTGCCCCTGTGTCTCCTTCGTAAGGGAGAAATGGTCCTGATGCTGATCTCTGTGAGCTCACTGTGGGCTCAGCCTGGATGTTCAAGGGCAGCCAGATCTACATAGCAAGTTCCAGGCCAGCTGGGACTACAACAGGGAGACCTTGTCTCAAAAATACCAGAGGGGGAGAGGGAGAGAAAGAGAGAGAGAGAGAGAGAGAGAGAGAGAGAGAGAGAGAGAGAGAGAGAGAGAGAAAACCTTATGTAGGTTTGAGGAGAATGTTACCTTTTTAGGGAGGTGGCTACAGATACTTTGTTAGCTTTTCATTATTATAAAAATAATTGAGATAATAAAGAGAAGAGGTTTATTGGGGTCACAATTTTGGAGGCTCCAGTCCATGATGGAGTTGGCAGCGAGGTTCGTGTCTGTGATGAGGCAGCACATCACAGCGGGAACTCATGCTGGAGAAAACCCCTCCCATATCACCTTATCAAGAAGGAGGAACCAAAGTTCCAATTTCTCTTTCAAAGGCATGGCCCAGTGACACAGGGGACTCCCATTCAGAGTTCCTACCTCTTAAAGGCTGTAGCAGCTCTCATTACTGCTAAGGACCAAGCCTTTGGGGGACATTTAAGAGCCAGACTATAGCAGGCGCTAGGAGATGTATAGAAAGGCTGCTTTTATCATTGAGGAGTGATCTTCAAAATTGTAGGACATACCGAAAGGGAAATACTGGTTTCTGTGCTGGCACACCCTTCACACTTTTTGTGAGAACTCAGAATGCACCTGTCTCCTGCCTAATGGGGGATGCATTAGACAGTATGATCTGTAAGACCCATCTGACCCTCAGAGACGTGTGTGCTCATAATTCACTGTGCAGAGCGTGGCAGCCGCCAGACCAGCCAGCTGCCGTCTGGGGATGATCTCCAGACCTGAGGTCCCAGAGAGGCCTGGTTCCTTCTGGTTTCTCTCTCTTAGCAGCAGGCTTCCTGGGCCTTTTCTTCTGGTAATCGGCACCACTAGTTCTGCTCCGTCCCTGAAGATAAGCACATAGGCCTTTTTTATTTTGAGATTTTGCTGTCAAGCCAAAATAGCAATAGGAAATGGGAAAAGTTGCAGACTGATTCCCTTGGAAGCCCCTGGGACCAGCTTTTATTCCTTACGTCAGGCTCGCCTTTCCTTCAAACTTCTTGCCACTCTCCCATTAAAGGTAACATTTCCTTTCAAGAAGCATGTAGGCTGAAGATTCACAGAATGCTATGTGATCCACTGGTCCCGAATTCATGGTCTTAGTCTGGGAGCTTGAGGCTCTGTAGCTGTCCCATGGGTATTGGGCTCTGAGCCAACTGAGACATTTTCTCACAAGTCTTCCTTTTCTTTTGCAATACCAGGCACAGTCTCTCCTCTGGTATGAGGGAGTATTTTTGAGATAGGGTTTCACTTTGTAGCAAGCCAGCCTGGAACTCACCAGGTTGGTCTCAAACTTGTGACCTTCCTGCCGCACCTCTTCTTCTACTATATCTAGCCCACCCAGTGTGAAACTTACATTGGACTTTTCCCAAGCTCAACTTAATCATAACGACTGTGGATGTGACTTATCCAAATAGGAGTTTACTGGTTTCATGGTGGTAAGGACCAGTTGATGAGGGCAGAGATAGGTTGGCCTGACAGCTGAGAGCCTCAGACAGAAATCTTGAGGCTTGTTTTCCCTGGGAGTTGACTTCAGATGACATCTTTTGCTTTTGGAAAACAATATCCCAGACATGAAATAAGAAATTATGAGTCACATAATAAATATAATACCAGCCTTGTGCCACAGCTGCTTTTAGAGTATTGTATTTAACACTTATTTAATTATCTGTTTGTTATAAAGGTTGGCAGTCTTGGAGTTCCTCCCCAGTAAACAAAATAATAGTGTTTAATCCTTAGCTGTTCATTGCCTTAATAGTAGAAACACTTTTCTTCTTCTTCTTNCCAGGTCTTCTGCAAGATCGGCCAGTACTCTTAACTGCCAAGCCATATCTCCAGTCCCTGCTGAAATTATTTTCTTTTTTTTAATGAGTTTTTTATTTATTTATTTATTTATTTTGGTCTTTTCGAGACAGGGTCTCCCTGTAGCCCCAGCTGTCCTGGAACTCACTCTGTACACCAGGCTGGCCTTGAACTCACAAAGATCCGCCTGCCTCTGCCTCCCAAGTGCTAAGATTAAAGGCATGCGCCACCACACCCGGCTTAATGAGATTTTTATTACATTTTTAAAATTTTTATTTATTTATTTTTGTATGTGTATGAATGTACTGTCTGCATGCAGGTTTGTGCACCCGTGTCATGCAATGCCGCGGAGGTCAGAAGAGGGTGTCGGATTTCCCTGGAACTGGAGTTCTCCTGGAATTGGAGTTACAGATGGTTCTTAGCCACCATGTGGGTACTGGGGATCGAACCCGGATCCTCTGCAAGAGCAGTCAGTGCTCTTAACTGCTAGGCCATCTCTCCAGCCCCAATTTATCATTTTCTTATGTGTACGTGTGTACTGTCTGCGTGTAGGTTGGTGTACCCGTGTTGTGCAATGCTGGTCAGAAGAGGGTGTTGGATTTCCCTAGAACTGGAGTTAGAGATGGTTCTTAGCCGCCATGTGGGTGCTGGGAATCGAACCCTGGTCCTCTGCAAGAGCAGTCAGTGCTCTTAACCGCTGAGCCATCTCTCCAGCCCCTAGAAACACTTTTCTAAAAACCTGTCTTAACTTCTATGTACAATGGGAAGTTTTCAAGGAAGCTTTTTTTTTTTTGTTCTTTTTGAGACAGGGTCTCCCTATAGCCCCCAGCTGGCCTGGAACTCACTCTAGATCAGGCTGGCCTTGAAGAGATCCGCCTGCCTCTGCCTCCCAAGTGCTAGGATTAAAGGCATGCGCCACCACGCCCAGTGGAAGCTTTTTTTTTTAAAATGATTTTTCTGGGGCTGGAGAGATGGCCTAGTGGTTAAGAGCGCCAACTACTCTTGCAGAGGACCCAGGTTCGATCCCCAGCACCCACATGGCAGCTGAGAACCGTCTTAACTCCAGTTCCAGGGAAATCCGACACCCTCTTCTGACCTCTGCGGCATTTCACGACGCGGGTACACAAACCTACATCCAGACAGTACATTTGTACACATAAAAGAAAATGATTTTTCCTTGTAATAAAAGATGGAATGGAATGTTCATTTGGAATGTGAGCAGGCTTCTTCACTACGAGGAAGAAAAGTATTGTAACTGAAGAATTTCAGAGAATGGTCTTTTTGTCAGCCATGCCACCCAACCCTCAACCCCTGCCATCTGGGGTCTAGAGTTCAGCTCTGCTAGCCCAGAAACTTGATTTCATCAGCTCACTGCACATCAGCTGAACTGAGGGGTGCTGACCGGCTTGCTGTGCTCAGGATGTTCTTTTCTGTGCAGCAGCCCTTTGAGCCAAATGATAATCAGAGGTTTGCCTGATGAACATGACGTCATGAGCCAGAGGGTGAGGGGTGCTCTGAATGGCATGTGTAACACAGCCTCAGGCACTGCATGTGTTCTCAGGCCCAGTGAGACACAGTGTGAATAGCATCCCTTGTTAAATGAGGACACAAAACCCTCTAAGGCTTGAGCTGAGAGGTGTTCTGGAAGATGAGCTTGCATCCATTGACCTTCTGCCAGCTGTCTCCCTTTGATTTTGGGTGTTCACCACCATCTTCGGCCTCAGGACTTTGTGTTAGCCCTCCAAAACATTGGCAAGATAAAGGCAAAAACATCAGACTTCTTTCCTTTATCACCAACATAGGTTGGGATGGTCAATGGATATAAACATTTTATTTATTTTTATTTTATGTATATGAGTGTATTGCCTGCATGTGTGTAAGTGCACCCATGTAATATAATGCCTGCAGAGCCAGAAGAGGGCATTGGAGTCTCCTGAAACTGGAGTTATAGATGATTGTTAGCTGCCAGGTGGATGCTGGGAATCAAACCAGGGACCTCTGCAAGAGCAGCCAGTGCTCTTAACCATTGAGCCATCTCTCCAGCCCTGGTTAATGGACATCTTAAAATTAAGAGGAAGCTAAAGGATAAGAAATAAGTACTTCATAAAAGCATCAGGCCAACAAAGGGTAGATTTCTTTACTGGAGATGGCTGCAGATGGTTGGGAAATCGCAGGCAATCTGTAGGATGTGTGGAATAAGCACTGACTTCAGCTCGTAAAGTGATGGGTGCTGCTTTGATCCAAGCATTTTTTTAATCTCTTTTTTAAAAATTTTATTTTTGTATGTGTATGAATGTACTATCTGTATGTAGGTTTGTGCACCCGTGTTGTGCAATGCCTCAGAAGAGGGTGTCGGATTCCCCTGGAACTGGAGTTCTTCTGGAATTGGAGTTACAGACGGCTCTTAGCCACCATGTGGGTGCCGGGGATTGAACCTGGGTCCTCTGCAAGAGCAGTCAGCGCTCTCAACCGCTAGGCCATCTCTCCAGCCCTGATCCAAGTATCTTTAGTCAGGCAGCTAAACTGCATAGCTCACATACCACATTTTAACACCGTTTTGTACATTTCATTCTTAGAGTTACACAATTTTTAACAGTGTCCTCAGATTCTGGGGGTACTTTACAAAGCTTAGGATGTATAGACTGCAAAATAAGCTTGCCAGAGTAACAGGAATAACTTTTTTCTGGCTTGTTCAGACTAGCACATTTAACTATCAAGATTGTTAAAAGATACTGAATATTTCTTTCGTTAACTACAGCCATTTTTTAATTTATTTTTTTAAAAATTTTATTTTTAATTTTTATTTTTTTATTAATTTTATTTATTTCCGTATGTGTATGAATGTACTGTCTGCATGCAAGTTTGTGCACCCGTGTCGTGCAATGCCGCGGAGGTCAGAAGAGGGTGTAGGATTCCCCTGGAACTGGAGTTCTCCTGGAATTGGAGTTTCAGACGGCTCTAGGCCGCCATGTGGGTGCTGGGGATCGAAACCGGGCCCTCTGCAAGAGCGTCGGCGCTCCTAACCGCTAGGCCATCTCTCCAGCCCCTTAAATTTTATTTTTTATGTGAATGAATGTACTATCTGCATGTAGCCTTGTGCACCCGTGTCGTGCAAAGGCGCGGAGGTCAGAGGAGAGTTAAAAACGACTCTCAGCCGCCATGTGGGTGCTGGGGATTGAACCTGGGTCCTCTGCAAGAGCAGTCTGCGTTCTTAACCGCTAGGCCAGCTCTTCAGCCCTATTTAAATTTTTTTTATGTGTATGAGTGTACTGTCTGCATGTAGGTCTGTGCACCCTTGTTGTGCAATGCCACGGAGGTCAGAAGAGAGCAGCATCATGTTCCCCTGGAACTGGAGTTAAAGACGGTTCTTAGTCGCCTGTGGGTGCTGGGAATCGAACCTGGGTCCTCTGCAAGAGCAGTCAGCACTCTTAATCGCTGAGCCACCTCTCCAGCCCCCCAGCAGTTGCTTTTACACTGGAATTTCTTTCATCTGTCAGCAGGAGCCTGTTGGCATGGCCTTTGTGCTCTTTTGACGGATCCTCTTCATCCTGGAGCTCTTCCGAGTTCATCACATGCTTCAGACTAACCTGTGCCTTTTCTGGATCAGGCCTGCCTGGAGTTGGTCACTCTTCAAAGAAGCCCTGGCTCTGCTTAGTAGGCAGAGGGTTTTAGAGACCATAGCCTGGGCACTGTGGATGTTATTGTTGAGCTGTCCACCCCTCTAAGCTGATACAGTGGATGAACTTATATTTGAGAAAAAGTTTCCAATTCAAATATATTAATTATATGTCATGTGTGGCTTCATATACTTCTAGTGTTCAGGAGACTGAAGCAGGAGGATAGTAAGTTCGAGGCTAGCCTGGGGTACATAGGGAGCCTGTGTCATAAAAAACAAACATGATACAGTATTTCAGAGAAAACCCTTCTCCTTGATTATATAATTGTGTGTAATCTTGGCTTCATTTGACATTAGCCACATGCTTTCAATAGTGCATGAGTTAAAGCATCAATATTATTGAGTAAAATTAAGACTTCCCAGTTCTCTTTGTCCTTAGGGTACACAGCTCTGTTAAAGTACAATTATTTTTTCTGTGCTGTAAATGGTATTTTCAGTTAGTCTAATTTGTTTTTCATTTTTCATAGTTTTTCTTTAAAAAGTTAAATTTAATATCAATGAGCATGTTATTTCAGTGACCTTTTCTTTCTTTCTTTCTTTCTTTTTTTTTTTTTAACAGCATTGGTGGTTAATAGTAGTTCAACAGCACTGATGCTCTGGAGAACTGTAGAAACACTTTCAAAAATTGCTTCTTGCCAGGAGTGGCACGCCTTTAATCCCAGCACTTGGGAGGCAGAGGCAGGCCGATCTCTGTGAGTTCAAGGCTAGGCTGGTCTATATAGTGATTTCCAGGACACCCAGGGCTACAGAAGGACCCAGTCTCAAAAACCAACCAACCAACCAACCAACCAACAGACATCTCCCCAAACCCAAACAACTACCTAACAACCTCCCCCTTGCTTCTTAAATGGGAACACTTTTAGATAGTTGCATTTTTCCTAGAGGAGTAGCGATTATCAGTATTAGTAACATGATTCCCTTGCTTCTCTGAGCTGTGAGGATCAAGTTTGGGGGTCACCATCTACCAGTTTTTATGTTCCAAGGTGGGATTCATCCTTCCGGGGCTGCTAGGACCAGGTGGGCACTTCGCAGCTGGCTGGCACCGCGCACCTGAGGCCCCTGCACCCTCCCCGCCTTTCCCCGGGAGAAGTAGGGAGATCGCTGCCGGGTCCGGGTTGCAGCCCTCGGGAGCGGGCTTTTCGGGCTAGCAGGCTCCAGTGCACTGGGATGCCAGGATTGGGGGCCGAGGCGCCGCCTCCGTGTCCGCGCGCCCGCGCGCTCGCTCCCGTCGCCTCCTCCCCGCCCCAGCCCGCTCCAGTCTCGGGTGCAGGCTCCGCACTGCAGATGCCCGCCCGCCTCCCGGCGTTCCGCGGCTCCTGCCGTGCCTCGCTGGGACCCTCGACTCCCGAGCTCCGGCCGCGCTCTCGCTGCTCCCGCGGGAGCCTCTCGGGCTGGGACGCCCCGAGCCCTGCGCGCGGAGCCGCTCCGCCGGCGGGTCAGTGGGGGCCGAGGCGAACGGTGGCGACCCCGGGGCCCGGGGCGCTTTCGGATGCGGCAGGACAAGCTGACCGGCTCCCTGCGGCGCGGGGGGAGATGCCTGAAGCGCCAGGGCGGCGGCGGCGGCGGCGGCGGCGTGGGCACCATCCTGAGCAATGTGCTCAAGAAGCGCAGCTGCATCTCGCGGACCGCGCCCCGGCTGCTCTGCACCTTGGAGCCGGGTGAGAGGACGCGGCGCTGGGCGGTCGCGGGCGGGAGCTGCTGCAGCTGCCTGCCGGGCGCCGCGCCGCGCCGGCCTGGGAGGGCACCGGGCGCGCGGCGCCTGGGTGCGGGCAGCGGCCTCCCGGGGCGCCGAGAAACCGCCCCGCGGCCTGTGCGCGCCGCCCGGGTGCTCGGCGGGGAAGCGCGGCAGCCGAGGCTGTGTCTCCTATTGTGCTCCGGCTCTCTGGAAGCCAGACTTCTGAAGAGGTGTGTGGGTTCGCGAAATGTCTTCACCCGCAGGTCGGAGGGAAAGGCAGCGAAGGGCTGTGAGTCCTGGGCGCAGCTCTCCTGGTCCCTCTGGTCTGTGTCGGGGTGGAGAGGGCACGCGATTCCTCGTGGGCAGGTCCAGGACCGCTCCGGGTCCTGCTAGGGTAGGCCCTCTCTGACGTTTAGCATCCCGGCTTCTCTTCTCCCGGCTCGGCCTGTCTCCGCGCCAGCTCCATCACCCCGCGTCCTTGCAGGCGTTTTCAGAGCCTGGCCCAGCGCGGGCGCCTGGGCGACGGGGGTTCTGCCAGAGGGTGGCCGCCCAGGGAGCGTCTGCCTTGGCACTGAGCTCACCTTTCCCTGGAGTAGCCTCAGCAGGCTCCGGGAGGTCGGTCGTCTGCAGTGTTCCCTCTCCCACCCCACCCCCACCCCGCGCCTTCTGGGACCGCTGTCACCTAGCCACAGGAGATTTTGTCCAGGCACAGGGTCCCAAAGGGCGGAACACATCGCTGCCTTTCCGAACCTCGTGGTTTCTTTGTTTTTCTCCCCACGGAAGTGTCTAATCGCAGAGTGTAGTATTTATTCACCGTCTCCTTTTACCTCTTTTTTTTTTTTTTAGTCTTTTTCCCACATTGAAAAGTGTTTTGTATTTCTGAATCTGGAACAGCTGTGATTATCAGATGAAACATAAACCTTCTCTCTTTTTGCTCAGGAGAAAAGGGTGAAAATGACCCGATTTAAGCCTTTGCATGCGGGCGGCAAATCATCAATTCCAGTTAAAACCTGACTCATTTTTGTTCTTTGAGAAAATGGTTGTGGTTTTGACTAACCAGCCCCAGTTGGGTTTCAGCGCTGGAAGGCAATCAGCAGGACGCCCAGCAGGTGGTCCAAAAAAAGTCAAAGGAACATATTTGGCGAACATACTGCGAGAATTCCGTGGTTTTATGGGATCGGCAGAGTCAGAGAGGGAGTGAATTTCCTGAATTTTGTCGTAACAAAGCAAGTCATGTCTATTAAGTTCCTGCAGTCAGCACCCCAGGCATGGACAGCACACTTAGGTCAAAGCCCATTTCATTGATTGGCAGGAATTGGAGGCATGCTTGAGTGTTACCTCCGTCTCTATCAGTTCATTTAAACCATCTCTTAAGTGGGAAGAGGTAGTGGAGTACTTAATAGTCTGTGCAAACATAGCATGGTTTTTATTCCAAAGGTCTAAAAAGAAATGTCAAGAAATAGTGAAGAAATACCACTTGGATGCTCTGGACTCCAGAAACCCGGGTTCCGGGACATGTATCATGCGTCGTGTAGGGCTCTAAGAAGAGCATCTGCAAGTCATGGGCTTGGGCAAATTAGACACATCTTTTCTGCTTCTTGACTCCATAGGTATCTTTTTAAAAAAATTTTTCCATAGGTATCTTTTAAAAGACCACTCTATTTTCTTTTTAAGCGCTGAAGATTATTTGTATCCATACCCATCTCTAAGTGGTAGATGTTAGGGAGAGATTTTCAGTATGTGTAACTTGCATTCAGCATCTTAGAGGCAACGTCCTCATTTGACTTTTGCAGTTTGTATGACTGAATATCATTGAGAGCATTTGGCATTTCTTGGTCCTCGAACCCGTAAGTATAAGTCTTTTTAAAGTGGCTGAAGGGGCCGGGGAGATGGCTCTGTGATGAAGTGTTTGCTGCACAAGGTCGAGGATTTGGGTTCCCACCCTGAGCTTCCGTGTAAAAGCCAGCACAGTGCAAGTCTTTGCTCCAGCATTGGGGCTGGGTGTGGGTAGCTGTGGTTACAGATCTCTGGAGTTCACTGACCATCCAGCCTAGCGCAGCAAGGAGGAGCTCCAGGTTCAGTGAGACTTTGCCCCGAAATATAAAGTGGAGAGTGATTAAGGAAGACACAAGACATTGACCTCTGGCATGCATGCTTGTCTGCACACGTACATACGATACACGCATGATGTGTGTACATGCCTTAAAGCTCTGAATAGCCTAGTATACTCTATTAATTTTCCCATGTAGTATGGGTATCAAGATGGAGAAAAGCCTGAAAGGTTCTGATTCAGGTCAATATGTACTTCTCTGATGCTTCTAGTGGTACCTGCCTGCAGCGCCAGTGCTTAGGAGGTAGAGGCAGGATCACCTCCAGTTGAAGACCAGGCTGTTTTACGCAATGAGTTCCACTTGGAGGCTACAGAACAAGACCTTGTGTTAAAGAAAAGTCTTAAAATGTTACAATTAATATTTGAAATTGTAGAAAAGAATAGTATTTTCAGGTTTGATTATATTTTGGTAGAATTTAAGCAAGAATAAGAATTGTTATGAAATTTTACTTCAGCACATAATTTTAATAAGGAATTGTGAATAAAGGCCAAATATAAGTGTTAAAATTTAGTTTTTATGTATATTTTCTACTTCTGTTCCATAGATTTGAGATCTAAGTCAAAGAAGGTTAAAATGGCTGGGCATGGTGGCATACACCTTTAATCCCAGCACTAAGGAGGCAGAGGTAGGCAGGTCTCAGTGAGTTCACTGCCAGCCTGATCTACATAGTGAGTTTTAGGCCAGCTGGGGCTACAGAGAGACCCTGTCTCAAAAACAAACAAACAAACAAACAAACAAACAAACAAGGTTTATTTAGGTTTATAATTCATATCTATTTTTAGTTCATAGTCTTGATTTTTTTAAATTAAATTTTATTTTTTTATTGTATGAATGTACTATCTGCATGTAGGTTTGTGCACCGGTGTCGTGCAATGCAAGTTCAAGATGGTTCTTAGCTGTCATGTGGGTGCTGGGGATCAAACCCGGGTCCTCTGCAAGAGCAGTCGGTGCTCTTAACCGCTAGGCTGTCTCTCCAGCCCCATAGTCTTGATTTTAATACACTGTTATTTTCAGTGGATAAGTATATCAAAGCAAAATAAAAATATATGAAAATCTCCCAGTGGAATTGTTATAATTTTTCCTTGGGAGAAAAGGGGGTTGGTGAGGGATGTAGCTCAGAGGTAGAGCACTTGCTTAGCATGTGCAGGGCTTTGGACTTGCTCTGCCACACGACCAAAATGAAACAGAAGAAAGAGCTACACAGACATATTTTAATTCTTCAGAGCTGGGGATTTAACTCAGTCAGGGGCTTGTAGGTACCAGGCAAACCCTCTGCCTCCTTCTAAGATTCACATTGATGTGATAATATTTTATAGCAGTTGAAACTTTGGTGAAACTTCTTTTCTTTCTTTTTCTCTCTCTTTCTCTTTCTTTGTCTCTTTCTTTCTCTTTCTTTCCCCCTCTCCTCCCCTCCCCTCCCTTCTCTTCTTTTCTTTCTTTCCTGCTGTTGGGAATGGAACCCAGGGGCTCACCCATGCTAGACAATCACTCTACTGCTGAGCCCACACCTCCAGCTATTGAAGTCCTTATTAGTTCATGCAAGTGTCCTAGTAAAACAAACTAAGTAGAAAACTCTCCTCCTGTGTTTTATAACTATTAATTATACCAGGTGAGGAGATTTGTAATCACCAGAACAGTCCTGGGAGACATTGTTATCCTCAGTTGGGCATTGAGGCCCAGACAAGCTAAGTAGTTTGAGTTTAGAGCCCAAATATAATACTTAATGATTCCAGCCATGTGGTGTAATTTATTGTGTTCATTTTGGTATAATTCTAGGCTTCTGTGGAGACTACCGTCCAATGTTATAAGCTCTATTTTAGAATCAATCTACTTCTTTAAAAAAAATTATTTATTTATTTATTTATTTTTGTATGTGTATGAATGTACTGTCTGCATGTAGGTTTGTGCGCCCGTGTTGTGCAATGCTGTGGAGGTCAGAAGAGGGTCTCGGATTCCCCTGGAACTGGAGTTCTCCTGGAATTGGAGTTACAGACGGTTCTTAGCCGCCATGTGGGTGCTGGGGATCGAACCTGGGTCCTCTGCAAGAGCAGTCGGTGCTCTTACCCGCTAGGCTATCTCTCCAGCCCCAAATCAATCTACTTAAAAAAAAAATTATTTATTTTGGTCTTTTTTATGTGTATGAATGTACTGTCTGCATGTAGGTTTGTGCACCTGTGTCGTGCAATGCTGCGGAGGTCAGAAGAGGGCATCAGATTCCCCTGGAACTAGAGTTAAAGACAGTTCTCAGCCGCCATGTGGGTACTGGGGATTGAACCCGGGTCCTCTACAAGAGCAGTTGGTGCTCTTAACCGCTAGGCCATCTCCCCAGCCCTGAATCAATGTACTTTTTATTTTAACAAATGACTAAAATTTAGTAAAATGACTTAAATTTTTTATGATAAGTCAGTAGAATCAAGGATGATTTTTGTTTACAATATGACTTGTTATAGTTTACATAAATGATGATTATTTTTCTTTTAGGAGTTGATACAAAATTGAAGTTCACTCTTGAGCCATCTTTAGGTCAAAATGGTTTTCAGCAGGTAACTTTTCTTTTGCTTTTTTTAAAGGCACTTTTAGTTTGGGATATCAGTATGGTGTATATATATATATATATATATATATATTCTTATAATGAGAATATTCATATGTATTTTGATACAACAAAGATGCCAGTTTCTTCCAGTTTCTTGTAAAATAACTTTTAGAGCATAAGTAACCTGTGTTTATACTTATAGTGAACAATTTTGCACTTTCTGTAAATGGTACAAGTGTGAATAAATTTAGGCAAATCTGATAATCACAACACTGTAGTAATTACACAAAACGCTGGGCGTGGTGGTGCATGCCTTTAATCCTAGTACTTG
>VZQC01001888.1:650543-750526 GCA_009823505.1 Rhizomys pruinosus
AAAAAAAAAAAAAAAAAAAAAAAAAAAAGGAAAATTTTACTCACACAAGTAAAATTTAAAACTCACATTTCTATTATATATATAATATATATAAAATATATAGGCCATATATATATATATGGCTTTTGAACTAGAGCTTTCCAACTATTAGGATCAAATGGGTAACAGTTGTGCTTAGTTAGGGTGTCAAAGGCATGAAGCTCGGAGCGGGCACAGTGCCCAGAATGATAACTATTGGCAGAAAGGAAGCTCCGAATAGCCTAGTGTGCTCTATTAATTTTCTCATGTAATATGGGTGTCAAGATGGAGAAAAGCCTGAAAGGTTCTGATCCAGGTCACTGTTTACATCTCTGATGTTTCTCTCTGCTTCTAGTGGTATGATGCTCTCAAGGCAGTAGCCCGACTGTCAACAGGGATCCCCAAGGAATGGAGGAGAAAAGTAAGTGGGCTCACGAGGCTAAAATAGAAAAGGACTATCCCTCTATCAGTTACAGTGTCTGGGAAGCATATCCTTCATTTATACACACAGTATTTCCTAGTCATCCTGTGCCAGGTACTGTTCTAGGTGCTAGGGATGCAGCAGTGGAAAGAACAGAATGAAGTTTTTGTCCTCATGGAGCTTATGATGAATAAAATATAAAGTGTGTCAGAGAGTGATAAGTACCATGAATAAAAATAAAGCGGGCAAAGAAATAAGGAGAGTGTTGGAGAATGGGGGTGAGAGGGTGGGACTTTAAAAAGAAGTTGACATGTGAGCTATACCCTGAAGGAGAGGTGAGAAGTCACGTGGATAGCTACCTGGGGGAAGGTACTCTAGGCAGAAGGAACAGCCAGCTCACCTGCCCTCAGGTGGGAGCACCCAGGCCGTGTTTGAGGAAGAGTGTGAGGCCACAGGGGCTGGAGGTCAGAGAGCCAGGGGGAAGGAATAAGAGAGGGTTAGAGAGACAGCGTGAGCGGTGAGGTCATGTCCCCCCTCCTGAGCCATAGGAGGTATAGATGGGAGGAACAGATGTGCGTGTTCATTTGTATGTATGTGTGCATGTCAGTGGAATGGTGGTGGATGAGATGAGATCTGTTACAGTTGAGGTGCATAGTGCATGTCTAACTTGAAGATACCAGGTGGGCATTTGGACCGGATTCTGATGCTTATAACTCTGGTCAAAGATGCATTAATCAATGTTATTCCTGCTAAGAAATGTTCTCTAAGGATATTGATTGGTAAATCGAATTTTTAAAGCAGGATTTATTCATTTTTATTTCATGTGTAGGAATGTTTGCTTGCACTGTCTGTGTACCACAGTGGTTGTGGAGATCAGAAGAGGGCATCAGATCCCTGGGAATTTGTTGTGAGCTGCTGTGTGGATACTGGGAACTGAACCTAGGTCCTCTGCAAGAGGAGCCAGTGCTCTTAACCACCGAGCCATCTTTCTAGCCCTAATTAATCTTAATACTAGAGCTTGAATACTGAGAGTTTTCTCAAAATAAATATTAAAATGCAATTGTGAAATATAGTTTTCCGAATTAGATTTTCTTAGTAGGATAAAGGAGTAAAAATATTCAGTGACTCTTAAAAGAATTATTCATTCTGGAAGTCCATCTGCCAGATTTATGTGTATGGAGTGGGTGTGGTTTTGTGTGTGTGTGTGTGTGTGTGTGTGTGTGTGTCTGTTTGTCTGTCTGTCTGTGTGTATGTGTCTGTGCTGTGTATGGGGGATTTAAGGCACAGGCTTCCATGGTGAAAGAGGCTCATTATTCAAGTAACTGAAATATTTTTTTAAACCAGTGTCTCTAATGATTGGATTGTTACTTGGCACATAGTAGGAACTCAACAAATATTTATTGAAAGAATAAATGAAAGACCCTACAAGGTGCCATTTAATACAGCAAAAATTTTGATGAGTTTCTTAAAGACCCTTGTGTATGAGCTGTGTCTGGTCTAGGAACAGTCCTATTTTCTTGCTGTCTGTAGTAACAATTTTCTAATAAAAGTTAATCTTCTTTATTTATGTGATGTTTTAGGTTTGGTTGACCTTGGCAGATCATTATTTGCACAGTATAGCCATTGACTGGGACAAAACTATGCGCTTCACTTTCAATGAGAGGAGCAATCCTGACGATGACTCGATGGGCATTCAGATAGTCAAGGTAACGCCCCTGAACTTGGCCTTTTGTTCTAATGCAGAAAAAGGACTCCAAGAGCCAGCTATTTCCTAGACAGAGGATCAGATGCTCTTGATCTTATGTACTGAATGCCTTTCTAGTTTCTGCCTTCTCATTTCATCAGTTAAAAGCTTTTATAAGGACAACCTTGACTGTCTTGTCTTCATAAATTTAAATATTGCCAGGGAGAGGGAAATGTGAATGAGCTTCCATTCATATTCAGTTTATCTTCCTCATGTGATAGGAGATTGAAATTCATTTTTATTTTCTTTAGTATGGGTCAGGACTGCCAATTGTATTTTTACATAAGTCATTGGATTGAGAAATTTGAAGTTAAATGTATTTCATATCAGAAGCATTTGGCTCTTGTTACATAGTTTGAATGTTGATTATAGTTGGTTAGGCTGACTGATGGGTCTACTTTAAGCCAGATGGTTGAGGGTTTAAGCCAGCTGTGGAGGCAGCTGTGGTTGCATACCTGCATTATTGCAGTTGATTAGAGCGTGGTGTTAAAAGCCAAGGATGCTGATTTCATTTGGTACCAGAATAATCCTCTTACATAAGGCTCAGACACATGGGTTTTGATTTTATGAGTGTGTCACTGTGATGCTAAGCTGGGATTTTAGGAGGAAGGCTGTCCCATCTACATTTTGGCCACTGCCGGATGGCTAATGTGTTGGCACATACATTTGAATATATATTTTTAAGGAGGAAGTACTAATTAAAATGAGCTTCTTTCTGTTCAAACAAATGTTATTAAGAATCATGGCATTGCATATTAAAGCCCTCCACATTTCAATTCTTTATCTGAAATTTCAGAATAGGTTTCACAGAGACAAGTGTTTCATATTTGAAATATTCATTTTCTGTCTAACTTATGAATTAAGACAATGCATATTTTATAATCATGTTATTAAAAGGATCTTTTATTTTTTCATTGATGAAAATAGCTCCTAAAAACTGTAGTCTCTTGGTAATTAAATTATAAATATTAGCTCCCTTTCATTTTAAAGTACAGCAAATGTTTTTGTCTGTATGTTAGAAATTTATAAAATGATTTACACAAGGAGGGGAGATTTTTCTGTCTCTGTAACATATCTTATAGCTTTCACTATTTTAACTTTATTCCTTAATATTAAAGCTTTGGTAGCTAAATAAACCATTTTATTTATTTGTTTGTTTGTTTGTTTGTCTTTGGCCTTTTTGAGACAGGGTCTAGTGTAGTCCCAGTTGGCCTGGAACTCCCTATGTAGATAAGGCTGGCCTTGAACTCACAGAAATCCACCTGGCTCTGCCTCCTAAGTGCTGGGATTAAAGGCGTGTGCCACCATGCCCGCCCTCAAGCCTTTTTTTGGTTTTGTGGTTTTTTGTTTTTTTTTTTTTTTTTTTTTTTTGAGAGGTCCTTTTTCCCAGCTGTCCTGGAACTCACTCGCGTGACCAGCTCCAGGCTGGCCTGAAAGTCACAAAGATTGCCTGCTCTGCGCATCCCACAGTGCGTAGGTACAGAGGCAGCACCCACCATGCCCCGGCAAAGCCATTTGTTATAAAGGATGAATACCAACATCTATCCTGCATGTGTTGAATGATTGTTTCATATATACATCTGTGGTGTGTGTGTGTAGTGGTGGTCACTATGCTTATTTAAAATAAACTCTCAACTTTCATGACATTTTAATGTTTTCTTTTTTTTAGCCACCATGTGGGTGCTGGGAATCGAACCCAGGTCCTCTGCAAGAGCAGTCGGTGCTCTTAACAAATGCAGTTTTCTTAATTGAGTATCTTTTTGTGTTGATTCAGAAAACACTTAAAGAAAATTTGCCTGAGTCAAATTCCCCTTGTAAATCTCTCTTAGACTATATAGTAGAGACACAACCGAAAAAAAAAAAAAAAAAAACCAGAAAAATTTCTGAGCATTTTGTTTTATGTGTGTAAGCTGCATATAAATTAAAAACAAATTATCGTCCATGTTGATAAAGGTAAATATGAGGTAAAGAAATAAAGTTGTTTTGAGGGAGTATTAGGGGTTATACTAGAAAGCTTTCAACCATGACATAATACTTGAGACAGAGCCATGACATAATACTTGAGACAGTCATCTCATAAGGAGAAAAGATTTACTGGGTTCACAGTTTGAGTTTTCAATCCGTGGTTGCTTTGCACCCTTATTTTGGGTTGTGGTGAGGCAGGCCATCCTATTGGGAAGCATGTAGTGGAGCAAAGCCACTTCATGGAGGCCAGGAAGCAGAAAGAGAGAGGGGAGAGGCCAGAGTCCTAATAGCCCCTAATAGCCCCCGCCAGACCCCACCTCCTACCAGACCCCACCTAGTCCTAAAGGTTGCAGTGCTTCCTAGTGTATCACAGACTGGAGACCAAGCCTGTACATGGCCTGTGGGGGGACATTTGCAGGGCCAACCACAGCGGGAGTCATTTTAAGACTGTTGAATCCTTGTGTTAGGATCTGCATCGCACGGGCTGTAGTTCCTACTGTGGTCAGGAGGCTGAGCAGGACAGGGTCGTATTGAAGCGGGTTCTGCTGGCCTATGCCCGATGGAACAAGAATGTTGGGTACTGCCAAGGCTTCAACATCCTAGCTGCACTGATTCTGGAAGTGATGGAAGGCAACGAAGGGGACGCACTGAAAGTGAGTATTGGGCTCAGAGATGCCAACCGGAATGCTGTGTGGTGACATGCGGCTCTGTAACTCTCCTGTTGGATGCCTTCTGCTTCCTTGTACCTTGGTAATGACTTACAATGGCATTTCCCCAAGTTAAAGCCATGTCAGGTGACATAGTGGCGTAGTTGCCAATGGTGAGGAAAATGGATGTTTTCATTCTCACAAGATATTCTAAAAGCAACTTAAATATTGATTGTATCAATTATCAGTTTTTTTTTCTATAACAGATTAGCTGCTCTTAATACCAAGCATATATTCATAGTTTCTTTGAGTCAGCAATTTGGGTATAGCTGGGGCAGCTCAAGGGCACATCACTGTGGCATTCACACCAGTGACTACCGCGATCTCATTTGAAGGCTCCAGTGGCAGGAGTGTTTGCTAAGTTTATTCATGTGGTTGTTGGCAAGAGTGTATTCCTCACAGACTGCCTTTTAGTAAGGCCATGTAAGCCCCTCATCTCACAGACTGGTGGCTGGCATTCCTCAGAGTGACCAAGGGAGATGAGATTGCAGATTTGTAGTCAAATGCCAGGTAGGACAGCCATTGTTTTCCCATGCTAAGTGGTTGCCAGGTCTAGCTCTGACTCAAGGCTATGGCATCCAGGGCTGGGGATGTAGCTTAGTTGGTAGAATGCTTGTCTAGCATTGACAGAGCCCTGGGTTTGATCTCTAGCACCACATACGCCAGGCGTGTTAGCGAACTCTTGTAATTCCAGTGCTTGAGAGATAGAGGCAGGAAGATCAGGAGTTCATGGCCAGCCTGAAATATGAGAGAGAGAGAGAGAGAGAGAGAGAGAGAGAGAGAGAGAGAGAGAGAGAGAGAGACTGATTGACTGTACAAGGAGATAGGGATAGGGGCATGGGGATCATGTTAAAAGTTGCCTGTCTACGACACCAATTATGCCATTCTGGCTGCACTGCCTTATTTGGTTGGTGTACTCCTGCATTTGGGGTAAGGTATCAAGGTAGTAAGTCAAGGGTGTTTTGGGAGGTATCTGCATGGAGAAAAGGTTATGATGTCTGAGACCTTTGTTAGTTGAAAGCAGTTCTGGAAACATTCCTTGAGATGGCAGTATGAGCTTAAAGTTCTGAATACGAGTGGATAACTCACGTTAAATGGTCCACAAGAGAAGTAAAGGCTTCTAAATGTGGAGGGGAACCACTGCCTTATTTGCTTAGGGAGACGTGGGTTGCCAGTTCACAGCTGCACCTTTAAACTGCTGTTGACCGCAGTCTTTGTGGTGTGTGAGATTTGATCTTTGTATTCAAGCTCCCACCTGTTTGACTGTGATGAATGCCTCAGTGATATGGAAAAATAAACAAATGTTCCTCCTGGATAAAAATACACATCACAGTGGACTTAATTATAAACCCAGCCTGACATGCATTCACCCTCTCCCTTTTTCCATTCATGTGTTGAAGGAAATAGCTTTGAAGTTACTTGTTCATCCAATAGATGACTGTGGGGGAGGGGAAGGCATCGCAGCTCAAGTAATTCTAAGAAGTTATTTATTTATTCAGTCTATAAGCTTTACTTTTTTTTCAGATGTCATTTACATGTCTAAAACAGGAACTGTTATGTTGGAAAGATTCAGATCGGGGTTGGGTTGGAGAGGTGTAGGGAGAAGTGTGTATGGGCCCAACGTACTCAGTGATAGCTGAGAAATGAAAAACACTCAAAACAGCGGTTGTGCACACCTGTAATCCCAGCATTTGGGAGGTGGAGGCAGGTGGATCTGGAGTTCAAGGGGAGCCTAGGTTACTTGGCAAATTCAAGGCCAGTCTGAGCTATATGAGATCCTATTAAAAAAAAAAAAAAACCCAAACCAAAACAAAACCAGTACAAAACAAAAAAGAAAGGAAGGAAGGAAGGAAAGAAGGAAGGAAGAAAAGAAGAAAGAAAATGAATGCAGTACACGCCCTGAGAAGACACATGATAGGCTGCGGATGAGGTCTTACGGTTAGACAGTTCGCATACAGATGAGGGCTGGGCTCAGGAGACATTTCTGATGCCCAGAAAATCAGTGGGTATCTGTGTTTTTCCAACAGCCATTTAGCTTTTGCAAGTTGAAATTACTAGGGAAATGCATAGAAATGTGCAAACTACTTCCCCTGTTTCTCAATACTTACTGCAATTTTTTTTTTTTTTTTGAGACAGGGTCTCCCTGCAGCCCCAGCTGTCCTGGAACTCACTTTGTAGACCAGGCAGGTCTTGAACTCACAGAGATTCACCTGCCTCTGCCTCCTGAGTGCTGGGATTAAAGGCGTGTGTCACCACCCCCAGCTTGCAATTTTTCTTTGTAGCTGTTTTGTTCTAAGTATTTGTTAAAAATCAGAAACTTTCATTACTTTTCTTTATTATTACTATCATTACATTTTCCTTTATTTTTGATAATTTTATAGATATTAATGAGGTATCACATGTACCCCCATTTCTCTGGTCTAGTTCCCCTTATGTCTCCTTTAACATGGGAGGGGTCCCAATTTCATGTCTTTTTATTATTTTTTAATCCACAAAGGCCAATAAGTGTTGTCCATATGTGCATGAGTGTGGGGCTACCTGTCAGTGGCCACATCCTCAAAAAAGACTGATTCTCCCTCCCCTAGCAACTTTCCACTCCCAGCAGCTCCTCAGGAAGGGAGTTCAGTCATGATGGAACAAAGGGTCCATCTCTTATGCCCTAACCTCAGAGTTTGAGAAACTTTAAGAACAATCATTTAATTGTGTCATAAAGTTATTGCTATAATTGAAGGAATATTTGCTTTTCTTGTAGTTTCAAGGAGATCATAGTTTCTTAATAAACATGTGAGTGTTAGGGCTGGGCTGTAGCTCAGCAAAGTGATTGCCTACTACGTGGGAGGCTTTGGGTAGGTCCTCAGCACCATAAATATATAAATAAATATTTTTCTTGGTACTATATAATTTATCCTTAAGTTGAAAAGTTTAGCCGTCCACACATTATTACCCTGGAATTTGCCTTCGTCCTGTCAACCCCTTTCACTCTTACCCTCCCCACCAGAGCCTCTAGTCTGGGAATCTCCCCATCCCCACTGGGACTGGGCGACTCTTTTTCCTGTTGCTGAGCTTCTGCCTCTCAGGTGAAATGTTTACCTAGCAAATCCTGTCCTCACGTAAAGAAGCGGCAGCTCCTTGGGCCTGCCCATCCTGGACCAAAGGGTTCAGAGGGGCCTCTCAGGAGTCTGTCCTCACTACAGAACTAAGATCTGAAAACTAGAAATTATAAACCATTCATGAGGAAGCACAGGCCCTTTGCAGGGCTAGTAGGTAACAGTGAGGTCCCGTGAGACAGCCACTTTTCTGCCAGCATGCAGAGCCAGCTGGGATTTTGTTCCTTGTTTTTCTGGAACTCGGAAAGTGAGCTGGGCTTTTGGGGACTAGAGCATCACAGAACATGCAAATTGGGAAAAAAAGAACTGTGCACAGATCACATGCATGTTTGGTTGGGCCACTCACATCGTTTTTGGCATTTTAGAAAAGCCGATACAAGTCGAACAGTCAGAATGAACCAGTAATTTGAAGAACTTGTGAATCCATGTTATCAGCTTTGGAAAGTACTGTGTATTTGGACAAAACCTAGCCATGTCCTCTTGGGAGAGGAAAGGAACAAAGCTACCATCGGTCACTTTAATGGTCCAGGTGGCAGTGAGTGCACCTCAGGCCTGCCTGAGTGTGGGCGTTTTATGACAGACCCGCTCTGGGATTTCATATCCAGGTTGTAAAACCACTGGTATCAGGGAGCCAGGAGGGCGGCCCCTGCTGGGTGCTGAGACGGCTTGTGCTTAATCTTGTCTCCATGAGGCTGAGGGTTGTGTAATCACAGCTACATACGGGGAACTCAGGTCTGGCAGCCCAGGGGGAAATTTCCAAGCACAGACTTTGGGTCTGATTTACTTAGATAATTATACCACTCGCTCCTTACGCAGGGGATAGGTTAGCCTTGAGTATGTGGAACATTTGGTTCTGACTCATTGGGAGGTTAGTGTGCTGTGGCTAGCTAGCTGCGTTTTGTCTGTTTGATATGCTTTATATTTTGGACACGTCAGGATCCTGGTTGTTATGAAGCAGTCTTATTATCTTTTTCTCTAGATTATGATTTACCTGATTGATAAGGTACTTCCTGAAAGCTATTTTGTCAATAATCTGCGGGCGCTGTCTGTGGATATGGCTGTCTTCAGAGACCTCTTAAGAATGAAGCTCCCTGAATTATCTCAGCACCTGGATACTCTTCAGAGAACAGCAAACAAAGAGAGCGGAGGTAATAATGATTCATTGCTATTTTACCTCTGAAAATATTTGGCTTCTCTGATTCAACTCTACCCATGAGCTTAAATTCTGAATGGAAACACAGGTTGCCAGGTGTTTGTGTTTTAAGAGTTTGGTGCAATCAAACAGTTACATTTCTAGAGAACAAAAGCCTGAAAATATGTAGGACCACATACCCAACCTTTTACTAGCTTGAGTTGGTAGTGGATGGGTTGAGAGCCCAACTCTGCATCTGTACCAGATCAACCAGTTACAGGATTTGTGGTACTCTAGATAAAGAATACTTGCTGTACAGGTCTTCCTGATCTGTTAGACTGCTCTAAACTGGCCCCAGGCCTCTAGGAGTTCTCTGAAAAGGTGAGCTACAGGTACAGTTTAGCACAGACTGTGACTTTCCCAGAGGCAATGATATTATGGAAGAGAGCCTCTGAGAGTCCCTGGTAGTTAGTGGGTATCATCCTGGCTAAATTGCTGTAATTATACCTACTGTGTGCACTTCTGCAGTTGTGCTCTGTACCCTGGAAAGGATAGACAGCAGTTCCCTGTGCTTCCTGTACAGACTTGCCAGTACCTGTTGTATACTGTACTTGTAGTCTGGTCTGATCCACATTTAAATCTGGGAACACAAGAGTTGTAGCTCAGTGGTAGAGTTTTTATGTAGCATGCACAAGGCCCTGTGTTTGATCCTTGTACCGCCACCAAAAGAAGTAAAGAAATAAACATCAAAAGTTTTTAAAAATCTGGGAACATATTAAAGGATTTTTGTTTTGTTTTGTTTTTAAGACAGGGTCTCACTGGGTAGCCCAGGCTGGCCTCGAACTAATAGATCCTTTTGCCTTAGCCTACCAGTGTACCAGTGCTGAAATTATCAATGTGTTCTACCATGCTCAGCTATTTTAAAGGATTTTGAAAATCTAATTGTTAATTAAAATACATTGGACATTGTAGTATCTGCTGCTGTCTCTTAACTATCTTGTTTAAGTAGGTATGCACTGTAACTATGACCTTCATGAATTTCATATTTCCAGACAAACCAGTCTTGTTTGTCCTATAGTCAGACATGAGTTATTGACGTGCGTGTTTTTCCTCAGCTCCCCTGCGTTGACTATGAGGGATAACCTTAGCTTCTAGTCTTTGAGTAAATATTTGTTCATAGGAAAGAAGAAGAAAACCAGTTCGGGGAACTTTTTTTTTTTCTTATTCTGGGGCAATTGTTCTTACTAACCATAATTGGAAGGATCAATTTAAATATCTAAATCTTCATATTTGTTAATAGATATACATTTATAATCACGTGAAGTGGATGTGAGGGCTGTACTTTCAGTGAACAGAAATTTCAAAATGGCCTTAATCCCAGATCTTTCTTTAGAATTGTGTATATAATTTAGTTCAAAATATTTTTTTTGGGTCTTTTTGAGACAGGGTCTCCTTGTAGCCCCAGCTGTCCTAGAGCTCAGTATGTAGACCGGGCTGGCCTTGAACTCACAGTGATCCACCTGCCTCTGCCTGGGATTAAAGGTGTGTACCACCACGCCGGGCTCTAGTTCAAAATATTTTCAAGTGTAATGTTATTTAGTATCTAAATATTGGAAAAAATTTCAGCTAACTTTCTATTTGACTCCATTGTGGTCTGAGACTTACGTACTTTAAGGGATAAATAATTCATAAGGAATAATTTTAGTCCCATCAGCTACATTTGGATTAAAGTAGTCACTCCAAGATTTTGAAAGTCTGCCGTGTTTTTGAAGAACTAAAATTCACTGTTTTTATGATGTTTTTGGTGAGGAAAACTTTAATTTTCAACACCCTTCAATAAGTAGAGCCAGAGTAAGTTTAGATAAAGATTTCTGAAGTATGATTAGGAATTTGAGACGTCCATGCCTTGAAGCTTTCTTTTAAAAACACCACATTCTTCCAAAATCATGGTGAGGGGAGAGGAAGGAAGAACCAGCGTGAGGAGCTGTGAAGAAAGGAGCCAGGAAGTGGCAGCATTTGGGCGGATGTGACATTGAAAGGTCACCTCTGCGTGGCCAGAGCCCCAGGGCTGAAGGACTTGCATGTGCTTGTTTCATTTCAGGTGGATATGAGCCACCGCTCACCAATGTCTTCACGATGCAGTGGTTTCTGACTCTCTTTGCTACCTGCCTCCCTAACCACACGGTTTTAAAGATCTGGGATTCAGTCTTCTTCGAAGGTTCAGAGATCATCCTAAGGGTGTCCCTTGCTATCTGGGCAAAATTGGGAGAGTAAGTGACTTCCCCTTCTGTTCTCTGGTGTTGTGTCTTTTGATTATGTAAAGCATTGATACTTCTGTGTGAGGAAAAGAGAGAGTGGTGAGCTTCCTTGATTCGCTTTAGCCTCCTTTAGACACCTTGGTTGCTCTGGGAAAGAGGGAATCTATTTCAGGGAAGGGCCAGGTTTTTTCCTGCCAGGTATCCAACTCCCTCCTTTGGATACTCTATTGGAAGAGAAAAGAGAGCTTAACGAAGAAACGGGAGTAGTATTTGGAGAGAAGTAGGTGGATTTGTTGGCTCATATCCTAATTTGGATTATTTTTATTTTTGTCTTGAAAGAGTCTCATCTAGCGTAGGCTGGCCTCAACTTGACATTTAGTCAAGAATGACCGTGAGCTCCTCACCCTCTAGCCTCTGTTTCCCAAATGCTGGCATGACAGGCATGTCCCACCACACCTGACTCTTGGTTTATTTATAAATCTTTATTATTGACTTTGTTATACCTTCTGAGCTATGATAATATTCAATGAGATAACTTGCAGAAGATGTACTTATGCTAGTGGATCTCAAGGACTCATTTCTTTGTTGAAATCTAGTTCTGTGAGAACATACCACCAAACATCTGTCTGGGTGTGGTGGTGCATGCCTTTAATCCCAGCACTTGGGAAGAGAGGCAGGCATATGTCTGTGAGTTCAAGGCCAGCCTGGTCTACAGAACAAGCTCTAGGCCAACTTGGACTAAAGGGAGACCCTGTCTCGAAAAGACCAAAAAAAAAAAAAAAAAAAAAGAAAGAAAGAAAGAAAGAAAGAAAGTCTGTCTACTCATCTCTAATAGTACTTTTAGGGCAATGGAAGAAGCATTGAGATAAAATCTTAACAGCTAACTTAAGAAGCAGAGCGCTTTTCAGTGAATGCCATGAATTTCTGGGCAGGTGTTTTAAAGGGTTGTTTTTAATTGCATTTATTTATGTGTGTGTATGTGTATGGGTGCATGTGCACCACTTTATACTTTGTGTGTATCTGTAAGCCTTGTGTGGCAAGTGCCCATGGAGGTCAGATGAGGGTGTCGCATCTCCTTGGTGTTAGAATAACTGGTAGTTGTGAGCCTCCCGACTTGGGTGCTAGGATCTGAACTTGAGTCCTCTGGCACAGAAGCAAGTGCTCTTAACTGAGGAACCACCTCTCCAGCCTACCATCTTCATTTTACGGATGTGACAGCTGAGGTACAGGGTTCAGTGAACTGCCTGAAATCACCCAATTAGTAAGTGGTAGGGACTGGTTTTGTATGTAGGCATCCTGAATTTGTGCTTTTCATTATGCAAATCTACTACTCATAATTGGCTCCTGTTTATGAATCGTAAATGTTTCAGGAGTTCTGCTCATGATAATTATACATCCTTTGAGCCTGCAACTTGTGAGGAGCAAGGAAAGGTCACCAAACATATATCAAGTGCTGACAGCGCCTGCCATTATGCTAGGCAGCTTGATCCTTTTATCTCATTTGGTTCTCCCAGTAACCCTGGAGAGCAGGTGCATTTATTCCTCCCTGTCTCCTCAAATGAGAAAATTATCATAAGAAGGTTAATTAACTTGTTCACAGTCACGCAGCTAATGAGAAGCAAAGCTAGGACTCGAGCCTGCAGCTTTCTGACTCTAGTGCCTGTTACCATACCCATAAACGCTCCACTGTGGGGAATATTAACAGTGTATAGGTAAATTCTGGTTCATGGGTAACTGAATAACATTGTGCCTTATATATTGTCTGTGGGCCTCTCTGTTCATCTTGCTTCTGCAACCTGCTCTTCCTTCATTCACTGGAAGATTGCTTTTGGAATCTGTGGGTTCACTGCACAGTGTCTCTTTTCATGTCCTTTCTCTTCTGACCTCTATATCAGCACCTGCCCTCATCACCTCACACAGGACATATATCTTCTTCAGCCTCCTAATTGTACCCAGATAGGGCAAGCCACCTCCAGGCCAACATTGCCATGGGTACAGCTGTTCTGTCACTCCCTATTAAAAGCCTCTTGGGCACTTGTGCCCCAGAAGAGGCTCAGCCACCAGATCCAGCCTTTGTCCTCAGCTCTCACTGGCGCCCCCTGGCTGTCACTGATTCTCCCCGCCCAGGAACTCTGGTCTTGTGGAACAGGGAGCCCTTCCCCAGACAATCCTGTTGTTTGACATCTGTTCTTTGTAATGCTTTTTCCTTCCTGACAGCCAGAGAGCATTTTTCGGAACTCATCTCCACCATTTTTTCCTCAACCACTTCTCATTTGGCTCACTGGCTGTGCTGTATTTTGTAGTAAGAATTCCTCCGTTTAATTACCTGTTCACATTATGGTAGTGATGGGATTCAAACCTGATGTTTCCCATTGCTGTTTCTTGTTTTCTTGTTCTCTGAAAAGTCATCCAGCATTAGTGCTTGTCCAAACATGGCTCATGGTTGGCGGACAAATAGAATTATTCTACCGAGCAAAAAACTTTGCAGTAGATAAAACAGCCCACTGGTTTTGGCTATTTCTTTTTTCCCCTCTTTAGAAGAAAGATTGAAGTCGAACCTGTTTCTTTGGTTCTCGGGTGATAGATTCTTCCCTGGGAAGAATTCAGTTAAGCCATGAAGCACGATGAAGAGTGATGAGATATTTAGATATGTGTTCTTCCTCACTGTGGTTTGGATTCTATCTACTAATGCTATCTCTATAGATTAAAGCTGATTGGTTCTCTACAGGGGATAATGGCTCTTTACTTTACAATTTTGTTTTTCTAATTTCTTGCCATTGGTGGGTATTCTGATGTGGAGAATGGACCACAAGGGAAGAGTGAAGGCGCCCAGGGGGCTGTGTAGGAAAGATGGGAATTCATTCTGTAACAGCTACCTCAAAATTACTTTTGATGTTTGTTTTGCCTTCACTATTTTTTTTAAAGTGAGGTCATGCTACCTTCTCCAGGCTGGTCTTGAACTCCTGTGTCAGCTCCCTGAGCAGTTGGTAAGACAGGTGTGTGTTACCATGACCACCTTGCCCTTGGTAGTGTTGATCTTTGTTCCATGGATAGCAGGCTATACCGAATGCACAGGATTTTAATTTGAGTTGATTGCTATCTTGATGGTCTTAATGGAAAGAGGCAGCGCATGTTCCTGTTCCTGGTGCACAGCACTGAGCAAGTCCTTTTTCTGCCATTTTTTGCATCTAGGCAGATAGAATGTTGTGAAACAGCAGATGAATTCTACAGCACCATGGGACGTCTTACCCAGGAAATGCTGGAGAATGACCTTCTACAGAGCCACGAACTCATGCAGGTGAGTGGGCCATGTGGGCATTCTGGGTGTGGGAACGTTGGGACCACTGGAACAACAGGTACTGGAGTGCTGTCCTTGGGAAATATACTGGATGATCCTAAGACTTAGTTTTTCTTTTTCTTTTTTAGTTTTTCTTTTTTGTGTGTGATCTTTTTCAGACAGGGTCTCCCTTTAGCCCCAGCTGGCCAGGAACTCTCTATGTAGACCAGGCTGGCCATGAACTCACAGAGATCTGCCTGCCTCTCTGCCTCTCAAGTGCTGGGACTAAAGGCGTATGCCACCATGCCTGGCCAGACTTAGTTTTTCTGTTGGTCAAGAGTGTATATAATTTGATAAGAATCTTTGTCACAAGGAAAAGGACAAAATGAATGATGTGGCCTTCACTCAGACTGTATTTCTTCGGAATGTGTAGGTATAAAATAAAAATAGACTGGGAAAAAAACACAAATTGAAACATCAGGTGCTTATTTTGAATCTGATTCTGAGAATTAAAAAAACTTTAGCCGGGTGTGGTGGCGTACGCCTTTAATCCTAGCACTTGGGAGGCAGAGGCAGGCGGATCTTTGTGAGTTCAAGGCCAGCCTGGTCTACAGAGTAAGTTGGAGCTACAGGGAGACCCTGTCTCAAAAAGACCAAAAAAAAAACAACAACAACAAAAAAAACTTTACTACAGGGGCTACAGAGATGGCTCAGCAGGTGACTGCTCTTGCAGAGGATATGGGTTCAAATCCCAGCACCCACATGGCAGCTAAGGACTGTCTTAGGCTGGGCGTGGTGGTGCACACCTTTGATCCCAGCACTCAGGAGGCAGAGGCAGGCAGATCTCTGTGAGTTCAAGGCCAGCCTGGTCTACATAGTGAGTTCCAGGACAGCTGGGGCTACAGGGAGACCTTGACTTGGAAAGACCAAAAAAAACCCAAAACAAACAAACTACTATTTTGTGTGTTTGTGTGTGTATGTGTGTGTGGGGGCAGCACATTTATTTTTATTTTTATTTTTTTTTCACATAAATTTATTTTTATATTTATTTATTTATTTATTTATTTATTTATTTATTTATTTTTGTCTTTTTGAGACAGGGTCTCCCTGTAGCTCTGGCTGTCCTGGAACTCACTCTGTAGACCAGGCTGGCCTCGAACTCACAGAGATCCGCGTGCCTCTGCCTCCCAAGTGCTAGGATTAAAGGCGTGTGCCACCACGCCCGGCATTTATTTATTTCTGTATGTGTATCAATGTACTGTCTGCATGCAAGTCTGTGCACCCGTGTCGTGCAATGCCGCGGAGGTCAGAAGAGGGTCTCGGATTCCCCTGGAGCTGGAGTTCTCCTGGAATCAGAGTTTCAGACGGTTCTCGGCCGCCATATGGGTGCTGGGGATCGAACCCGGGTCCTCTGCAAGAGCGGTCGGCACTCTTAACCCTAGGCCATCTCTCCAGCCCCATAAATTTATTTTTATTTTTTTTTTTAACAAATCTAGACCCGTGTTCCCGGTGGGCAGCACATATTACAGCACATGCGTAGAGCTCGGAAAAACCCTCGGGAATCTGTTCTCTCCTTTAGCTGAAGGTTCAGAGACTTGCACAGCAAGTGTTGTACCTGCTGAGCCATCTCTCTGGTCCTGATTCTGGGATTTTTTTAAAGGGAGAATTGTGGGGTAAAGTATTCATATGGAGAAAGGAATTATTGAAGACAAGAGGAGATTAATCTGCATCTTGGTTTGTTTTCTACTTCTGTTACCATATATCAACTATAAGCCTCAGTATGGGACATTTGAGTTTATTTTTTTAGCATTTGCTGTAGCATTAAATCGACAGGATCATCATGATAGCTGGTTGGCTGGCCTTCCTTTTGTTTCCAGTGGGCGCTGTGGCATCCTTTTATCCCCCCCCCCCAGTGCTTTGCGCTGCCCATGATCTTCCAGACCCTTCCTCTTCCTCTTGACCAACTATAGATGTGTCCAGGGCTGTCCTTGGGACTTGCTTTCTTTTTTTCTCTCTCTATGTTGGTTTCACATTTATGTTTGGTTCCGTGCGTGGAGTCATTTTTGGATATTGGTTTTGCGTCAATAGACTATAAAACTAAGGCTCAGACACTGACTCAGGGCTTGAGAAATGAGGAAGCTCATTTCTCTGGTCACTTCTGGGCATCCCCAGCTCCTTCTCAGAATCTCTGGCTCTTAGCTGATACCTGTCTGGTTTATTGGGAATATTGGATAGTCTGGTGTAGCTTCCCTGGGCATTCAGACTTGAATCTCAGTGCTCCTTTGAGTTTGATCTGTCTTTCCCCTTGTCTCAAAGGAGGAAGTGTTCTGTCCGACCCTAACGTCTGTACTCTGATTCCAGTTCTCTGATTATCCTGGCCGTTGCTCCTCTCTCGTGGAGGAAAGTGCCTTGACCGTTCTGCTGTGTCCCAGCGCATGTTCTCACGTACTCAAAGCAGGACTTGGAGAGACTGGCGCTTCTCTCTTGTACTTGAAATGCACCTGGCTCCTCAAAGCCTTCGTGGTAACAGCATGGATTCGTCACCCACATTCTTGACTCTCTGGTGGTAATATCCCTTTTCAGCTAGAGTTCCTGTTTCTCCCTTTTGTACCCTGTCTCTTTTCATTGGGTCAAATTTTCTTTGATCTTGAAAAAATGACTGGAGAAACACTTCCTCCAGGCCACTGCCCTCTACCCGGCCTTACTTGTTTTGAGTTCATATATCTTCCTTTAGAAAGTTTCTCTCATCATCCAAATAACACCAGCTTCCATTTCATAGTTCCATTTGTGACTCTTGTGAGAGCTGCCACCTTGATTTAAGACTGCATCTTTTTTCCTTTGTAAGATTGCCAGTTCCAGGGCTGGAAAGATGGCTCAGCAGTTAAGAGCATTGGCTGCTCTTGCAGAGGACCCAGGTTCTGCTCCCTGCACCTGCATGGCGACTAACAACCATCTGTAACTACAATTCCAGGGGGACCCAGTGGCTTCTGACCTCTATACACTTACATAAGCAGGCAAAACAGTCATGCACATGACATGTAAAAAAATTTCCAATTCCTTGAGTATAGAGGCTGTGTTTAGCATTTTGCTTTTGATAAGAGTTTCTCAGAATGTTTACTAATTCATGAAGCAAACATTTGTAGGGAGTCTGTGGCTTGTTTTTTGTCTTTTTTTTCCAGTCAGTATTTGCTGAGTTAAACAAAACTTGTAGATGACGGGCCTCTCGTGTCCTCTCTGGTCTCAAACAATCAGCGTTTTGCTGCTGGAGTAATCATCCATGTTTTTGCTTTGGTTACTTGGTGGTTCTATTGTTCTATACAACCTTCTGTGCATCTTTGTTCCCTCTCTCTCTCACTTCTACCTTCCTCTGTCTCTTTCTTTCCTTCTTTCATATGGTCTCAAATGACACTGGGCTGTGAATAACTATTGTAAGTAGCAATGCTTTATCCTCATTTTCTAGGTTCTGTATTAACTTCTCCAACACTTATTGAACATCCCTGAATGTTATGCTAAGTACTGAAGATATATGTAGGAAGAAGACATGGAGTCTGTCATCAGGTTTCTTATACAGTTTAGGATGTGTGCTGAGAGAGGTTTGGGTGGGGGCTGTGGCCGAGGACTTAATTCTCTAGGGGCTGAAGAATAGCAAGGGAGGAGAGAGAGGGAATAAGATGCTTCCATGTGGCAATTACTATCTGGTTTTATTTTTAAACATGAATAGTTGGATAGATTCTGTGTTTGTGTGTGTGTGTGTATGTGTGTGTGTGCGTGCGTGTGTGTGTGTATGTGTGTGTGTGTGTGCGTGCGTGTGTGTGTGTGTGTGTGTGTGTGTGGCACATACCTGTGAGGGCTCATCTCCATGTGTGTTAGAGGCACTGGTAAGAAGTGACAGGCATTTTGCTGCTGTGTAGTTGCTTCTCTTGTTGCTGCGACAAAAAGCAACTTAAGGGGAAAAGTTTTATCTTAGCTTGTGGTTTAAAAGGGTACAGTCCATGGTGGCAGGGAAGCCTGGGAGAGCTCATGGTGACCGGGGGAGGCAGCTGCAAGTCCTCACAGCTGAGAGGACCGGGAAGAAGGCATGCAGCCTTCTCTGTGATCAGTTCAGCATGACAGCCCGTGGGGGTGCTGTTCAGATTCAGGGTGAACTTTTCCTCCTCAGTTAAAGCCGCTCTGGAAACCCCATCACAGACATATCCAGAGGTGTGTTTTCTACGTGATTCTAAATCCAATCATGTTGACAATGAAGAACTAACAAGTTCACCCCCTGTCAGCATGATGACCAAAGACACCACTTTAAATCTTACCAGTGGCCGAGGGAGCAGCAGAATTAGAGGATGGTGCAGAAACAATTCGTGGTGGTAGGGACTGCACAGCGATTTGCTCTTCAGGGACTGGGATGCAGAAGAGCCACCAGCAAGGAAGCTGGGCTCCGTCTGTGGTCGGGGAAGCTGCTCGCTGCAATCGTAGGGCTTCTGTGGACCCTTTGATAAGGGAAAATAGGCTCTATAGATCTGAAAGGTCTTTAAGGAGAAGCGGGGACGGATGGTTTGAGTTGTGTTTTATGTCAATTACATGGGAAGATGTGAAACACAGATTTGAAAAGGTCAAATCTGAGCCGGGCGTGGTGGCACACACTTTTAATCCTAGCACTTGGGAGGCAGAGGCAGGCGGATCTTTGTGAGTTCAAGGCCAGCCTGGTCTACACAGTGAGTTCCAAGACAGCTGAGGCTACAGGGAGACCCTGTCACAAAAAGACAAAAAAAAAAAAGTCAAATCTGACACCAGGAAGGCCTGTGTGGAACCAGCGAAGGTCGAAGACAAGAATGAGATAGAGACAGTACTTACAAAGTCAAGTAGACTTCAATGACTGTGAACACAGGGAAGAGAAATGAGGGGGAAGGAAGTGGGGGAAAGAAGGGAAACCCACAAGTTTCTGGGTTAAGAGAGAAAGAAGTTGAGTCTTAGGGGGAGGAGGTTAAGTTTGTTTCCAGATAGGATGCATTGGAGGTTGGCGTTGGATGTCCCATTCCTTACCTGAGGGTCTTCCACACTGCTTCCCACCAGGATCAGTCACTGGGCACAGCCCAGGCCTCTGTGGGATATGTTCCTTCTGTGTGTCTTGCCTCCATGTCTTCCATCTCTTATCTGTCATCTCAGCCCTTGGTGATGATGCCTCGTCTGGTATTCGTCCATGAAGAAATGTTCAAGCAATTGATTTAATGGTAGTTGCAGATTATTTGTCATTGTTAGCTAGTTTTTCAAGTGTGTAAATTTTTCTAAGGAAGACACAGGCTCTTCAATGAAAGGGGCTTCTTTCTCTGTAGCACCCACTAGAATGCTAGGTGTGTGCGTGGTTGCTCAGTGAATACACAGAGAATGCTGGCTCTCCAGGTAATGGTTTTCACACTGGACTATGGACTAGAAACATTGGAGGAATGTATTCAAACACAGTTAATTGGCCTGTGGGTACTTCTGATACAGGTGGCTTTTAGATCTGGCTTGAAAGAAGCTTAAAGATCACAACTAATGTAAGTCTGTTACTTTCTAGGACTTGAAATATGAACACTTTTCTGATTGTCTAGTAGCAGACTGAGGAATGAGATCCATTCCCCGATGCCTGGCCTAATTAATGCCCCCCCCCAATAACCCAACACCTACCTATTCAAAATATGTCTTCCTATAAATGAAGTCCTCATTAGAAGAATCACCACATGCCATTTTACTCAGAGTTTAAACATTGCCAGAAGGAATGAAGGATCCTGGATGCCATTCTGTGCTCCAGGAGTTTCTAATTTAGTATGGGGAACAAGATTCACTTTTAACCTTGTCTTGCCAGACGCTAGAAGGAGAGCTGTAGGCTGTGGGATGATTGGTTAGACTCGTAGTAACAGCATCTCTCCTGTCAAGGAGAGCATCTGGGAGAAGATGAACTAAACCTAATTTTATACATTATAGTTTTCATGTTTCTTGTAAAACATGTCAATAATGGAAAAGGAAATATAATTCTTTTTCAACAGGCCATGAATATAAATGTCTATTTAAATGCAAGCTACTAGTTCAGAGAGTAAATAGACTTATCAGTTTTCCTTGGCATGAAGGAATGTTAGAGACAGAAATGGCGAGTGCCATTTCATGCTACATTCTTTTCTCTATTCACTCTTTAAAAGATGGCTGTGATTTGGCTTTGGTGGACCATAAATCTGTCAGCAGACTTGCAGTGGTTCCACGTGAAAGACGTGGGCTGAACACAAGGCTTTTGTTTCTGAGTTGAAGAGATGATTCTCCCGTTTGGCTTTTCCTGGTCCTTTTTGCATACCAAACACAAGCTAGTATCTTGAGCCCACAGCTCTTCTCTGTATAGATCACATTACTTCCTCTAATTTAGCAGTGCCCCCTCCCCCTTTTTTTGAGACGGGGTCTCACTCCATAGCTCTGGCTGGCCTGGAACTCACTATGTAGACTAGGTGGACTTGAACTCACAGAGATCCACTTGCCTCAGCTGCCAGAGTGCAGGGATTAAAGACGTGCACCATTATGTAGGCCCTGCCTCCTTTTAGAAATTGATAATATCAGGCAAATTAAAGAATGGTAATGACGTAATATATCTGGATTACAAATTTTTGGCCATGTCTCTGGTAAATTCCTTGAGAACAATATAGGGAAGATTACTAGAAGGGCTGTGGGTGCTTTATAGACCTCACCAGTGTTTGGGAATGAGGCACTGTGATCTGGAGTCAGCTGTCACGTGCCCTGGGGGCAGAATCTGCCCTTGCACCCACAATGTTCACATTTTCCCATCAGTGATAGATTGGAAATGTCAAGGACACTGATGCTTGTTCAATAGGACAATGTTTGATTAATTAGTTCTCTCAAAAATTGAAGCCATCTGTCCTATACAGTAGTTGCCATTCGCCCAGAGCTAGAAGTGTTTAGATGCCTTGGAGGCATCTGTTGATGATGCTTAGGAAGAGGATGCTGTGCAGTGCAGAGTGGTGGTTGAGCTAGATTATGTTTATTTTTTGTTGCTTATTTATGTGTATGAATGTTTTGCCTGGATATTTGTAAGCGTACCTGAGTCATACAGTGCCTGAGGAGGCCAGAAGAGGGTGTTGGATCTCCTGGACCTGAGTCAAGGATGGTTGTTAGCAGCCATGTGGGTGCTGAGAAACAAACCCAGTCCCTCTGCAAGATCAGCCAGTGCTCTTAACTTCAGAGCCATCTCTCCAGGCCCTAAATTATGTTTAAATTTCTTTCAAACTCTTTTTCTTGGTCTTTTTGAGACAGGGTCTCCCTGTAGCCCCAGCTGTCCTGGAACTCACTCTGTAGACCAGGCTGGCCTTGAACTCACAAAGATCCACCTGCCTTTGCCTTCCAAGTGCTAGGATTAAAGGCGTGCGCCACCACGCCCAGCTCTTTCAAACTCTTAAGAGTCTATGACTGTACTATATTGTTACTCTAAGAGATTTAATAAAGGTCTTTATTTAATCTGTTGTAAATTTCCAATGTGTAAGTAGGAAGCTAGAGCTTTTCATGCACCAAGGGCTGAGGTGACATACCAGGGATGCTTATGCTCCTGGGACAAATATGCCTTTAGACATGTGAAGTCTTCACATAAGTGTGAAGAACTGGTGACGGCTTGGAAGCAGTAACCCCAGGTAAAAGCTGGAAAGAGAAAATGAGCAAGCTCAGAGGTCTCAGTTTTCTTTATGGTTAGGTGTTTTCAGCTGGGTGGCTCTGCTGGTGCCTAAGCTCAGCCTGTCTGCTTGGAAGTTGTGCGGGGGGTGACGTTGGGGGAAAAGGGGGGCGCCACCCATTCCTTCCTTATAAACCTCCTTTCCATGTTTGGATTAGGAAATTCCAATTCTTTGTTACAGAACTGGCAAAAGTCAAACATGGGTGATTCCAGGTAGATACCCTTTCCTTTTTTTGTCTTTAGAGAGACATCTAAATTTACTTGTAAGAAATTTTGAAATTCCTAGTGCCAGTAAGCGTGGTTTTTTTTGGGAGGGGTATGAAGAGAATTTTTTTTTGTTTTGGTCTTTTTGAGACAGGGTTTTCCTGTAGCCCCAGCAGGCCTGGAACTCACTATGTAGACCAGGCTAGCCTTGAACTCACAGAGATCTGCCTGCCTCTGCCTCTGCCTCCTGAGTGCTGGGTTTAAAGGTGTGTGCCAGTATATTCAGCTGTGGAGGGATCTTTTAAAATTGAATCTATATGTTATGGATTTCTTAACTGTCTGAACCAAGTTTCTTAGCTGTTAAGGCAAAAATTACATAAGTGGGCCAGGTGTGGTGGCATACTCCTTTAATCCCGGCACTCGGGAGGCAGAGGCAGACTGGCCTCTGTGAGTTCAAGGCCAGCCTGGTCTATATAATGAGCTCCAGGCCAGCTGGGACTAATGGGAGACCCTGTCTCAAAAAGAAAAAAAAAAAAAAAAAGTACATAAGTGACAGGGTCACTTCATTTTTGGTTCAACTCTGGGATCACATTTTCTGCGTGAAAGTCAGATGCAGTTGAGCCAGTTCTGCTCTTAACTGAGGTCTACAAGGAGGTTCTGTGTTATGGGTATACAAATAGGGTGCCAAGGAAAGAATTTTACATGTGGCTCATACTTTCAAAGGGGCATGTAGAGCAAAGAGGGAGTAATTCTGCAGTGGGAGAGACCCCGAGAGATGAAACATGAGATGTCACCCAGACCACACTATTAATAAAATTGTATGAAGTATTTTAGGCACACAGAACGTATCAAGAGTAGTCTAACAAAGCCTACTACATAAACACCACCTAGGCTATGACATATAGCATTGACAGGGCACACGCACACCCTGTATACTTCTCCCTGATTCTAACCACTGTTCTCTGGGAAGTAACTGTGATCCTGAACTTCACACCCTGCATTTTTCAGACAAGGCAAGGAAGCCCAGAAAGGTTGGGACTGATGTAATCTCACACCTCATGCTAATGGGAGCCATAAGAAGCCTTCTGTTTCTTCTGAGGGTTTGGGGAGAGCTGTGTGGTGTTGCTAAATTTGTTCTCCTTCTCAGCCATGTAGATGTGATTAAGTATGCAGTGTTTGTGAGGAGACAGCTTAAAGATGGCGTTTGTGTGCTCTGTAGGCTGCTAGCTTTGCATGGTGAGCATGAAGAATTGAAGGGAAGGAATTGTAGCCAGCAGTTACTTGTTTGGAATCTTGAATTGGTATATAAAGTATAGGTGGATATCATGAAGTTTGGATACAGCCAGATGAGATGTATAGGCTATTAATATCAAAATAGCAATAAATTGTCACAGTGCTGTCACCAGGCTACAAAGTGGACTGGGAGCACCAGTCAAGCTCCCTTCAGAGTTCTCTCTTTCCTGGATTGTAATATATCTAAGTCTCCAGAAAAGTCTTGTATTTGTATTTTTATTTATATGTATATGTACACGTGGGTACATGTGCGTGTGCGTGCGTGTGTGCGTGCATGTGTGACTGCAGGTCCCTGCAGAGGCCAGCAGAGGGTGTCAGATTCTCTGGAGCTAGAGTTACCACTTGACAGTTCTGGGAAGTGAATTTGGGTCCTCTGTAAGAGTACCAAGCACTCTCAACCCTTTCTAACCTTCAGAGAAGTAGTCTTACTGAAATTAAAAATATCATTTAAGGCTGGGCGTGGTGGCACACGCCTTTAATCCTAGCACTTGGGAGGCAGAGGCAGGTGGATCTTTGTGAGTTCAAGGCCAGCCTGGTCTACAGAGTGAGTTCCAGGACAGCTGAGGCTACAGGGAGACCCTGACTTGAAAAGACCAAAAAGAAAAAAAAAAATTTAAAAATATTTTTTTTGGAAAACCCTCATCAAGTGTTTGATAGGCTTCCTAGAAGTGAAGTTGCATCTGTGGATGCTAGTGCCAATTACCCAGTTGTAAGTATTTCTTGTGTGCGGGCCCCCTGAGCTTTTGTACAAAGCCAGCTGGCTGTAATGCATTTTGGAACAACACACAACGAAAAGAACTGTTTTATAAGAACTGCTGAAAACGTGTGAAATTTACTTTTGCTCAGAAAACAGTCAAACAGTTCCCCCATGGAAAATATTGGAGGGTGGGGAAAAGACTAAGAGATGAAACAGCATGTTGTGCGCAGAATGCACTGAGCTACGGCGTGGTGGGGGAAATTGGTGGGATCACGGGTTCAGCATTTGTAAAAAAAAAAAGGGCGATCAAGAAGTGAAAGTATAGCAATATGTACTATTTGCTGTTGACTAAACTGAATGGGTTGAAATAAATGCCTAGAGAGTAATTGTAAATAAATAAAAAAAGAGGAGGCAAAAAACAGGATCTTCTTTGTAGCACTGATGGGCATCTCAGTAAATATGTGGTTTTGAAATTCTGGTGTAAGAGCAAAGCTTTTGCCTGTTTGTATTTATAGATTTTTTTTTTGAGAGCCTATGCTTCATACCTTGTCACTGTCTTTTTTTTTCCTTTAAAAATAACAGCTAGCAGTTTTCACCTAGAAGTCATTTATAGACATTTGGAAAGGTCGTATCTTTGGAGAAAGCTTGCAGTTGGTCATGAGGTCATCCATGAGACTTAATTTTAGTTGGAAAGCTGATAATAATGTCCATGAAAGTTATCTAGATAATGGAAGCAAGCCCCACCCTTGAAAGGCATTTGTGGGTTCTTTGGTTCAGGGGTCACAGGAGCTAACCCACCTCTCACAGCGGCAGTTGAAAGCGGGGTGCTAGATGCCTCCATTCCCTCCCCATGCTCAGCTGCAGCTGGCTGATTTGCTAACTCCTGTTGCGTTTATTGTGTACCCCTTCTTTGAAGTTTTTTTTTAAAAAATTTATTTATTTATTTATTTATTTATTTATTTATTTATTTATTTATTTATTTATATGAGTGTACTGTCTGCATGTAGGTTTGTGCACCCGTGTCGTGCAATGCCACGGAGGTCAGAAGAGGGCGTTGGATTCCCCTGGAGCTGGAGTTCTCCTGGAATTGGAGTTACAGATTGTTCTCAGCCGCCATGTGGGTGCTGGGGTTCGAATCCAGGTCCTCTGCAAGAGTGGTCAGCGCTCTTAACTGCTAGGCCATCTCTCCAGCCCTGAAGTTTTGGGACTAAAAAGATTTGGGGATGTTTGCAGGTGTACAACTAGAAATCTAGGATATGGGAGATAAGTCTAACCATGAAATTCTTATATTTCATGTCTACCTCACACATGTATTTGAAGGTAATATTACAACATATTTTGAGTGTGCCTATGTTTTGCCTGTGACCCGTTGCGTGTAGTCAGATGTGGAGTTTTGTGGCATCATGGTGCTCAAACTGGTACAGATTTTGGAGTACCAAGGATTGAGGCATAGAGATGATATACAATCTGTAGTATTCTTTTATTTTTTTTTTTTCTTCCTTTGAGGAACAGGGTCTCATGTAGCCAAGGCTGGCCTCTAACTTGCTCTGAGGATATCCTTGAATTTCCTATCCTCTTGTGTCCACATCCTGAGTGTTGGGATTATAGGCATGCACTGTGTTTATATGGTGTTGAGGATTGAACCCAGGGCTTCATGCATGCTAGACAAGCACTCTGTCAACTGCTGTGTCCCTGGTCCCTCCTTATTCTTTTATCTTTCTCTCAAGTGGATGTTGAAGTAGAATCTCTTCCACTCGCCCTGTAAGGAGCAGTGTCTGCCACTTCACCCTCAACCTTGTGACATTTTAATGTCCTCCCAGGACTGTTAAGAGTTGTTGACGCCACCACTTCAGACTTGGCAATTTTGCTTTTATTTTTCAGACTGTGTATTCCATGGCTCCGTTCCCTTTCCCCCAGTTATCAGAGTTGAGGGAAAAGTACACCTACAACATCACACCATTCCCAGCCACAGTTTCCGGGTAAGTTTTTTTCTTCTTGTTTACATGATAGAAGACTTAATATGTTGATTTGTTATTATAAATTTTCACAGTTTCCGGGTAAGTTTTTTTCTTCTTGTTTACATGATAGAAGACTTAATATGTTGATTTGTTATTATAAATTAATATGTATTAATCCCTCAAATGTATACAAATTAATTTGGCACTTAAAATCTGAATGACTCTTTTCCAAAGGTTTGGATTTAGAGTCGAGGGGAATTGTCAAAGTATACTTTCCAAAGAAGTTTGAGGCATGAACTGAAGGATGTGTAGCGAATACACAACTTATTTAAGACTATAAAATAGCTAAAGTTTGGGCTGGAGAATGGGCTCAATGGTTAAGAGCACTGGCTGTTCTTACAGGGGACCCATGGTTTGATCTCAGCACCCACATGGTGGCTAACAGCTGTCCATAATTCCAGTTCCAGGGGGATCTGACATGCTTCTGACCTCTGGGGCATTATACAACGTGGGTACACTTACATCCAGGCAAAACACTCATACACATAAACTAATGAAACTCGTATGCCAATAGATGCACCAGTTACTCTTTATAAAGGTTAGAAATTCAGCTGGGCGTGGTGGCACATGCCTTTAATCCTAGCACTCGGGAGGCAGAGGCAGGTGGATCTTTGTGAGTTCAAGGCCAGCCTGGTCTACAGAGCAAGTTCCAGGCCAGCTGGGGCTACAGGGAGACACTGTCTTGAAAAGACAAAAAAAAAAAAGGTTAGAAATTCACACACATACCACACACGACACACCACACAAACATAACACACACACACACCAAACACACATACACACATACCATACACACTACACACACAACACACACAAATACGCCCCCTCCAATCAATGGTGATGAATGAAACCTAATCAAAAAAGAAAGAGCCATACTTCACACCACATTATCTGGATGAATTCCATGTGGACAAAAGTGGTAAGTGGTAAAAATTAAAATAATTATCAGAAGAATATGTGAGAGATTTCCTCTCATGCTTTGGAATTGAAGAGGCCTTAATAATGGACTTGAAAATTCAAAAATGAAGGGAAAAATAGATTAAGTACTTTAAAATAATTTCTATACAATCCAAACCAAAACAGAACAAAACCTCCATAAGGAGACTCAAAGCCATTTGTGGAAATATACTTTTAGTTTCTACAAAATAGAGGCCAACATCTCTAACATGAAATTCTTAAAATGTAATTTAAGCAGATCACCCTAATTGAGGAAAGGATGTGAATTAGCAGTTTATGCAAAAGGCAGCATCAGTCATATTAAGAAAAATACAGCTTAAAATTAAAAAATTCTGGGGCTGGAGAGATGTCTCAGCAGATAAGATCACTGGCTACTTTTGTAGAGGACCTATGTTTGGTTCCCAGCACCAGCATGGTGGCTAACAACTGTCCACAATCCAATTCCAGGGATCCAGTGCCTTCTTTTGACCTCCACAGATATCACACGGCACAGGCACACTTATATACATGCAGGCAAAACACATAAAATAAAAAAAGTGTTTTTTTCAAAATTAGAGATTCTGTTTTGTTTGTTGGTTTGTTTTTATTTATCAGAATGGCAAAAAGTCAAAAGATTACACATTGTGCAGTGTTTGAATCAGGTTAAATATTTACTCTCTGATAGCTTTTGGAAAAATACATTTATTCTCTTAGAATTCCATACATGTACACAATATATTTTAATCATACCCACCACCCACTCCTCCTCCTAACCTCCCTGAGCCTTGTCTAAAACACCCCTCTCAATATCATGTCCTCTTTCTTTTCTTTTTATGCCTAGTCTAATTAATGCTCCCTGTATGCATGGGGGTGGGGGGCTGTCCCCTGGAGCATGATAACCTACCAGTGGCCATATGCCCAAAGAAAGGATGACTCCCTCTACAGCATCCTTCAACTGCCAGTAGCTCCTCAGCCAGGGGTGGAGTCTCTCTCTCCAGCCCCTCCAGCATCCACGCTGGGCTTTTGACTGGCTTGATCGTGTACAAGGCTTACAAGGCACCCACTGGTGCAGTGATTCAGTGAGCGCAATGGCCATGCCTCATGGAGCACTCCTCCCCAACCTCCACCTCTTTCACTCTTTCTGATCCCTCTTCTGAGATGTCCCCTGAGCCTTGGTGGTGGGAGGTTTGATATAGATACCTCATTTAGGGTTGAACATCAACAGTTACTTATTCTCAGCACTTGGAATAGTTGTGAACCTCTGCATTAGCTGATGTTCGCTGCAAAAAGAGACTTCTCTGAAGTATGTTGAGAGCATCACAGATCTATAAGTCTAACCATAAGTATTTAGAAGGCAGTTTCACAACATGACCATTTAGCAAAGCAACAGTAATAGCTTCTGCCCTCTACTGCTTGTGACCTCCCTAGCCATAGGCTTTTGACCAGGTTCCCAGTATGAGGCTTGAATTCTTTCCTGTGGGGAAGTCCTCAATCCAATCAGAAAGCAGCTGGTCACTCCTCTAAGTCATGCCACCTGTGCAGTAGTGCACACACCTTGCCTGGCAGTTTGGTACTATAGCATTCAGGGTCCAGTGCTGGGTGACACCATTGATGAAGACAAATACTCTTACATGTTATTTGTGAGAGGTTATTTGGGGTTTGTGACAATCTGATAGATATTACTTACCCAAAATACTGCTGTGTATATCCTTTTACTCATCAGTTCTAGCTATAGATTTTCCCTACAGATTTATTTTTATATATGTAAATTGCTATTATAGTTTGCTTATAATAGCATAGTACTGGAAACCACCATTAGCCTGGTTCCATACATGAACTCTATCTACATGTTGTCACACAGCTGTGAAAAATCGAGGAAGCTCTGTATGAATATGAAAAGATTTTTATATGATTACGAGTAAGATATAGAAGAACAGATGTGTACACTCAGATGTCTGCAAAACAGAGAAAAACAAGCTATTTTTTTTTTTTTTTTGGTCTTTTCGAGACAGGGTCTCCCTGTAGCCCCAGCTGTCTTGGAACCCACTCTGTAGACCAGGCTGGCCTTGAACTCACAAAGATCCGCCTGCCTCTGCCTCCCAAGTGCTAGGATTAAAGGCGTGCGCCACCACTCCGGGCGCTATTTGTTTCTTTATCCATGCATATGTAAACTAGAGAATGCAAAGTGACCTGTGGGAATTGGGTGGAACAAGACCCAGGCAGAAGCTGGTAGGGAAGAGAGGGAGACTTGCAAATCATTTACTTGTATAGCTATGACATTAAAATTTTTTTAAAATTTTACTTATTTTTTTGTATGTGTATGTCTGCATGTAGGCTTGTGCACCCATGTCGTGCAATGCCATGGAGGTCAGAAGAGGGCGTCGGATTCCCCTGGAACTGGAATTAAAGACCATTCTCAGCCGCCATATATGTGCTGGGAATTGAACCCTGGTCCTCTGCAAGAGCAGTCGGCACTCTTAACCGCTAGGCCATTTCTCCAGCCCCAACTATGACATTTAAATCATGTGAAAATACTACTTGAAAATAAGTCACTATTTTCTTTAACTATTTCCTTTTCTTCCTTTATGTTTTCCAAGACGACATGGAAAGGTCAGAGACAGTGATGAGGAGAATGACCTAGATGATGAAGATGCTGTCGCTAGTGCTGTGGGGTGTCTCGGACCTTTCAGTGGGTTCCTGGCACCTGAACTGCAGAAGTACCAGAAGCAGATTAAAGGTAAAGAGGGGCCCTGGATTTAGATCGTCACAGCCTGGTTCACTCAAACGAGGGTGTTACTATGTCCCGAGGATGCTTAAGCGGTTCCTTGATCTGGTTACTATCATTCAGAGCTGTTAGCAGAACATTTTCTCCCTTGATTTGTTATTTGGTAGGGTCCATCTGCATCTTCCGTTGCCTGCATAATACACATTTCATTTCCTTTGTGGTAACATTTGCTTCCCATTGATCTGATTCATCTTTGGATGCTTGTTTCCCTAGAACAGCCTGGCCTAGAACAGACACTCCCTACATCCTCTCCGGGTTTCATTCAGCTCACACTAGATGGCCTCTTTTCTACTTTAGGACTGAATGTCTGAATTTATTGAGTGACAAGAAACTGGTTGTTTCACTAGACACTGCTGGAGTCTCTCCGTTAGCCTTTGGTTGCAAGCTTGGAAGAGAGAACCTCCACCTGATACTTCTGATAGCTCTTACTTCTGATAGCTCTTACTTCTGATAGTTCTTCTGATAGCTCTTATTCTGATAGCTCTTATTCTGATAGCTCTTATTCTGATAGCTCTTACTTCTGATAGCTCTTATTCTGATAGCTCTTATTCTGATAGCTCTTATTCTGATAGCTCTTATTCTGATAGCTCTTATTCTGATAGTTCTTACTTCTGATAGCTCTTATTCTGATAGCTCTTACTTCTGATAGCTCTTATTCTGATAGCTCTTATTCTGATAGCTCTTATTCTGATAGCTCTTATTCTGATAGCTCTTATTCTGATAGCTCTTATTCTGATAGCTCTTATTCTGATAGCTCTTATTCTGATAGCTCTTATTCTGATAGCTCTTATTCTGATAGCTCTTATTCTGATAGCTCTTATTCTGATAGCTCTTATTCTGATAGCTCTTATTCTGATAGCTCTTATTCTGATAGCTCTTATTCTGATAGCTCTTATTCTGATAGCTCTTATTCTGATAGCTCTTATTCTGATAGCTCTTATTCTGATAGCTCTTATTCTGATAGCTCTTATTCTGATAGCTCTTATTCTGATAGCTCTTATTCTGATAGCTCTTATTCTGATAGCTCTTATTCTGATAGCTCTTATTCTGATAGCTCTTATTCTGATAGCTCTTATTCTGATAGCTCTTATTCTGATAGCTCTTATTCTGATAGCTCTTATTCTGATAGCTCTTATTCTGATAGCTCTTATTCTGATAGCTCTTATTCTGATAGCTCTTATTCTGATAGCTCTTATTCTGATAGCTCTTACTTCTGATAGCTCTTATTCTGATAGCTCTTATTCTGATAGCTCTTACTTCTGATAGCTCTTATTCTGATAGCTCTTATTCTGATAGCTCTTATTCTGATAGCTCTTATTCTGATAGCTCTTACTTCTGATAGCTCTTACTTCTGATAGCTCTTACTTCTGATAGCTCTTATTCTGATAGCTCTTACTTCTGATAGCTCTTATTCTGAAGCAACAGAGCAAGTCACTCACTCTCTGATCCTCATGTCCCCTAAAGCTTAAAGCTTGCTTTTTTTTTTTTTGGTATTTTTGAGATAGGGTTTCCCTGTAGCCCCAGCTGTCCTAGAACTCACTATGTAGACCAGGCTGGCCTGGAACTCACAGTGATCCACCTACCTCTGTATCCCAAGTGCTAGAATCAAAGGCGTGCGCCACCATGCCTGAACCCTAAAGCTTTCTTGAAGGCCCACCTTTAGAATTCCCTCCCTCCCTCCCTCCCTCCCTCTCTCCCTCCTTCTCTCCCTCCCTCTCTCCCTCCCTCTCTCTTTTTTTCTCAGTGCCTCACACATGCTAGGCAAGCCTGCTACCACTGAGGTGTATTCTAAGCCCTCTTTAAACATTTTTTTCATAAGATGCCCCAGATGTCCTGTGATCTGGTTTTGTCCCTTTTAATGGCTGCTTTGAATCGGTGGTCATGCCTTATGTATCTTCTGCAGGAAGTGTTTGTTAAATGTGCAAAATCATTCATCTCTAGCAAGACAATGATCCAAAGTCTCAATATGTTTATAAAAGATGTTACTTTTTAAAAATTTAATAAAAACACAATTTTAATGACTTTCTAAAAGTCTACAAACTGTCAATGTGAATCCTTATGAAGTTGATGGATATCTGTGCAGTGATTCCATCTACTACTGTATTTTTCTAAGGGACTTTTAGAAAATGGCATTGATTGTTATCTGGAGACCATTGATCTCATGTGTACATAATGAAGAAAGTGGTCACAAAATCAGTGAGTCACATAGCTCATCTCAGATCAACAGGTTCACGAGAGAACACAGGAGGGAATCAAAATAAGTACTAGGTACATTCCAGAGTGTGATTTTGTGGTTTAGAATTTCCCGGAGGTTAAGGGATATTTATTCCCACTTGACCCTGTTCCTCTTACACTAACCCTCGTGTTCCTTCAGTGAGCGCAGAGCCAAGTGAGGAGCAGAGCCTGAGAGCCAACAACATCGCAGAGCTGAGCCCAGGGGCCATCAATTCCTGTCGAAGTGAATACCATGCGGCATTCAACAGTATGATGATGGAACGGATGACCACAGACATCAATGCCCTGAAGCGGCAGTACTCTCGAATTAAAAAGAAGCAACAGCAGCAGGTCCATCAGGTGTACATCAGGGCAGGTAATGGCACTCTCTGATCCATTTGAACTTGTGCTTAATGTGTGCAGTGACCCTAGGATGGCCTCACAATCATGAGCTGTGACTCAGTGTATTAGTTCTCTTCTCATTGCTTGACACATACCTGACAAAAGCAAAGGAAGGAAGGGTTTATTTTGGCCATCGTGGAAAGGAAAGTGAGGTGGTGACCATGTCTGCAGCTGGGGTCAGTCACATTGTGTACACACTCAGGAAGCAGAGAGACCAGTACTGGTGCTCGGCCTGCTTTCTCCTTTCCACCTTTGTATTCATCCACAGCTCCAGCCCATGGGATGGTGCTGCTCACATTCAGGATGGGTCCCCTCTCCTCAGTGGACAGCTCTTTAGAAACATCCTCATAGACATGCCTAGAGATGTGTCTCCTAGGTGATTCCAAATCCAGTTAAATTGACAATGAAGATTAGCTATCACACTCCACATCCTTCAACCTTCTGACTTCAGCTAGTAGCAGACTTAGCATTTCATTTTCATTTTATTTTATTAGGATCTAAAGAAGAAAAAGACCTTGGGTTCTTTTGGGGTCCCAAGGAACAGGCAGTGGATGGTATTAAATCTTATTTACTATGTGTGCTTTTGGAGAAGGGTTTACAAATGATTCAAATGTTGGGGAGCCATACAATCCTTGGACTTGAGACATTTTAGAAATTCAAACATTTGGGCCAATGAGATGACTTAGCAGGCGGAAGTGCTTTTGGTAGGCCTGAGCATAATGGGGAGGAAAAGACATAAAAAGATGGTCAGTTGTGGTGGCATCCGCCTTTAATCCCAGCACTTGGGAGGCAGATGCAGGTGGATCTTTGTGAGTTCAAGGCCAGCCTGGTCTACATGCTGATGGGTTAGAGCCCGTCTCTCTGGAATGTACTAAGAAGAACTGTAGCATCATTAGAAATGCTCTTTTCCAAAGATTGTCAAGCTTCTTTTTACCTTTATAATTCCAAAAATCATAGTGAACAGTCTGGTTTACTGTTAAATATATGCTTAACTGGGAGTGGTTTTTCTTGTTTTATATGAATATCCTAATGAAAATGATCCGGGTTCAGAATTAACAAAGAAATTAAAATGGCTTTTGAGCATGTGACTGATCTTGGACAAAAACTGAATTCACCATCAGGAAAAATAACTATAACCCAGAGGATTTTTACTGTATTCTGAATTGTTAAGAAAGTGATCATGAAGGAAACTCACAATGATAGCCCTTTAACTTCCAAGCCATCAGCCTAGTGGCTAGAGAGATGGTTAAGAGCACTAGCTGTTCTTACACAGGACCTGGGTTCAGTTCCCAGCACCCACATGGTGGCTTACAACTGCCTGAATCTCCAGTTCCAGGGGATTGGGTGCCCTCTTCTGGATTCTGCCAGCACCAAGCATGCACATGGTATACATACACACAGACATGTACGTGAATACACATAACATAAAAGAAGAAAACATTGGCCCATGTATTTCCTTATTTATCTTTAAATCCATGAGGAAAGCTTAACAGTCATCCAGCATTTATAGTGATAGAGACTGGTAAGGTCAGGGCTAGACCCTAGGCAGCATGATCCTTTTACATAGTTCTGTTTAAACTATACTGTGAAACATCTTTGAGTGGGATGGTGGGCAGTTGCCACTGACTGTAAATGGTACAGTGGCTTGTACTATAGTCAGGGGTCAGCAAACTGAGGTTTTCAGACCAAATCTTGCCCACTGCTTGTTTTTATAAATAAAGTTTCTATGTCCTTTGTGGTTTGGAGGTTTCAGGCCATGGTTGGCTGGCTCTGTCACGACAGCCTGAAGTAGTGAGAAAATAATGGCAGAAGGTTGTAGAAGAAAGCTGCTTATGTCCTGGCTGGCAGAAAGCGACAGACAGGAAGAGGCTGGAGATGAGTTGTACCCTTCACAGGAATGTCTGCAGCTTCCCACTTACACAGTTTCAACCACTTCCAAATAGTTAATTCCATTGTGAATCCATTAAGGAACTCATCTGCCAATCAGGTTGAAACTGTGATGATGGAGTGCTCTCAGGGACTTGACCTACCAGCTGGGCCCAAGCCTTTGTGGGGAATACATCTTATCCAAACCATAACATATCCCTTTCAATGTCCTTTTTTTTTTTTTTTTCCTGAAGAGGAGGGACTCAGCATCACAGGTTGAATTCAGGTTCTCCTGTCATCAGTCACATGACTTTGCCAGCACCTGGGAAGTCCATGGGAAAAGATACAGGGAGGAGTTCCATGAGATTGCTGTTAAGATGGATGCTTCTCTTTGTGGTCTGTTTCACACAGCCTTTCAACCTTTCTTTCAGACAAAGGGCCAGTGACCAGCATCCTCCCGTCTCAGGTAAACAATTCTCCAGTGATAAACCATCTTCTTTTAGGGAAGAAGATGAAAATGTCAAATAGAGCTGCTAAGAATGCAGTCATCCACATCCCTGGCCACACTGGAGGCAAATTGTCTCCCGTCCCATATGAAGACCTTAAGACGAAGCTCAACTCTCCATGGCGGACTCATATCCGAGTTCACAAAAAAAACCTGCCAAGGACCAAGAGTCATCTGGGCTGTGGGGACACCATAGGGCTGATAGAAGAACAAAATGAGGGGCGCAAGGGCAGCAGCCTTGGGGCAGCTGAGGAACTCCCCTCTGGCTGTGCAGCCCTAGCTCATGACGGGGGCAGCAGCTCTGAAGGCGGCACGGCCAGGACAGTTGAAGGACAGTCTCCAGAGCCTGTGTTTGGGGATGCTGATGTCAGTGTGGCTGCAGTGCAGGTGAAGTTAGAAGGCCTGGAACTGAGCCAGAGGGACGCCACTGCACAAGCTGAGCCCCAAACGCACCTGACCTGCCAACGGCTTGTCACAGAGGCAGCCGATGCCCCTGGAGAAAACCAAGCTTCCAGCAAGCCTCCCCCGGGCAGCAGCTCGAAGACCCCCATCTTTAGCCCGTTTCCTAGCGTCAAGCCGCTGCGGAAGTCAGCCACAGCCAGGAATTTGGGGCTATATGGTCCTACAGAAAGAACCCCAAATGTGCACTTTCCTCAGATGAGCAAGAATTTTAGCAAATCCAGCAGCGGGAACAGCAGCACCAAGAAACGATGACACTATCCAGCGGCCCAGGGTCTGGTCACCTGCGCAGGGTGGCGTAAGGATGCCAGCCGCCCCTTCCTGTTGTATCTGTGCAGTGAAAATGAATAGAGAGGTTCAGAGATGAGCATCAACAGCCCATCAGAATGGGCACTGCAAGTTTTATGCTTTGAACGAGGATAGGGATATGTTTCCCCCTCCGCCTAGCGACGGATGAAGTGGGTTCTTGTGGCAAAATAAATCTTGTGTTTTTTAAGTGCGGAGTTTTCCCAGTTTCCTTGTGGACTCTTTAGAAAAGACAATCTATAGACTGCTGAGCCTCTTCTGGCCTTCTTGGGGTTTCTGTGACGACACATTCCCTTAACCTTCCAGTTCTCTGGATGTTACTAATACTCGAGCATGAACACACCAGCTTGCTAGAACTGAAATCATAGAAAGAATAAGTTTCCTAGTTGCAAAAACCTCCTGACCTCCTGATGTTTCTCTTTCTGCTCTTTTAGGGCAAGGAGAGAGAGAGAGAGAGAGAGAGAGAGAGAGAGAGAGAGAGAGAGAGAGAGAGAGTATGCACATGTACTTAGGCACCTGTCTGTAAATTGTTTTTTAGTCTTATGTTAAATCATACCAGAAAAAATTAAGGTAGCCTTTCTTTAACTTTCTATTTCTACATATGACAAGAAAACCTTGAAATCAGTTGAAATTGAAGTTGGTAACCAAATTGAAGACCATACGTGAAGAACTCACATGGGCTATGCATTGAGCAATTATTCCGAGCTGCTTGCTAATTCCACCAAGCTATTCCCAAGGCTTTTTTTTTAAATCTTGAGGAGAGCACTGGGCTTTAGTGATACCGAAGACTGGATGGGCTGTGTGGCCTACTGTGTATCCTCTGACACGCAGTTCCTTCATCTGCTCTCCATGGCTGACACACACTGTCTCTGCTCAAAGCCAGAACATAGTATCTGCGACTCTGTTACTTGAATTTTGTGCTTCTTGGATTGAGTGGTTTGCTAATTGAACACTGCCTTTCTCCGGAGAAAGCCCTAGGTCTTTCCAGCTCGCTCCCTCGCTCGCTCTCTCGCTCTTCCTCCATTCCTGCCCTGGTCCCAGCAGAACAGAGATAGCATCTCTTGTCTCCACTATGCAGTTGGGAACTCTGAGCCACACAGGTGAAGTGGCACTTCAGTTGCTCAAAGTAAAGGCTCCCAGTGTCCCGTAGGACCTTACCACATTTTCTCCAGTACAATAGGCCGGCCTAGTGCTCTTATCTACATGTGTTGGCCACAAAGCTCATATAAGCCAAGATTGAGAAGCCATTCACTACCACACACCCTCCTGAATCAAAGGACCTTTCTACAGATGGTACAGAGTGCCGGAACGATAGATCACAAAATGAGCTGTGATGACCTCATGAAAATGTAGTTCATCTTCACAGTGCTTCGTGCACCTGTCCTTTGGCTGAGTGAAGTGCTCACCACTCAGCCCTTACACCGCTAGCAGAATGGCTTCACCGCTTTACCCTCATCTCTGGAAGCCTTTGGTAGTGCTTGCAGGAATACTGTTGGAGCAGTCAATGTGAATTTGAACAACATGTTTTGCTAATTCTGAAGGCAGAGCTATAGTTCATAGAGGGTTTCACCATGACAGGCACTCATCTTTCAGTAAGGTAGAATATGGTTGCGTGGGCTTTTTTGAACAAAACCCCCACAGGAATGACACATTTTTATCCCCCGGTTGCATTTTTACCCCCAATGGAGCTGAAGGTGGATAGCATGACTAATAAGTTGCTGCAGTTTTGGTCTTGAGCTCTGTGCCATCCCGAGTGAGCAGGCGGCTTAACAAGCGGCCGCACCCGCAGCCTGTTTTGGGAAGGCGTGGGTGGAGAGTTGGGTTTGCTTTACATGTATGAGACCTACTGTTCTCCAAAGTTAAGCACACAAAGAGTTTCTGCCATCTGCTAAACTTTGCACATAATGAGACTGCCTCATGATCCTTGCACCCCCTCCCCAGTTCTAATTAAGTCAGACTAGGTTTGGGGTGTTTTGTTTTGATGTCTGACTATTCTCCTTTCTCCAGTGAGCTCCCTGGCTCCCTAAGGGTTTAGGGAGTGGGTAATGGGGTTGAGCTGTCTACCAACTCTCTCAGTGTGGGCAGCATGCTGGGGTTTGTCAGGCTCTCATTTCCTGAGAAAGGGACAAATGAGATTGCTAAGATGTGGGGTAAGTATAGATTGAAGAATTAAAAGGAAAACTATGAGGCAAAAATGACCTCGTCAATGAAAATAACCCAACAGATTCCTGTTAAAGCACTTTGTACCAGTAACATGTGCATGCATTTTACCAAGTAATCACAATGTGAACCAGTCTACTTCTGAGCCTTGCCTTCTTAGAACATGAACTCTGCAGCAGCCTCTACCACACAGCATGCACAAAAGGCCAGTAGAGACTTGCTGTCCTCCCCATGTAGTGGACACTGTATGCAAACACCAGAAGTACTTAACAGTAGCAGTTTATTTCTAGTCTGCCTGTACCTCTCAGCACTTTTTCTGGAAGTCAACTCTACACCTCAGTCCTAAAAAGCCTCCAGATCTAAACCTAGTTTGTAATGTCGACCTATGGCTGTAACTGTTTGGAACAATGTTTCTTTTCTCTCTCTCTCTCTCTCTCTCTCTCTCTCTCTCTCTCTCTCTCTCTCTCGTCTCATTCTGAAGAACTGTACCGATTACAAGATATATGCATAAAGATACTCATTGTTGTAGTGACTGTTTCATTTTCTCTCTGAATGTATGCACGGAACCTTGAGTTGATTTCCTTCTCCCCAGTCACTCCTCATCACTTTCCCATATATATCCCACTTGGTCACAGGAATCAAGGAGTCGGCGTCAATAGCGGCATCTCCCCAAGTCTGATCATTGGATTACAGGGTGCCCTGTGACCTGCCCAGAACAGGGAAGTATAGTACTTTTTAAGTGAGACCGAGAGAATGAATGTATATGTGTGTGCATACAAATGAACTCTTAGACCCAAGACTTCCCTTTGTTTAGTAAAACAGAATAAGAATACAATTTCAGGTGCTGGAGAGTCCTCTTGCAGAGGACCGGCTTCAGTTCCGTGCACTCACATGGTGGTTCATAACCATCTCTAACTCCAGTTCCAGGGGATCCAACACCCTCTCTGACCTACACAGGCACCAGGCATGTACAAGGTGCACCTATTCACATGCAAGCAAACCTCATACACAGGATACAAAAGTAAGTCTTTAAAAATACAATTTCAGGGGCTGGAGAGATGGCCTAGCAGTTAAAGAGCACTGACTGCTCTTGTAGAGGACCCGGGTTCGATCCCCAGCACCCACATGGCGGCTGAGAACTGTCTTTAGCTCCAGTTCCAGGGGAATCCGACACTCTCTTCTGACCTCCGTGGCTTTGCACAACACGGATACACAAACCTACATCCAGACAGTACATTCATACACATAAAAAAATACAATTTCAGTTCAGTAAATTGGCTTCCAAAATTTACATAAATCAAGAGCTGTGATTTGGTACCAGTTGCTACCAATTCCTCTCATAAAATCTTAGTTTCCAAACTACTTTCTTTGCTATTAGACATTCTAGGGAGCATTTAACATATATTTTTCCTAACTAGAAGAGTAACAAGTTTTAGTAACTTTAGAAATTTTAGAGTCCTTGGGTGTGGTGGCACATGCCTCTGATCCTAGCACTTGGGAGGCAGACGCAGGTGGATCTCTATGAGCTTAAGGCCAGCCTGGTCGACATAAGCAAGTTACAGGCTAGTTGGGCTAGGGAGACCCTGCCTCAAAACAAAAAACAACCCCCCAAAACAAAAACATAGAAAATACAAAGTACAGGATTCATGTTCTGGTATGGATATTTTCAGTACTACATTCTAAAAATCATGCACGTGTGCACGCTTCACATGGGTTTCTGGAATCGAACTTCTTGCCAGGCATGCACACAGCAAGCCCCTTTACTCACTGAGCCATCTTGTGAGCCTTTTCAGTATGTTCTTGTGTATGTGTTCACACACTGTTATCCATTAAAAGGCATGCTGAATGTCCAAGCCTGGGCTGTATTTCCAGTAAATCCTCCAGCATCATTCCAGAGGTCAGTGCTCCCTCACATGTTCTTGTCAGAATTCACATACCCCTAGCCTGGCCAGATGAGGTTTCTTGTAGATCACAAGGGAGAGGACGTCATGATAAGCACATCTGTGAACAGAGCTCTAGTGGGGCATGTTCATAGAGTTGCAAAAAAATGTTTTGTGACATCTTCACACTCATCAGACACAGCTACAGATTGGCATCTTTAAAGGCTGACTGTATACAAATAATAAATGCCCACCTGCCTTCTCCCTCTTCCTCCTGTCCCTCCTCTCCCCCCTCTCTCCCCGCTCCCTTCCTGTTCCCTCCTCTTCCCTCTCTCGTCCAGTGTTAATAGAAGTGTGATGATAATCATATCTCATTCCTGTTGAGGGTGCAGCTCAGTGGTAGAGCACAAGGCTCTGGATTTTATCCCTTGCACTGGAAAGAAAAAGAAGGAAAAGTCCCATTAGTCAGTCATATTATTGCTGATATTTAAGGAAATGGTTATTATTTTTGCAGTGATTTCTGGTGAGTACCTTTTATCAGGCTAAGAAAATTACCTTTGGTTTTCAAAGGTTTTAATTATTGGGTGTTGAATTTTATCAAATGGACTCTAACTGCACCTTTTAAGGGAGTAGTACTTGAGACAGTATCTTGAACTAAAGAAAATGGTAATTACTGGGTTTCATCATGAATATTAGACATTTTAGAGTGACATGATGACAGTAAAAAGTTTACTTTTTTTTAAAACTTGAAAACAATTTTATTAGAATTGAAAAAAAATCTTGACAGTAAAATGGGGAGGAGTGTCCCCTAGAGGCTTCTTAGTCTCATTCATAAAAGAATTGAAGAATAGCCCCAAACAGAAGCTTTAGGACAATTTTATTAGAATTTTAAAGAAAAATTCTCAGGGAAGGCAAGCTGGGAATCTCATCAGCTGCCTTGGGAATGGAGGGGAAAATGGAAAAAATCCATGCATCTATGCAGGTTTAGAGCTGGCATGGAGGTCAGGCATTGGTAGATGGACAGCCACATGACAGGGAGAAGGAAGCTTTGGGGAAAAAGTAAAGTACAAGGTACTGGGACAGCCCCAGGCATTAGAGAACGCTTAGAGAAGGGGTATGAAGATGAAAAGGAGAGAGGATGCTTTTCTCAAGAATTCAGACTTACAGAGCCAGCGTGTCTGCAGGGGGGTAGGGGGTGGGGTGGGGTGGGGGGAGACGCAGAGCACTGCAAGGTAAGTGCAAGAGCACTCATGTTGTGTAATGCCTGCGGAGGTCAGAAGAGGGCATAGGATTCTCTGGAACTGGAGTTACAGATGGTTAGCTGCCATATGGGTGCAGGATTGAAACCTAGGTCCTCTGTAAGAGGACCACTGAGCCATCTCTCCAGCCCCAGGAAATGAACATGTTTTAAATTTAATTATAAAATTAAAAAAAAGGAGCAACAAAAACTGGTGTCAGGGCTAGAGAGATGACTCAGAGGTTAAGAGCATCAGTTGTTCTTGTAGAGGGCCTGAGTTTGGTTCCCAGCAGCCACACAGCAGCTAAAAGCCATCCATAACTTTAGTTTCAGGGGATCCACTGTCCTCTTATGACCTCCATAGGCATTGCACAATATGAGTGCAGTTACATACATGTAGGTAATACACTCATTTACATAAAATAAAATTATGGAAAAAAAACTTGACATTTGACATTGTATTTGAGAAACTAATAATCTGGTTGACAATAGTGATAATTCTCAGTGTGTTATTAAGGTGTTCATCTAATATTTTGGTCCTAATTTTACTTTGTATGCTTCATTCTTTTGAATAGATTCTCACAAATGTATGAGATGGCTCAGTGTGTAAAGATGTTTGCCTCTAAGCCTGACCACCTGAGCCCTTGAAACCATGATGGAAGAACAGAACTGACTCCTGAAAGTTATCTTCTAACCTTTACATGCAGCAAGTCACATGAGTGCCATCCCTTCACAGCATATATAACTTACACAATAATTAAATAAATGTAGGTGCTCCCCAAAAGTGACAAGAGTAGGAAGTGATTGTGACTCAAGAGATATTTGCTTCTAGGAAGACAGGACCTGTGAAAGTCTAGTAAAGAGACACAATCAGGCCAGGCATGTGCCACCACCGCCAGAAACATCAATACCAATAATTCCAGGAATCCCTAGAACTAGTGAAGATGTAATCCTTTGACCTGAACAAATTCAGTCTTGATGATTCACATCACATTCATTTTTAGTGCTTTTGGGCATACATTTTTTTAAATATTTACTGAGAACTCACAGAGATCCATCTGCCTTTGCATTCTGAGATTAAAGGCATGTGTCACCATGATATTTTTATTTTTGTGCATGTGTTTTGCCTGCATGTGTGTAAGTGGACCATATGCATGCAATGCCTGTTGAGGCCAGAAGAGGGCATCAGATCCCCCAAGAACTGGAGTTAAGGATTGGTGTTAACTCTGTGTGTGGAACCCGGGTCCTCTGCAAGAGCAGCCAGTGCTCTTAACTGCTGAGCCATCTCTCCAGCCCCCAGACAGTTTCTTTTCTTTTCTTTTTTTTTTTTATTTCTGCATGTGTATGAATGTACTGTCTGCATGTAAGTTTGTGCACCCGTGTAGTGCAGTGCCGCGGAGGTCAGAAGAGGGTCTCGGATTCTCCTGGAACTGGAGTTCTCCTGGAATTGGAGTTTCAGATGGTTCTCGGCCGCCATGTGGGTGCTGGGGATCGAACCCGGGTCCTCTGTAAGAGCAGTCGGCACCCTTAACCACTAGGCCATCTCTCCAGCCCCAGACAGTTTCTTGATGTACTTACTATGCAGTGATATTAAGTGTGAGTTTTGGGTGGCACTTGTCTTGCTTTGTCCTAATTGAACACGTCCTGGGAGCCATCATAACTATACCAGGACAAAGAAAATCACTTTAACATCTTTTTTTTTTTTTAATTTTTTTTTATTAATTTTATTATTTCTGTATGTGTATGAATGTACTGGCCTGCATGCAAGTCTGTGCACCCGTGTCGTGCAACGCCGCGGAGGTCAGAAGAGGGTCTCGGATTCCCCTGGAGCTGGAGTTCTCCTGGAATTGGAGTTTCAGACGGCTCTCGCGCCGCCATGGTGGTGCTGGGGATCGAACCCGGTCCTCTGTAAGAGCAGTCTTTTACTGCTTTGTATAAGTCTCTTGATTATAGTTTTGTTTTTTTTTTTTTTTTTGAAACAGGATCTCCTAAACGGTCTGCAATTGTATGAGCCTTGAACTCACAGAGATCCGCTTGCCTCTGCCTTCCAAGTGCTGGGATTAAAGTAAAGTCACCACCATGCCATAACATTTTTTTTTTTTTTTTTGGTCTTTTCAAGACAGGGTCTCCTGTAGCCTCAGCTGTCCTGGAACTCACTTGTAGACCAGGCTGGCCTTGAACTCACAAGATCCGCCTGCCTCTGCCCCCCCCCCCCGAGTGCAAGGATCAAAGGCAGGTGCCACCATGCCTGGCTAGTTTTGTCTTTATTATTTTATATTTTTTAAATTTTTTTTTTTTTTTTTGTTTTCTTTGTTTTGGTTTTATTTTGTGCATGTTGGTGTTTTGCTTGTATGTATATAACTGCATCCGTGTAGTCCATGGAGGCTGGAAGAGGGCATCAGATCCCCTGGAACTGAAGTTATGGAGGTTTATTAAAGAGACTAGACGTCTCCCAGAAGACTGGAGGGCTGGAGAGTAAGGTTTGGAACTCTGTTTGGAGAATAATGGCCAAAGCCACCACCCTGAAGAACTGTCCTGTTGAGGAAGTCACACCCCAGCAGCCACTGCTGCCACCGGGAAGTGCCAGATACCGCACTTGGCATGGGTGGCTGGGAGCCCACGTTCACTGACCTCACCCATCTTGTTCTACCACTGGTCCCATGTCCATCCCAGGAGCTGAGCTATGTAGGTGTTAAAGCACCTTCTTGACCACGGTCCTGGGCAGTATAACACTCGTCATCTCTGAACCTCTCACTCTTAATGGGACCAGAGAAGCCATTTCTTCAGTGACATCACAGTTGTCATCAGTACCTCTAAATAAAAACACAAGCTGAGCTGTATTGGTAGCAGTATCAATGCAGTCTTCCATCATCAAAGCATAAAATTTAAAATTGATGGCTCTACTGTCCGAACTTGTTTTGTTGGATATTGTAGTTTCTTCCTTTTGCCTGGCCATAATCTGTTGAGACAAGCCAGTTTTATAAATAGCCCCCTTTTCAGGGTATTTTCCATCTGCCAGGCATTGCTTAGAAACTCCATAAGTAAACGGTTTTGTTGCCATTAAATATGCTACCAGCTTTTACAATGGAATCCACATGAGTCTTTCATTAATTTTTGTTGAAAAGACAGTCTTCAGTTCTGCTATTTTGCCTTTATGGTACAATCCTGGTACCCACCACAGTTGGCTCACATATTTTTTTGTGTGATGCCTTTTCAAATCAGTCTTTTGAGAACTTGCACAAAATCCCTCCAAATGAAGCAAGGGTGCTTCACTATTTGCTTAGTCAAAAAATTAGTCATAAGTTTGCTTCTCGTTGAACAATCTTCTTTGATCTGTAATTTTTCTCTTTCTGGGCTCTCTTTTGACATGTTGTAGATGCCATTCTGGGATTAAAAAAACAGATAAGGGGGGCTGGAGAGATGGCCTAGCAGTTAAGAGCGCCGACCCGCTCTTGCAGAGGACCCGGGTTCGATCCCCAGCACCCACATGGCGGCTAAGAACCGTCTGTAACTCCGATTCCAGGAGAACTCCAGTTCCAGGGGAATCCGACACCCTCTTCTGAACACCGCGGCACTGCACGACACGGGTGGGCAAACTTGCATGCAGACAGTACATTCATACACACAGAAATAAAACAGATAAGGGACTGTGTTCACTTCATTATGAAAATTAATTGACAAGAAAATACATACCGAGCTTTGGTCCTTCCACATTTTGGCTGCTGATGCAGTGTGGTAGGCAGTGTGTGAGGTTCTGCTAAAGTGTGGAGGTTTCCTTAATAATCAAATACATATACTTATCTGATTTCATTGCCAACAAGATGGCAGGTTAAGGCACTTGCCTCCAAGCCTGACGACCTGAGTTTGAGCCCCAGGATCCACGTAGTAGGAGAAAATTGACTTCTGCAAGTTGTCCTCTAACTGTCACATGTGAGCCAGGGCATAAATAACACTATAAATAAATGTAACAAATAAAAACCTTTATATGTCGTCTAAATGACATTAATGCCTGTCATTCTCGATGGAGGTCAAAGCATTATTGATCATCGCTGTTTTTCACCTTCCAGGTCACCAGGAGCATATGTAACATCTAATGGTACGGATTCCACTGTCCGTGGAAGATGATGTACCGGAAGTCACCACTCACTGCCATGAAACTGAGGAAAGGCATGTGCGCAAATAGCGAGAACATGCACATAGTTACTTTTTATAACATTGTGATACGACCCTGTCCATCTACAAAATTCCCATTTAAGTACCTTGTAATCAAGTTACAAAAGAAAAAAACATGAAAAGCTCATATAATTCTCAGATTGTGATTTTTTTTTTATTGAGAGGCATTCATAGCTACCCTCAGCTGCATGTGTCCCATAGGCCATGGGTTGGACACCCCTGCCTTAGCCTAAGAGGCTCTAGTGCTACAGCCCTAGTCTAAAACCAAAGGTCTAGAAGCTTCTTGAAGAGTAGCTGCTACAAATCCATGTTCAATAGCTATAGAATCTGGAGTCTGATGTCTGCAGATAGGAACACCAGGGGAAATGCTGCCGCAGAAGGGGCGAGAGGCAAGCTCCCGCGTGGCCTTCTTTCCTCTCCCAGCCCTGATCTGGGCCCCAGTTGGTGCCAACTGCATCCAGGTCAGGCTATTTATTTATTTATTTATCTATTTTTTCAGGCTTTTCTTGGTTCAGTGACTCACATGTCAGTTGTCTTTGCAAACACTCTCCCAGACACAGCCAAAAAAAAATCTACCAAACTTCTCGGCATCCCTCAGTCTAGTCCTGTTGGCAGCCAAGACTAATCCCAACATTGTTTATACTACTTTATTCCTACATATCTGGATTTAAAACACTCCTGCATATTTCCATTTTTTGAGCTTTTCAATTATTTCTAGGTCTTCTGTGATATTTGGAAAGGCATTCCTTGCTTCTTTGTAATTATTCAAAAACTCAGATTAAGATACAGAAGTGAGGCGTGCCTCTGGCAGCCAGCCTCAGGGGACCATGTAAGGAACTCTGTCACACAGGATGAATGTTTTCCTGATGGTAGGTGCTTATGTATTTGCCTAAAAAATTCTGAACTTAGGACTGAGAAAACAAGAAAGAAAATTACCGAAGAGCCAAGATGGTGGTGTCACTGCTGCAGGTGCTGGAGGAGTCCTGGTGGTAGGGGCGCTCAGCCCTGTGAGGTGAGGAAGGTAGGATGACAAAAAGTGTTTTGTTTCCCTCAGGTCTCTGCAATTTTCAGATTCTAGTCCTTGGAGAACTGATTCTCTACACATGATCCTGGAATCAGGGAATTTTCCCATTATTCTTCTACAGCCACAGTGTATCATCTCTGTGCCTCACAGAAAATGTGAATCATGTAATTGCACTTCAAGAGATAAAAATCACAGTCTGGGATGCTAAAAAGAATAAAAATTTAAAAAGCCAAATCTGGAAATCAGCAAGTGTTCATCAATAAATTTTCAAGTAATTTATTATACAAAGAATGCAGCCATTGAAGAGACTGATTCATGTGTAATTATGTCTCCAAGAGATTAATTTTAGAGATAAGACCCAGAGATCAAAATATGTATAGTAGTCGCCAGGTGTCGTGGTGCACGCCTTTAATCCCAGCACTCTGGGAGGCAGAGGCAGGCATATCTCTGTGAGTTCAAGGCCAGCCTGGTCTACATAGTGAGCTCCAGGCCAGCTGTGACTAAGGGAAAACGCTGTCTCAAAAATACCAAAAAAAAAAAAATTGTATAGTAGCATATCTATGTATTTGAAATTAGGTAATAGTGAAAGTATTAAGTAAACATGAATTTTTTGTTAACTCATTTTGCTACTTTTAAGGTTTCATTTTTAAATATTTATAATTTTGAATATTTATGTAAGATATAAACTGATGCTTTAACACTTTTTCTCAAGTGGTTACCCAGGGTGCCAACACCATTTGTCAAGTAATCCTTTCCTCCTATTGATCTGAAATAGCACCTTTATAACATGCTAATTTCTAGTATGCTTTCAGGTATATTTATGGGCTTTCAGATCTAAACAGAATCATGCATTCAAACTAAATATCCTAAGTATCAAAGCTACTCTGGTTTGGTGGGGTAAGAGATCAAACCCCTTCCTACCCTTTTCTTCCATAAAATTACCCCTGAAGCAGTTCCATGGAGCTGTAGGGGTTCTGGGGAGCAGAATTCAAAAACTATTGATTTAGCCCATTGTCTTTTTGTTTTTTTCTGAAGCAAACTTTACCTCAGTATAACCAAGTGACTTAAGGTAATGTGCGGTCAAGAATCATGCAGATGCTCCTTCCTTCCCCATGTGCATGGAGTATGTCATTGATAGAGAAGTCACAGTGGGCCAGAGGGTACCGAGCTCATGTCCAGGACAGCTATGGAGGCCCTCATGCAGGTGTTTGAGAGAAGAAGGTTTCAGGAAGAGAGGATAACAGGTACAAAGTTCCATGCACATCTATCTATCTATCTATCTATCTATCTATCTATCTATCTATCTATCTACCTACCTATCATCTATCTAAATCTCTTCTATCATCTATCTTCTATTTATTCTATCATCTATCTATTGATCAATCCAAATCTATCTTCTATCTATCTATCTAATCTATCTATCTATCTATCTATCTATCATCTATCTAATCTATCTATCTATCTATCTATCTATCTATCTATCTATCCATCTATCTGCAAGGAAATAGGAATCAGAACAACAGAGACAGCAGATAGAGAAGGATACAGACCCCTGAGATTAGACTGTGCTTCTGTTAAGCATAGACAAAATTTCACTTAGCAACACAAATATATTAGTATAAACGATGTTACTTTTTTCTGTATGTTTAGGTGTGAGTGCATGGGTGTGAGCATGTGAGCATGTGTGTGTGTGTGTGTGTGTGTGTGTGTGTGTATAGAGGTGAAAATCAACCTCAGGTGTTGCTCCTCAGGAGCCCTCCATGTTGCGCTTTGGACAGGATATCTCATTGGCCTGTGACTCACAGATTAGGCTAGACAGGCTAGCAGCAAATGCTAGGGGTCTGCCTGTTCCCACTTCTCTATCTGGGATTAGAGTGCCACCAAGCCCAGCACCTTTATGTGAGGTCTGGGGACCAAACTCAGGAGCTCATGAATGTGTCAAAAATACTTGACTGACAGAGCTATCTCCCCTGCCCCTAGGTTACAATTGTGTGTGTGTGTGTGTGTGTGTGTGTGTGTGTGTGTGATGTGTGCAGAAGCCAGAGGAGGATGTTGATGTCCCACTTTATCCTCTGAGGATTTCTCCTGAACTTGGAGCTTGCTGTTTTTCAGTTAGTTTGGCTGGCTAAGCCTCCAATATCCCCGCTGTTCCCATCCCATCATTCCCTACACCCTGGGGTTATAGGCCTGAGTGTTTTTCTTTCCATGAATGTGTTAAGATTTAGCAAACAAAAGTTGAACATTGTAGATGATGTGTGGTGCTTCCATGTGTGTAGCACAGACAGACCAGCAGCCACTCAGGGGATCTGCATTCAGGAAAGGAATCCTGTTGTGTCAAATAGTGGGTGAATAGGGCAGAGCTAATCTAGGTTCTAGGTTGAACTGTTCAGTGACTGCCAGATGGATCCCGCGCTTTTCCAACTATCTTCTCAGAAGGTATGTCTGGGTGAAAGTTACAGAAGAAAGGTGAGGAAGGGTTTGGGGTTTCCTGCTTTCTATCACTTGGGCTGAGCAGATGTGTGATTGACTTACCTGACCACTAGATGTCACTGTTGCTTCATGTGAACATTGCCTGATGCCTCAGTCCTGGGGATGCAGTAGGTTTTAGACGCCTTCACTGTACCATGCACAGGAATGGGTTCTTTGTTGTTTCCACTCCTGTATGCACATCTTGTGCGTTTAAGAATGTAAATGGACTTGGTTACTGGGTAAGAAGTACTCAGGTATGACTTTCTCAGCCAAAGACCGCCATTTCTTAAACCTTTCTTGAAAAACTAGAGTGTTGTTTCCATGGTAAGGGAAAACAAATGTTATGGCTAGTTTAGGGCATACACAGTAATTGGAATCTCAAACGGGCCACTCTGTTACGAAATTCCCCACAGAATACCTATCACTGCCTACACCAAAGTCTGAGTTGCAGCCTAAAGCCAGCAGCAACCCTGCTTAGAAAAATAGCATGCAGGAGGCAGAGGCAGGCGGATCTCTGTGAGTTCAAGGCCAGCCTGGTCTACATAGTGAGTTCTAGGACAGCCGGAGCTACAGGGAGGCCCTGTCTCAAAAAAGACCAAAAAAAAAAAAAAATAGCACGCTAAGTAGGGTGTCATGTTGGGGACAAGAGTAGAGATATCCCTACTGTGTGCTGAGCTAGCCGTGGAGAAGTGCTGTGTAAGTCCAGGACCTCAGAGCTGAAAGAGCTCTGGCAGGTCATCATTTCAGCCTCCCAATTAGTGTAAGCAATTCTTTGGAAACCTCATTGGTAGATGGATCTGGCCCTGAGGACACATTCTTCATACTAAGATCTCACTGTTGGGATGTTTCATGTATGGCTACTCTGTTAGAAAGTGCATTTCGCCTGGGCATGGTAGCACATGCCTTTAATCCCAGCACTCGGGAGGCAGAGACAGGTGGATCTCTGTGAGTTGAAGGCCAGCCTGGTCTATATATCAAGCTCCTGGCCAAATGGGACTTAAGGGAGACCCTGTCTCAAAAAAAAGAAAAAAAAAAAGAAAGTGCATTTTGAACTACACCCAAATCTGTCTCCTTTCAACTGCCCTTACTTGCCTCTGATGATTTCCAGTTCTGAGTAATTCAATACCTATTTATTGAACAACTTTAGGTCCAAGGCCCTGTGCTAAGCAAGCTGGGTCTTCCTCTGGAGACAAATGGAACTGCCAGTATCTTCTTAATATATTTTTCCTAGGAAGAAATGTGATGTTGCAGGGGATATTTAATTTATGACGAATGTAGGGACAATGAATGCACTCAATCTAGAAGCTTCCGTTTCATCAAGACTGTATTGGCTTGTTAGAAATATGAACACTGCTGGTTCATCTGAATTTAAAGTAGATTTAAATTCTCTGGTCTTTTTTCGTCCACCAGGACTGTATCCAGTAGGTTTTTCTAGCCTGTACCTTTTTGAAAAAAAGCAGTAAGTTTCCCCAAACCCAGGACTTTCTTCCCATTGTGGATATTGAGTGCAGCTCTGCCCATCACTGAGCAGGGAACTGTGGTGTTAGCCCACCTTTTCTCACTTTACATGTTTAACGGATGCTCCCAGGGTTGGGCCACGTGCAGATTTGAAACGTCTGCCTGCTGTGATGTCATCCTAATTGCTAAAGCATGACTGCCTGTGCTTGTTTGTTCTCCAGGAACTTTAGGCGGATCTGACTAATTTTTTTCAGAATTTGATTCAATATCAAGAAACGCTAGTGGAACTTAGCTTGGATTTGGAATTCTGCTCATCAATGATGCTTTACAAATTTCAAACACTGACTTAGTTCCACATTTTTAGTACAATTTGGTGCATATAAACATATGATTATGTTCAAAGAGTTTGCAGAGCAACAGTGTAGATGAGAAAATTTAGAAATAGACGGTACGGAAGTTGAGCATCTCACACAATTAGAGCACTGCTGTGTCTTTCTCTCTTCCTCCTTCCCTCCCCCTCCCTCTTCCTCCCTCTTTCCATCTCCCCCCCTCACTCAGTAGCCAAGGCTGGCCTCAGACTCATGGCCAGCCTCAGCTTCCTGAGTACTAGGATTACAGGTGTGAGCTGCCAGACCTGGTCTCATATTTAGTTCCTTGGCCTAATTATTGTTTGGAGGAAATATGACCTTGAAGGCCCTTTTTAGTAATAGTCTGTAGGACTTTCTAATTTAAAAATAATGAAAGACCAGGCAGCCTCAGGTTTTTTTTTTGGGGGGGGAGGGGATGAGTAAATATTTCTAAGAAGCCATTTATTTTTTATTTTTATTTTTATTTTTTTTATGTGTATGAGTGTACTGTCTGCATGTAGGTTGGTGCACCCGTGTCGTGCAATGCCACGGAGGTCAGAAGAGGGCATCAAATTCCCCTGGAACTGGAGTCAAAGACAGTTCTTAGCCTCCATGTGGGTGTTGGGAATTGAACCCAGGTCCTCTGCAAAAGCAGTTGACACTCTTAACCGCTGAGCCATCTCTCCAGCCCCTAAGAAGCCATTTATGTATGAACATAAAATGCACCAGAAATAAAAGTACCAGACATGTTTTTTTCTTTTTCAGGTTTGTTTGTATCTTGCTAGATTACCATGGACATCACATAATGTCTGGAAGGACTAACAAAGTTGTCTGGTTTTGAGTATTTGGAAAACCCTAGAATTGAATGAATAATTAATATAGATTTATTCAAGAAAATACTAAAGGAAGAAGAATGGCTCCCAAGGGAATGGGAGTGGTTAGGAGAGGATTTGGGAGGGGGCAAATAAAAAGGAGAATAGGGTAAATATTAGCCATCGTATGTTTATTTGGCTTTGGTCTGATGATGTTTAGAATAAGCAAAACTCACTTTCCAGTTTTGGCTCTTAGAAATTCATTTTGGTAGATGACAAGATTAGTAGTTAATGTTCCAATTGACATGTATCAGGTATTTATATGTCATATGTCCTATTCATATGCTACATGGGCCCTTAGTTTATCTAGTTAAACTGTGACTTTATTTCCACAAATAAGAAAATAGACATTAGAAGGAGAACAGAATCAAAACTGCAGGACTGTGTGATAAATTAATAGGCAGATAGGCATACTGAGGAAAAAAGTATTTGTATACTGCACTTCCTTTTGGTATGTAAATGAATTTTATTTTTCCTCAAGAAGTTTCTAACATGAGTCTCGGAGACTTTGGCTCATTAATAATATGTTTTCACTTGGCTGCTAGGGCTTGATACTTTCTTAGCTCATGGATTGTTGTTTCTAGTTTCTTTAGCTGGCTTCTAATTCTTTCCCCGATCATTTAGTATTGGGGGTTCTGTATGTATGCTGTTGGAATCTTTTCTGGGCTTGTGTTTTAAATATGATTTCTATGCCAATAACTTCAAATGTGTGCTTGCAGCCCACAATTCCTTCTGAGTTTTAAATTATAGATCCAAATGCCTACACAATGTCTGCATTGGATATATAAGGACATTTCAACATGGACTCTGGGCTAGTCTTTACAAGCCTGCTGCCCTCAGCCTTCTAGTCTCAGTGGATGATAACTTAAGAGGAGCTGCTCATAAGCTCAGAGAAGTAATAGAGGTCGGATGATACAGGGGTTTGTATGGACACTGAACTTTCTCGGAGTGCAATGAGAAGATAGTGTTACAGGTTGATGTGAAGTGTGACCCAGAAGATCATGCTTTGAAGGTCGGATTCCCAGTGCAGCTCAGCTTGGACATAGGGCTTTGAGAAGCTCTGTGACTGGATTCTCTGACTTCATAAACTGATTAATAGATTCATAATCTATTAATGTGGAAGTGGGACATAGTTGAGGAAGTAGATCATTGGAGGCAAGTCTTTGTGGTCATCTCTTATCCCCATCCCCTCTCTCTCCCTCCCTCCCTCCCTCTCTCTCTCCCTCCCTCCCTTCCTTTCTCTTTCTCTTTTCATCCCTTCTCTTCCTCCTTTTCTTCTATTTCTCTTCCTCTTTTCCTGGCCAACACAAGTATGCAGCTCTGCTCCACCATGCCTGTCTAGACTTCACCGTACCACACATCCTATTCCTGTACCCCCTGCTAGTAGCGATAGAACCAGCTGACCATGGACTGAAAGCCCACATGAACTCCTCCTTCCTTAAATTGCTTCTCTTTTTAAATTTTTTCAGATTTATTTATTTTTTAAAATACTTTTGTTGATGATTTGTGTATTTCATACATAATCTTTCAGTCCAATTTAGACACATTCCCCTCTCTTGCCTCCCACCCCACCTCAGTTCGTGCCTTCTGCCATACATGTCTTGCATCTTTCCCAAAGTTTTTCACTGCAGAGGCTTGTTGTTTTGGGCAGAATTTAACTGTATCAGTCAGTTCTCTGACCCAGTCTTTATGTTGTTGTTGTTCCCTCCCCTTTGTATTGCTCTAACATATGCCTATATAGCCATCGCATATGTATCAAAGTTATGACCTCCAAGAATAAACAGTATGTTAATTCCAAAATATGTTGAAGCATTCACATTTTTCCTTTTAATTTTTTTTTGGTATTTTTGAGACAGGGTCTCCGTTTAGTTTCCTCTTTAATTTTATATTACTCTAAGATATGAATATGTACCTTCCACCCATATACAGTAATTAAAGAGTCTGAAAATAAGTGGTAGGTCAATTCTAGAGCCTGTTAAGAGAGTCACATTATAACAGCACAGTTGCTTTCAGATAAAAAGAAATATAACGATAATGTTGTTCAGCTTGCCTTTCAACTGGGGATTTGGTGTTAGCATCCACAAATGAGGGTAGGCATTTTTGGAATTCATATTTTCCCCTTTAATTTTATATTACTCTAAAGTATGTATACATACCCTCCCCCTATATACCACAATTACAAAGTCTGAAAATAAGTGGTAAGTTCATTCTAGATACCATTAAGGTATTCACATTATAATGGTACAGGTAAAATGCTTTTAGATAAAAGAAAAAAAATTACTCAGTTTGCCTTATTACTAGGTATTTGGTACTAGTATTCACAGATGAGGGATAGCATTTGTCATTTGTTTTTCTGGGACTGTGTTACTTCACTAGCATAATGTCTTCTAGTTCCATCCATTTACCTTCAAAGTTCATGATGTCATCTTTCTTTACTGTGGTATAGAACTCCATTGTGTAGATGTACCACATTTTCTCTATCCACTCATTGGTTGAGGGACATTTAGGTTGGTTCCAGCTCTTTGCTATTGTGAAGAGAGCTACAATAAAGATAGATGTGCATGTATCTCTGGGATAGGATGAGTTTTGTGGGTATATACCCAGAAGTGGTGTGACTGGGTCAGGTGGTAGGCTCATTTTGAGTCTTTTAAGGGTTCTCCACACTGCTTTCCATAGTGGTTGTATGAGTTTACATTCCCATCAGCAGAGGATGAGTGTTTCCCTTTCCCCACATCCTCTCCAGCATATGGTGTCTTTTTTTTTCATGATCTTAGCCAGTCTTATTGGAGTGAGATGATATTTTAAAGTGGTTTTAATTTGCACTTCCTTAATTATTAATGACGTGGAACACTTTTTAAGATGTTTCTCAGCCATCTTTATTTCTTCACTTGTGAAGTCTCTGTTCAGTTCTTTATCCCATCTCTTGAGTGGGTCATTTGTTTTCTTAAGTCTTTGTTTTTTGATGTTAATACTGTCAGATGTATCACTGGTGAAGGTTTCCTCCCATTCTGTGAGTTTTTCTCTTCACCTCATTGTTTCTTTAGCTGTACAGGAGCTTTTGAGTTTAATGAGATCCCACTGCTCAGTTGTTGACCTTATTTCTTGTGCAGCTGCTTGTGTCTGATTTAGAAAGTCTTTTCCTAGCCGGGCGTGGTGGCATGCGCCTTTAATCCCAGCACTTGGGAGGTAGAGGTAGGTGGATCTCTGTGAGTTCAAGGCCAGCCTGGTTTACAGAGCAAGCTCCAGGACAGCTGGTAATAAAGGGAGACCCTGCCTCAAAAAATACCAAAAAAGGGAAAAAAACTAAAAAAAAAGAAAAAAGAAAAAAGAAAAAAGCCTATGTCTTGTAGGTTGCTGCCAAAGTTTTCTTGTATCACCTTCAGAGTTTTGGGCTTCACATTGAGGTCTTTGATCCATTTGGAGTTGATTTTTGTACAGGGTGAGAGGTAGAGGTTTAATTTTATTCTTCTACAAATGGTGATCCAGTTTTGCCAGCACCATTTGCTGAAGATGCTGCCCCTTTGTCAAATATGAGGTAACTGAAATTGTATGTGCTCAAGTTTGGATCTTCAATTTTGTTCCATTGGTCTACAGGCCTGTTTTTGTGCCAGTACCAGGCTGTTTTTATGACTATAGCCCTGTAATATAATTTGAAGTCTGGTATAGTGATCCCCCCTGTATTGCACTTTTCACTCAGGGTCGCTTTGGCTATTCAGGGTCTTTTGTTTTCCATATGAATTTAAGACTTTTTTCCAAGTCTGTGAAGAAACTCTTGGGGATTTTAATTGGGATTGCATTAAATTCATATATTAATTTGGGTAGAATGGACATTTTTACTATATTAGTTTTTCCAATCCATGAGCATGGGAGGTCTTTCCATCTTCTGATGTCTTCTTCAATCTCCTTCTTCACGGGTTTAAAAATTTTGTTGTAGAGATCCTTGGTGTCTCTCATTAAGTTTGTTCCTAGGTATTTTATTGTTTTTGAGGCTATTATGACTGGGAATGTCTCCTTATATCCCTTCCCCAGTTGCTTGTTGTTGGTGTAAAGAAAGGCTACTGATTTTTCTAGGTTAATTTTGTATCCTGCCACTTTACTGAAACTCTTAATCATTTCTAGAAGTTTTCTGGTAGAGTTTTTAGCATCCCTTAGGTAAACTATCATGTCATCTGCAAAGAGGGATAGTTTGACTTCCTCTTTTCCAATTAGTACTCCTTTAATTTCCCTTTCTTGCCTTATTGCCCTGGCAAGTGTTTCAAGCACTATATTGGAGAGGAGTGGTGATAGGGGACAGCCTTGCCGTGTTCCTGCCTTTAAGGGGAATGCTTCTAACTTTACTCCATTTAGGATGATGTTGGCTGTGGGTTTGTTGTATATGGCTTTGATTACATTGAGAAATGTTCCCTCCAGTCCAGTTCCTTCTAGGAATTTATTTCTTTCTTTATTTCTTCTTTGACCCATTCATTATTCAGGAGTGTATTGTTTAGTCTCCATGTGTTCTTGTAGATAGTTCGGCTTATTCTGGTCTTGATATTGAGCTTTATTGGACTGTAGTCTGATAGAATGCATGAAATTATTTCAATGCTTTTGTATTTTTAGAGTTTTTTTCTGTGTCCCAGAATATGGTTGATTTTGGAGAATGTTCAATGCGGTGCTGAGTAGAAAGTATATTCTCTGGTGTTTGGGTGGAATATTCTGTAGATATCTGTGAGGTCTATTTGGTGTATTCTATTGTTCAGTTCATTGTCTGTCTGTTTATTCTTTGTCCAGTTGACCTATCTAATGGGCTTAGTGGGGTATTGAAATCTCACACTATTAGTATGCTGGGATCAATCTGTGCCTTGAGGTCCTGTAGAATTGCACAAAATTATAAAGTTTTGTGCACCAGAGTTTGATGTGTATATATTCATGATTGTGAAATCTTCATGGTTAATTGATCCTTTGATAAGGAGGTAGTGGCCCTCTTTGTCTCTTCTGATTAGTTTTACTTTGAAGTCTATTTTGTCTGATATTAGAATAGCAACTCCTGCTTGCTTTTTGGTACCATTTGCTTGGAATATTTTTTCCATCCTTTCACTTTAAGCTGATGCATATCCTTGAGGGTAAAATGGGTTTCTTGTATATAGCATATAGATGGTTTATCTTTCCTAATCCATTCTCCCAGTCTATGTCTTTTGATTGGGAAGTTCAGCCCATTAACATTTAAGTTTACTATTGAGAGATGTGTGCTGTTTCCTTTTACCTTATTTTCTGTTTGCATTCTTGGTCTAGGTTTGTATTTGTGCAGTTATACTTTTATTCATTACTCTCTCTAGGTGCTTGGGGATAGTTGTTCCTTTCCTCTGACCTTTGAATTGCTTCGAGTATTTTCTGAAGGGTTGGTTTCCTGGACATGAATTCTTTCATCTTGTTATGTCATGAAAGATTTTTCTTTCTCCTTCAACTATAATTGACATTTTTGCTGGGTATTGTAATCTGGGTTGGCATCTATAGTCATTTAGTATTGGGAATACTTTGGTCCAAGTTCTTCTGGCTTTCATCATTTGCACTGAAAAGTCAGCTGAAATTCTGATGGGTTTTCCTTTATATGTAACTTGTTTTTCTCTTGCAGCCTTCAATAATTTGTTTTGGGTGTCTAGTGTTTTAAGTATGATATGGTGTGGACTATTCCTTTTCTGATCTTGTCTATTTGGTGTTCTATGTGTTACTTGTATTTGTATGAGTTTGTCATTTTTCAGTTTGGGGAAATTTTCTTCTATTATTCTGTTGAAGATCTGATCAATACCTTTGTCCTGGGATTCTTCTCCTTCCTCTATCCCTATGATGCGGAGGTTTGATTTTTTCAGAGTGTCCCATATTTCCTGATTGTTCCACTCTTGTGATTTAAAAAATTTTTCATACTCTTTGTTTGAGCATTGTAGTTCTTCCACCTTGTCTTCCAGGGATGATATTCTACTTTCTGCTTCATCCAATCTGTTACTGAGGCTTTCTCCCATCTTTTCCTGCTGATTGGATGAATGTGCAATTTCATTTTTCACTTCATCCTGTGATTTCTTTAGTATTTCCAGCTTCCTTTGGAGTTTGTCATTCTCTCCTTCTAGATCCTTGATTCACTGGTCAGTTTCCTGTTTCATTTCAGCCTGGGATCTTTTCAGTGCTTGTACTTCATTCCTGAGTTTGTCATTCTCTCCCTTCATTTCTTTGAGTATGTCTATTATTGTTCTTTTAATATCTGTGTCCTGGGTTATCTCCAGGGAGAACTCGTTGGGATCTTCTATAGGACTGCTAGATTTTGTTGGAGATTTATTATTTGCTTTTCTCATGTTGTTGATTTTCCTTTGTGCTCTTGGCATGTGGATTTGATTTGTTATTTACAGTCTGATGCAAAATTCAAGTGTTTCTTTGTTTGGTTGAAGGCCTGTTCCTCTAGGTTGGAAGGTTTGCTGTCTCTTCTGTTACTTTGTGTTCTGAGTCACCTTCTCTGCTCCCACCAGGCTGGCTGCAAGGGGGTCTGCAGCACTGGTTTTTGCCCGCCCAATCCTGTCACTGCCAAGGTGACCGTAGGGCCTTACCTGATCTTGTCTGTAAGTTGGAGCAGCTCCAGAGACCCTGCACCTGAAGGGATGGGGTTTGGATGGTCCTGGAACCCTGGGCTGGAAGCAACGGGGCTCCGATGGTCCTGGAATCCTGTGCTGGAGGCACTTTGGGAAGGTCCTGGAACCGCCTGCTAAGGGTCCCACCCTGTCACTCTCCCTGTGCCAGAAGAAAAGGTGCTAGGATGGTCCTGCAACGGAAGTGACTAGGCTCAGAAGGTCTTGGAACCCTGGGCTGGAAGCAACGTTGCTGGGATGGTCCTGGAACCTGCCTGCCCAGAGGGCCGTCCTGTCACTCTCCCTGGCCCCGGAAGCAAAGATCCTAGTAAATTGCTTCTCTTACGCATCCTGTCACAGGAATGAAAAACAAAACAACAACAACAATAACAAAAAACCCCAATGCAGACATTGAAGAGTTTTGAACAAGAAGTAAGATTATATGACATCCTTTGAAAGGCTCACTCAGGCTGCTTTCTAGAGAACTGACATGAGGGGCATCAAGACATAACCAGAGAGACTGGGCAGGAGGCTGAGGCATAGCTAAAGGATGAGCTCATGGTGCTTGGACTTCAGAGATGGTGAGAAGTGGTCACATCCTCCATGTAATCTGAAGGTAGTGTTAAGAGGATTTTTTTTTTTTTTTTTTTTTGGTCTTTTTCAAGACAGGGTCTCCCTGTAGTCCCAGCTGGGCTGGAGCTTGCTATGTAGACCACGCTGTCCTTGAACTCACAGAGATCCACCTGCCTCTTCCTCCCAAGTGCTGGGATTAAAGGCGTGAGCCACCATGCCTGGCCAAGAGGATTTCTTAAAGAATGTGAAAATATGAGAGGATTCAGAGATGAGTCTAAGACTTTTAATCTTTGCAATGAAAAGGATGGAGTCATGGCTATGGAAAGGGAGAAGACTGCATGCTGGGTTTGGGATGTCTACTAGGTATCAAACAAACTTTTTGAGTAGGAAATTGAGGCCTGTGCTGGATATGTAAATTGGGAGAACCACTGAAATATAGATACTATTTAAAAACTGGAGACTGGCCGGGCATGAGTGCATCCTAGCACTCAGGAGGCAGAGGCAGGCGGATCTCTGTGAGTTCAAGGCCAGCCTGGTCTAGAGTGAGTTCCAGGACAGCTGGGCTACAGGGAGACCCCGTCTCACAAAGAAAAAAACCCTGGAGACTGGAAGAGAGTAGGAAAGTCTAAAATAGCTGAAGGAGAATCTCCTGCAGAGCTCAGGCAATGGTCCCCAAGTAGAGAAGCATCTCTCTATTCAGAAATATCTGGAAATCTTTTTGGTTGTTAGAGCACGGAGCAGTTGCTACTGGCTTCTAGTGGAGAGAGCGCCCCGAGGTGCCACTGTATGTTCTAAAATGCATAGGACAGCCCACAACAAAGAATTGTCTGCTTCAAAATGTCAATGGTGTCTGCTGAGATGGTATCTTGTGTAGATGTGGGACCCTGAAGCATGTAAGAGGTGACGCAGACCGGAGGGAGTCAGCAAAGGAACTGGCAAGGAGTGGTCAGGCAGCAGAGGGGCATCCAGAGGGGTGGATGAAGGCAAGGGAAGGACTTGTCCAAGGAGGTTGTCGGGTGCTGCTGACCACTTGATACAATGACAACTGGAAAGTAAGCATTGTGTGCAGCCATAACGTGCCATTGGTGATGCGGACAACTTCAGTGTCCATGGTGGATGGACACAGGAAGAAGGTAGTGGAAGATCAGCAGACCACCAGCACTGAAGAGACATTTGGTGCAAAGAGGAGCGAAGACACGGGGCAGTGCCTGGCCAGGGTAAGTATCCGAATGAGCTGCTAGACCGTAACCAGGGCTCCAGGCTGAAATAATGTAGAACACCAGGTCATATGAGACAAAAGTCTACAGATCAGTTATCTTGGGGTATCAGCTTCATAGGCCAGGTGAAAATCTGATGGTTTGGGCTCAACTAGACTAGACAGACCTGAACTATTGTATTTTTACATGCATCATTTCACATAGAGAACTAGAGCTGGCCCATGAATTCTTCACAACAAATATGCACACTTTCTCTGACTCTAAACCTGTAGGGAGAGGCTTCTTTTGTGAAGATTCTGAGAGTACAGGTACATTTCAGGGCAATGGATGCCACATTATTGAAGCAGCCCGACTCTAGCTTGCTTCCTTCAAGTACCTTCCAGCGTGAGCTTTCTCAACACTAACTCAAACATCATTTTCATGTTTAAAAATTGTTTATACTTTTACTTCTTCATCAGCTCCTTTGTGTGACATCAACATTATCTAAGTTTTAGCTCCCACCCGTCTTCCAGCCTCATAACCTGTTTTGCCCCACCTTGCAGTCTATACTGGACAATACGTATCCAGTGTCCACATACCTGTCCTTCTGTTTCAGATTCCCATACATGTGCTCTGCTTGTTTATCCTTCTGGAGCGCCCTGTCTATTTTTCTGTTCTTGGATAACTCCGGCTGTTTTTTTTTTTTTTTAAGATTTATTTTATTTTTCAATATGTGGGTGTGTGTACACCTGAGAGAGTGCAGGTTCCTGCAGTACCCGGAAGAGGTCGCTGGATCCCCTGGAGCTGACGTTCTAGGCCGTTGTGAGCCACTGAAATTGAGTGTTGGGCACTTGGGGCCTCTGCCATAGCAGTACATGCTCTCAGATGCTTAATCGTCTTATCCAGCCCCTACAACTTCTGCTTATTGCCAGAGACTCACTTCCTTTAGGAAGCTGTATGAATTAGAATTAAATTTGGCTAGAGGTGGAAAAAAAAAAAAAATAGCAGTGGTTTTGTTGCTGCTCTAGAGTGGGAAGAGGAGGGAGGGAGGGAAGGAGGGATATTTAGGGGCCCTTGTCATGTGCTCCAGTAGTCTGTTCTTGGAACATCTATCATTTTACAAGGACTGCAGACTCCCAAGCTTGATCCGGTGTAGATTTTGAGTTGTGACAGCGGTGATATGCCTTCAGCTCTAGGGAATTAAATAGCTATACATTTCTGCTTTAATTGCTTCACGTTTTATCTTAGACATTGTTTTTTTTATTTTATTTTATTTATTATTATTTTTTTTTATTTATTTCGGTATGTGTATCAATGTACTGTCTGCATGCAGGTTTGTGCACCCGTGTCGTGCAATGCCGCGGAGGTCAGAAGAGGGTCTCAGATTCCCCTGGAACTGGAGTTCTCCTGGAATTGGAGTTTCAGACGGCTCTTGGCCGCCATGTGGGTGCTGGGGATCAAACCCGGGTCCTCTGTAAGAGTGGTCGGCGCTCTTAACCGCTAGGCCATCTCTCCAGCCCCAGACATTGTTTTATATTAGTTCATTTGTTCATTAATTCATTCAATGACAGAGTCATATGCTAGATGACTGGGACTTGCTGTGTTTTAAAAGATGATTATTTTTCTGGCTTACTCATAAGGGTTGCTGGAAGTACAGAATATCAGAACAATTACCCTTCTGTAATCCCTCGTGATCTTGAGAGGAATGACTGACAGTGTTAGTTTTCACTTGCTCATTTATTTAATTATTTGTTAAAAATAAATAGTAAGTAACTGTCACTTATTAGGCACAGTGTTTGGTGCTCAAGATACTGGAGAAAAACATATGTCCTGAAGGACTGTCAGAGCATGGGGAAATGTGACAATAGAGCATATCAAGTTTTTAGATCAAGGCATGTCTGAAATGTCATGAGAATCTAGAAAAGAAGCAAGTGACTGACACTAGGGTCAATGAAGACTCTCAAGAGAAAGCAACGCCTGAACTGAGTGATGACAGAGAATCTGAACTGGAGGGAAGCAGGGCAGCTCAGTGGCAATGGGACTTCCTAGAACTGCCCTTAACCCTAACCTACACAATCCTGAAAGTAAATTCTATATGCTTGGTAGACAAACACCAGTTTCCTATAAGTCTCCCAATCTTTATTACTTGCATCCTGAGTCCCCCCCCCCAAATATAATAATCTTCCAAATTTAAACTAGATTCCTACTTGGGTTCCCTCCTAGAGAGACTTCTGGAAGTGTCTTCCCTATGTCCTTTGTCCCACTGTACTTCTCAGACTTGTTCGCTGGCTCTTCCAAACTTAAGGATGAGGGAGTTGAAGGACAAGGGCAAGGATCAGGAGAGCAGTGAGGCATGGGGCGGAGATCACTGCACATACATGCTGTACAAGAGGCTGTTTCCTCTGTCTTATGCTTCCCAAAACTCTGTGTTTGGTGGTGCTGAAGAGGGGAAGGTCCTATCTAGTAGTCAGGAACCCGTGACAGTAGTCCAAGTGGATCTTGGTAAAGGCTATCAAAAACGATAATTTATGTGTCAACTTGCCTGGGCAAAGGAATACCCAGATAGATGGCAAAAATATGGTTTTCAAGTGTCTGTGAGAGTGTCTCCAGATGATAGGAGCGTCTGCATCAGTAGACTGCACGGGGCGATATCATCTGAATCAGTAGACTGCATGGGGAAATAGGAGCATCTGCATCAGTAGACTGCACGGGGCAATAGGAGCATCTGCATCAGTAGACTGCACGGGGCAATAGGAGCATCTGCATCAGTAGACTGCACGGGGCAATAGGAGCATCTGCATCAGTAGACTGCACGGGGCAATAGGAGCATCTGCATCAGTAGACTGCACGGGGCAATAGGAGCATCTGCATCAGTAGACTGCACGGGGCAATAGGAGCATCTGCATCAGTAGACTGCACGGGGCAATAGGAGCATCTGCATCAGTAGACTGCACGGGGCAATAGGAGCATCTGCATCAGTAGACTGCATGGTGTGGACCCCTGCAATCCAGCAAGGGCCGGCAGAGACCAAGAAAGCAGAGGAAGGCTGAGTTCACTGAGTTGAGCCCTGCCATCGCTCCTGTTCCTAGACGTATATGTGTCTGGTTCTTGGGCCTTTGAACTTGCTCTGTGCTCTGCCTTTCCTGCTTACCCCAGGTCTCAGGCCATCAGACTTGGACTTTAGAATAAATTATGCCACAGGATTCCTTGTGTCTGGTGCTGGCAGATGAGGTCTGGCCTCCATGAGATCATAAGCCAATCCCCCCATCCCTTTTTATTTGGTTAATACAGTTATAGTGAAAAAGGGACAGATTGGAGAAGTAGTATTTATTTTGCAGCACTACTTTTTTCTGATTATAAAATAAATACATATTCATATGGTATTTGAAAAACATTAGAAACTATAGGGCTAGGGAGACAGCTTAGTGGGTAAAGTGCTTGCCATAGAAGCACTGGGATCAGATCCACAGAGCCCACGCGAAAAGTTGAGTGGCTGTGGCACGTGACTGTAATCCCGGCATTATGGGGGCTGAAACAGATGATCTTCAGAATTTTCTGGTCAGTCAAGCCTAGGTAATCAGTGAGTGAGCTTTGGGTTCAGTGAGAGACCCTGCTTCTAAGAGTAGGGTGGAGTGCAACAGCAAGATATCTGACTTCCACCTCTGGCTTCCACATGTACACACATGGGTGCACACACCTGCAGACATACACATATACACACATGTACACATAAATGTATATGAAATTATAAAACATTCCATGTATTTTAACATTTAGGGATAAGACCTGCTACATTATATAATAGTTTCTCAATGTCTTTTCTATGCTGAGGACTGTATTCATTACATATCTATTCTTGATCATCAGATCCAATTTTATGTTTTTTTCCTGATACTATGTTTTATGTCAGCCTAACATATGTACCATCAAATTTATCATTATAAGTCTACAACTTCATGGCATTAAGTACAACCACATTGTGCTTTATTGCTACTGTTTTGATTCTGTCTACCTATTGATATTGACCCTCCTTAATTCAAGAAGAGTCTCTTCTAGTATATCTTGATTGCTTTTCTGTTTCCATTTGTTGTACACAGTAAAAAATGGGCATGCACATCTTGAGTCTATGTTCTCAGAAAGTGAACAAATAACTTCTTGTGAGTTTTCTTTTCTTACTTACCTTTATAGTTACTTCAGAAGTTGGGTGTTTACTTTGATAAGAGAGAAGAGATTTATTTTGGAGAGAAGTCACTGAAGTCTCTGAAGTTCTGGGTAACCTGCACCAAGAACCTGAGCCCCACCTGACATGAGTGAATGTCCACAAGTGAGCGTGTCTTTGCTTTCCCAGATCACCCAAGGAGGAAGATATACCATCTCTCAACAAAGACTTCTTCCTCTGTCTGTTGACATGTGCTGCCTGGCATCTGAAATTCATTGGACTGTTCGCTGTTTTAGAGCCAAGAATCTGGAAAGTGGGTGGGAGCATCAGATGTGATCCAAAGTCTCACACTGGTACTGAGCAGTTAACAGGCAGTAGTAGATCAATGGGGTGTGATGATGAAGGCAGGGTACATGTGAGGGAATGAATGTGGTCCAGGGTGAGGATTTCATGAGAATATTGCAGTGCCTAGCTAAAATAGGGTGGGCACATGTTTATTGCTTAACTCTAAGTCCGACAATCCCTTACTGGGTGTCTCATGGACTGTCTTCCCTCCCCTCCCTTCCTTTCTCCTCCCTCTGGCTTACTATGTAGCCTAGGCTGGCCTCAAACACATGCTACTCTAGCTTCTTGAGTGAGGAGATTATAGAGGTAGAATACTACGCCTCATTCTAATTTTCAATGAGCAATTTATTTTGTTTGGAATTCTAATTTTCATAGTGTTAGTGTTCTGTTCAAAACATCAACCAAATGCTCATTATATGCATTGACTAATGACATCATTGATAATAAAAATAAACCTCAGCCAGGCATGTTGGTGCATGCCTTTAATCCTAGCACTTGGGAGGCAGAGGCAGGCGGATCTTTGTGAGTTCAAGGCCAGCCTGGTCTACAGAGTGAGTTCCAGGACAGATGGGGCTACAGGGAGACCCTGTCTCAAAAAAACAAAACAAAACAAAACAAAAACAAACAAGCAAACAAACAAACAAAAAACCCCTCAAGAACTGAGGGCTAAAGAGATGGCTCAGGAGTTAAGAGCACTTGCTATTCTTGCAGAGAACCCAGAGTTAGTTCCTAGCACCCACCTGGTGGCTAACAACTGTTTGTAATTCCAGTTCTAGGGGATCCCACACCCTCTTGTGGCCTCAGCAAGCATCGCATGCATGTGGTGCACTTACAAGGAAGGAGGCAAAACACTCATGCACATAAATTAAAAAATATAACTAAATATTAATAACTATATGCTATATAGTTGATTATTTTTACACTATACTAGATGATAATTGGAGATACTATGTAGGGAAGGGTTTTTTTTTGTTGTTGTTGTTGTTGTTTTGTTTTTTGTCTTTTTGAGACAGGGTTCCCCTGTACCTCCTGCTGTTCTGGAACTCACTATGTAGACCAGGCTGGCCTCAAACTCACAGAGATCCACCTGCATCTGCCTCCCAAGTGCTAGGATTAAAGGTGTGCACCACCATGCCCAGCGGAAGTATTTTTTGAGCTAAGAATTATATTTGATTGACACATGGCAGGCATCAAGTGGTCTTGCATCTTCTCTCGTCTTTGGAGATAGATTGTCATATTACCCTCTTTAAAAGGTGTGAATTTACACAGCTACCATGAGTGTGTGCATTTCCTTTTTTAATCTTGGTACTTTGAAATTAATGAGTTTTTTTGTGTGTGTGTGTGTATTTTTGAGATGGGGTCTCCCTGTAGTCCCAGCTGTTCTGGAACTCACTCTGTAGACCAGGCGGGCCTTGAACTCACAGAGATCCACCTGCCTTTGCCTCCCAAGTGCATTAATGAGTATTTTTCAGCCAACTGAGCACATTTTGTGGACTCCGGCCAGGCCATAGGCATGAATAGGAAACTTTCACTGGGAAAGTATGTCATACCTAAATGAGCAGCTTAGAAACAGCCTTACTCTGTGAAAAATACATATTGTCAGAAATAACTATATATCGCATAGTATTTATTTATTTAAAATCAGCTATTCTTGCACAGAACCAAGGTTTGGTTCCCAGAATCCACATGGTAGATAGTTACCATTTGTAACTCTAGTTCCAGGGAATCCGACACCCTCTTCTGGCCTCTGCCTTACATACATGCAGGCAAACACTGATATACAAGGTGTGAGATGGGGCCCTACACTAATTACTGTGTACTAAAGGACCATGAAGAAATAAACTAGCCTCTTCTAGACAGCCTCGAAGTACGTGGCCTCATGACATTCTCAAGTTGTTCTAGGAATGTTTATTGCACAAATGTGGTAAACACATAGTGGTATTTAGAACCAAACCAAAGTTCCTTTGAAAGTATTCAAGGCAGGAGATAAATTGATGAGGTCCTTTTAAATATGGCTTTTGGGTCAGCAAATTATATTTAGATGCCCAGGGCTAGAAAACTGTAGATGAATTGGAGAGTTAAGAGAGAAGCCATAAAAATGATGAAGAGAGCAGGGGAACCGATTTATGAGGAGAGATTAAAAAAAACAAAAACAAAAACGCAGACCTGGGACCCAGAAATGACTACAGGGAACACAATAACAGACAGCAAATATTTGAAAGGTATAACCACCAAAGTGAAGACCCATTTAGCTTAGTACCCAAAACAGCAGCAACGGCAGCGAGGCGAAATGAAAGGGAAGAATTGGACTTACTAATTTACTCCGGAGCGTCTCCGGAGAGAGGTTAGAAGTTCTCTGACTGGAAATATTTAGCACCAGACAGTGTGCTCAGGGCCGCAAGGAGAGGATTCTAAACGGGAAAATAAGAAAACAGACTCACAGGTTAGATCATGCCTCATTATTTCCTAATGTCGACCATATCCATACAGCACCTGCGGCTCCGAAGGTAAAGGAGCCCGCTCATCTCCTTTTCATTTCCGGGCTGTCCTGCCTCTTTAAGTTAGCAAGTTTAATAATGTTGGAACATGTGCTTTTTAAATCTCGTCTTCCCACACCGTGTCCTAGTGATAGAGACGGGGTACAGTACATTCGTTCAGGTAGACAATGGAGCTGTTCCTGATGCCCTCCAATGCCAGTTGAAAAAGTGAAAGAAATAGATAAAATTAAAAAAAAAAAAAAAAAGAAAAAGAAAAAGTGAAGGACAGAGGAAAGAGGCAAGCAGTCAGGAACAGAGCCTACCTGCTCCAAATCAGGGAGGCGGCCCCTCGTCGGGGAGGAGGCCCCTCCTCAGGGAGGCAGCACCATTTTATCCCCATATAGAGTCTTAGTTTCTTGAAAAATTAATCAAGCTAGCAGGTCCCAGGAGAGACAGGGGAGGCACGGGAACCCTATGTGGGGCTCTGGTCCTTGTTTTGATCTTAATAGAAAATAAGTTTGCTTGAATTGGTTCCATCCAATATTCAAACATCCATAAAATGGATAATAGAACAGAAAGAGCAAATGAAACACACACACACACACACACACACACACACACACACACACACTACTCTGGTTTAAAACCTTTTCCCCCTTTGTAACAAGCCAACACATGTCTAATTAGAAGACCTCGAGGGCCCGAAGCTGGGTTGACACCTTGAGGAACTCATAAGCAGGCTTTCATGTGATACCCGTGGTTGGTGCTGATGCCCATGGTTGGTGCTGGGGCAGCTAGAGGTGATGTAAAGAAGATAAGGAGACTGAAGGCCAACTGTGCTGACGTTTCATTTCTGTGTATGTGACAGAAACAGCCTTTGAAGTGGTCAGGTTAGGTTGGGCTTTAGCCATGGACAGGGGTTCTCTGCTTACTGGGTGATTCTGCCAAAGTATTCAACTTTTCTGTTTTGATTTTTTTTCCCATCAGTAAAACCACAGGCAAGAACACCACCTAGCATGTAAGATTGCTGGAGGGTTAATAATGGGGCTATAGAGATGGCCTAGCGGTTAAGAGCGCCGACCACTTTTGCAGAGGACACGGGTTCGATCCCCAGCACCCACATGGCGGCCGAGAGCCGTCTGAAACTCCAATTCCGGGAGAACTCCAGTTCCAGGGGAATCCGACGCCCTCTTCTGACCTCCGCGGCATTGCACGACACGGGTGCACAGACTTGCATGCAGACAGTACACTGATACACATATGGAAATAAATAAATGCCGGGCGTGGTGGCGCATGTCTTTAATCCTAGCACTTGGGAGGCAGAGGCACGCGGATCTCTGTGAGTTCGAGGCCAGCCTGGTCTACAGAGTGAGTTCCAGGACAGCCAGAGCTACAGGGAGACCCTGTCTCAAAAAAAAAAAAAAGATTGCTGGAGGGTTAATAAATAAGATTCACTACGTGTTTGGACAAAGTAAGCACCTTGCTCTTCTGGTGCATGTGAGTGCTTGCTCATGTATGACTTCCTCCTTTCCCAAAGCCCCTTGGGGTTTCTTGTGCCCATCTTCAAGAAAAAGTAATCGATCTTCACCTTTACAATATGAATTCATGGCTATGAATTTCTAGGGGACTAGTGAATTCAATGAGAAGTTCCAAATTTTGATCTTTAAAATTTCAACATTTATGATATTCACCATAAAATATTAAATATTTTGAATCCTCTGATGTTTTAAAGTATCTAGGACTGGGGATGTAGCTCAATGGCAGAAGGCTTGTCTAGCATGCTCAAAGACTTGGTTTGATTCTAAGCATGGAATAAAACAAGCAACAAAACTCCTTACTCTAATCTCAGTTGAGATAACCTATGACTATCATTAAAAGTATTTTATTGTTTTTATTTTATGTGTATGAGTGTTTTCCCTGCATGTATGTGAACTCATGTCTTGCAATGCCATGGAGGTCTGGAACCTGAGTTATGGACGGTTGTTAGCTATCATGTAGGTGCTGGGAATTGAATCCAGGTTTTCTGCAAGAGCAGCCAGTGCCCTGAATGGCTAAGGTCTCTCTCTAGCCCACCTAAGACTACCATTTATTTCTATCTTCCTGTATTCACACTATGTGATCACTGAACATGGAAATTTTATATTTTGCCTTAAATCTGGGCTTACATTTCTCAGGTTTGGAAAAACTGAACTCCAGTAAAAACCATAGCAGGTAGGAGCAGGGGTAGATGGGAATGCATATGTAGAACAGTTATAAGAAAACTTGAAATAGCAAGTTCAAGAAACAGGAGGCAGTGTCAGCTATGGAAGAGTTGTGGGCAAGCCAAGTTGGACCCAAAGGCCAACTCAGCTGTGATCTTGGATCTAAGGGCCATCGCCAGAGTTGGGGTAGAAAACCATTCATGTGAAATTTACTGCCCTGGGTGCCTGCAGAAATGGACTCCTTCTACCCTAAATACCAGCATCTTGTCTCTAAGATAACACAGTGAGAAAAAGAAGTAGATTGCCAACACTTTGTCAAAGAGCACAGCCAGTGCGTGGATTGGGCAGAAGTTTGGGGCAGAGAGGACTCTGGATTTTCCTGGCCAGGGTCATGATGATGTTATCCTAATCTGCTACCATGGAGCAAAGATATTGTAAAGAGGACTTCTGTACAACACACACAGAATCAACAGGGGCTGAACACTGAGCCGGGAGTGGGAGTGTTGGGCTGGGATTCCCCAGGGAAGAGGCATCATGCCCCACCTGAGGCTGTCAAAGGAAGGAGTGAAATTGTTTGTATAAAACATAATGTTGAAACCTGGAGTTCAGGATTTGGGGATTTGGGGTCAAGTAGCCAGTGGGGTGTAAGGCAGTCTTGATTCCACAAGCTTAGTCATGTTTTCTCCAGAACGGACACCAGATGTGTTTGGCTCAGCTTCTGGGGCCGGCCTTTTCAGGGTCCTAACCACTTTCCTCCCCCTTGGTGAGAACACAGAGCAGAGCAAGCTCTTGGCTGTCTGGAGCATGGCCAGAGGGCAGCAGCAGGTTTGGGAGAGAGACCAATGGATTAACCTAATTGAGTTTGAGTTTTCTCATGGGAAAAATAGGGACAGTTGTGAGGTGGAAGGAAAATCACCTCAAGCAGGGACAAAAAGAAATGCCAGAAGAGCAGGGCAAGCTCACTCTGTGGTGCAGGCCTGACCCACACTGTTTGGGCCTCATTTTCCTCACTGACAAATTTCTAGGGAGACCAAATTGTGTGACCACTTCCTGGAATTCCAGGTAACTTATGAATAGATTTTTGAGGTGGCTGAGTGGTTTCTATCTTTTCAACTGATCTGTCCTTAGATTCAACAGAAAGCTATTCTGTGAATCATCCTTTATGGGGAACAAGTCTTTATTTAATTCATTGACTTTCGTTTACTTTTATTTATTTTTTTGAGACAGTCTCACTGTGTAGCCATGGCTGGCCTGGAACTTAGTATATAGATCAGGCTGGCCTCAGACTTGCAAGACTTGGCTGCCTCTGCTTCCCAAGTGCTGGAATTAAGGTATATGCCACCATGCCTAGCCTGGGAACAAGTTTGTAATTTGAAGATGAACTCTTCAACTTTTTCCCCCTGGCTCACTCTGCGCGCATACTTTGATGGTATGGTGGGAACAAAAGGGTGAGAATGGCTTTTGCCATCAATGTCGGGTGAATGACAGTTACAATGTGCTATGGATTGTCACATGTTTGTGGCCTGTTTTCCAGTTAGAGGTGGTGCAACCTTTCAGAGATGAGACCTACTAAGAGTTGTCTGGGTTACAGGGGCGTACCCTTGGAACAGACTGAGGTAGTACTTATAGAGTGCTGAACTAGTTCTTGTGAAAGAGTTGTTACAAGAGTGAGCCTGACCCCTAAAACCACTCTCTGGCTCCTTGGAATGTGACCTCTCTCACATGCTCTTCCATGATGCCTATTACAGTATCAGCTCTATGTTCTTAGATTCAGGGTGAACCAGTGGCATCAACCCATCTTGGACTTTCAGTCTCTAAAATTGAAAGCTAATAATTTTTTTTCTTTATGAAGTTATGTAGCTCTGAATTTCTCATCACAGGAACAGAAATTGGACTCTTATACAACATAGGATAGGTCTGCAAGAATTTCAGCCACTTACATATTTTCAGAGAGGAAACCACAATGAGCTGGAGAAGCAAGAAGAGAGAGAACTTAACTAAAAACCCATCTCTACAGAACCACCTCCTCAAACCAAGACTCCATTGCCTTGAGAAAAATGAAGACATTTTCACAGTCAGGTTCACCAGAAATGTAGACCTTCAGGCATTCCTGTTACCACTGTGGGAGGGCCAGCCTGGGGGCAATTCGCTACTACCTCTTCTTTAAGTCCATTAAATTAAACTCATGATAGGGAGGAAGTGAGCCCAAGCGGCCTGCTGAAGCCTTCTTCCATAGTAATGCCACCATCAGCTCAGAAAACACGAATAGAACTTGTTAGGTGCACGTAGGTTGGTGCACCCGTGTCGTGCAATGCTGCGGAAGTCAGAAGAGGGTGTCGGATTCCCCTGGAACTGGAGTTAAAGATGGTTCTTAGCCGGCATATGGGTGCTGGGAATTGAACCTGGGTCCTCTGCAAGAGCAGTCGGTGCTCTTAACCGCTGAGCCATCTCTCCAGCCCCGCCTGCACTCTTTTTATTTATTTTTTTATTTAAAAAAATTTTTTTATTAATTTTATTTATTTCCGTATATGTATGAATGTACTGTCTGCATGCAAGTTTGTGCACCCGTGTCGTGCAATGCCGCGGAGGTCAGAAGAGGGTGTCGGATTCCCCTGGAACTGGAGTTCTCCTGGAATTGGCGTTTCAGACGGTTCTCGGCCGCCATGTGGGTGCTGGGGATCGAACCCGGGTCCTCTGTAAGAGCGGTCGGCGCTCTTTTTTTTATTTTATTTTATTTTATTTTATTTATTTCGGTATGTGTATCAATGTACTGTCTGCATGCAGGTTTGTGCACCCGTGTCGTGCAATGCCGCGGAGGTCAGAAGAGGGTCTCAGATTCCCCTGGAACTGGAGTTCTCCTGGAATTGGAGTTTCAGACGGCTCTCGGCCGCCATGTGGGTGCTGGGGATCGAACCCGGGTCCTCTGTAAGAGCGGTCGGCGCTCTTAACCGCTAGGCCATCTCTCCAGCCCCCGCCTGCACTCTTTAGAACATCATCAACCACCTTCATTATCTCTGAAGACAAATGATCAGGACTTTTTAGCCTTAGGAATTTTTGTGTCTGTTATACAGGGGTTGAAGCAAATGAGAGAATTTTGCACACTAAGCTACTAGGGTAGTAAACAATTCCTAGTGCCTGAGGTTCTGGCATGCGTTCTTGTTTTGGCCTGGTGGTAGTGACTAGATGACTCTTTGGGTATAGGTGGTACTCTCATTGGAGAATAGTGAATTACAATGCAAGAGCCAAAGCCAGTCTGGAGATTAAACTTGAACCCCATGCTGCAGAACTCAGATTCGTTCATCAGGCAATTGGAAATGGAGATATTCTGTTTATTCATTCAAAAGTTATCACTCAAGCACCTATCATGTACCAGGCACCAGCTTGGTGCTTTAAATACAGATCTGACTTTCTGTCTTAAATGTCCAAACTGAGGAACCAACCTTCCAGACCAAGTTCTGGAATAATTTCTGCCGTCAGTTTGCTGTGCAGGTTGGACAAGATCTCTAGGCCTCTAAAGTAGGAGAGACGATATCCGTCACCTTTCAGAGCAGCAGTAAGGATTAACTGGCATTTATAGCATGCTTTGTGATCCAGAGATGAAAGGTCTTTTGCTTCTGCCAAATCGCATGATTACAGTAGTGTGGTGCAGTGAATGATTTAGAGCTTACAAACTGCTTTGAAGATGAAAGAAACTAAGTCTTATTATGGTCTCTTTCAGCTTTTACGAAGCCCTGACCCCAAGGTTTATGTGCCCTGAATCTTTCCGGCACCAGTGGGATTCTGTATCTTTTTCTTGTTCTTTCCAAGATGCTGTGCTAGCCTCAGAGTTTTTGTTTGTTTGTTTGTTTTGTTTTTTTTTGTTTTTGTTTTTTTAGTTTTCATAATTTCTAAATAAAAAAAATTCAGGCAATGTCCTGCATTTTGGAAACACAGCTTTAACACGCCTAGGGCTAACAAAGGAGGAAGGGGGCACTGAGTCAATTCTTTTGGGACACTCATTCCTGGCCTGGTATCTAGTTACTCACTGATTGTTGATAGCAATGAATTTTACTGAAAGGCAGGGTGACTCCCTCAACAAAATAAAGCCAAGTAACAAAGCAACCAAATGTGTGACTTGAGGCATCAAGTCGTTGGATGTTAGGTGCAGATATATGCTTGGAACCAGTGTCTCCAGGGACATTAAAACTGCCTCTTATCAGCCTGTGGTTTTCTTAACCTTGAAGGCCTGTAAGGCCTGACCTCAGGGGGTTTGAATGATTCCACCTGGTGCTACCAAACCTCCCAACACCTCCTTCTGAGTCATCGGGACCCAGGGGCAGGGGCACTGCTAGAATAGACCTGAGTCAGGGATATAAGTTGGGTTTTGGGGCTGGGGTAGCAGAAGCTGGATGGATTTCACCTTAATAATATCACTTCCATGGGGGGGTCTGCTCTTTCCTTTTCTTTCTGGAAACTTTGAAATAGATGTGTGTGATATTCAGTAAAGAGGACTTGGTGCTGGAGCTGGAGAGATGGCTCAGTGGTTAAGAGCACTGACTGCTCTTGAAGAGGAGCTGGATTCAATTCCCAGCACCCACATGGCAGCTAAGAACCATCTTAGGCTGGGTGTGGTGGTGTATGCCTCTAATCCCAGCACTCAAGAGGCAGAGGCAGGCTGATCTCTGTGAGTTCAAGGCCAGCCTGGTCTACATAGTGAGCTCCAGGCCAGCTGGGACTAAAGGGAGACCCTGTCTCAAAAATACCAAAAAAAAAAAAAAAAGAGGACTTGGTGCTGGACCCTCAGGCTTCCTCCTCCACGGCCTCTTCTAAGTGCTAGCCAGGGCTGCCAGCTGTTCTGTCCAGGGAAGGGCAGCGAGAAGAGTGTGCAGCTTCCAGCGATGCCTTCTGATTCTCCTGGCTGGAGGACATGTGCTGTGAATCTTTCTGACACTGGTGGGACTCTGTATCTTTCTTGTTCGTCCTAAGATGTTATGCTGGCCTCAGATTTATTTTTCATAATTTCTAAATGGAAAAAAAAGGCAATGTCCTGCATTTTGGAAGAATTTGTGCTATAGGTATGTATGCTGTGTGTCTGAGATAAAAGGACTCAGCCCTTGATATTGTAGCCTCAGGTAGGATCTGAGGTTGTTTTGGATTCACACCTCTTTAAAAAAAAAAACCCATAAGAGATGAAGGAGCTTCCAATTTCTTAATGTCAGAGGGAAATAAAATGTTATCTTTATTAGCTCTTTCAAAACTTGATCTGTGGGCAGTTCACTTTATCTGGGCAGTTTCAGCCATTTCTCATGACTCCGTAGCTCTTCCATTTAGTTTTGTGAGTCCAAGGAGTTTATCTCACTGTGTTTGTGCCATGCAATAGCTGGGACACAGAGACATGATGCCATCTGGATTTTCACACACTTTGTAGCCTATTTACAGGTGAAAGAAGGTTTGGCTTTTGAAAAGCCTCAAAGTGTATATAATTTAAGTCAACAACAATATCCACGATACAGAGTCTACCTGAAGCCCATTTCTGGGACCTCTTATCACTACATAAAAACTCACTAGTGTGCTAGGCTTAAAGTAAGAGCTGTAATTCTGTGCCCTCCCACGGGCACAGGCCAGAATAATGTGTGTGGAAGCATGAGCATTTGAGTGTCAAGCGGAGAGTGCCCACATCCCAGGGAGAAGGGAGGGACAGGAAAGTTTTCATCTGCTATGTTAAAGTCGTTCAGTCATTCACAAACAGGCAGGCCATTCAGTAACATAATCAAGTTTTCCATTTCTAACCAGTGATATAACAACATGATGGTTCAATCCAAGATTCTGTCCCATTTCTTGGCAGTTATTTTAAGTGGTGCAACTGAACTTTATTGGATTTGGGGAATATTTGTCTATCCAGTGCTTTCTGAAGTCATAAGATTGCTTGATGAAAGGTACTTTGTGTGAACATTGCCTTGTTTTAGAGAACATATTCATCAAATTTCATCATTATCTTTTCTCTGTATTTGTGCTAGTAAGTTGATCTGGATATATGAGAGTTGCCTGGTTTTTAAGCACAGCTTCTCTCTCTCTCTCTCTCTCTCTCTCTCTCTCTCTTTCTCTCCCTCTCTCTTTCTCTCTCTCTATTATTATTATTATTATTATTATTACATATTTTTGTAGTCTCTGAAGATTGTTCCCAGTAGTCTTCTATATATCTTGTTTTGTTATGTCTGATTCTAATTTTATCCAGGGACTGCTGTGGTTTGATGGCTTTAAATCACAGGAAGGACATGTGGCAAGTTAAAGGCTTGTTGGTAATTTTTTATGCTGTATTTTTAACACTCTCCATTTGCCTACGGAAAATAGATTTCTTTAACAAGAATGTATAGTTTAAAGCACCTTAAAAAATATTCATGTATTTTGCTTGTGTGTGTGCTACTAAATGTATGTGGAGGTCAGAGGACAACTTTTGGGGATCAGTTCTCTTCTTCTACCCTGTGGGTCCCAGATATTGAATTCAGGTAGTTGGGCTTAATGGCAGGGGCTTTTACCCACCAAACCATCTCACCTACCCTAAGGCACTTTTTTTCAATGCCTGTGTTCTGAAGAAGTCTGAGAATGCTTCAGTGTAGGAAAGGCTTGGGTGAGAGAGGAACACAAAAATGAAATATTAACATGATCAGGCATGTGTCTCAAGGTGATGGTTCTTCAGAAAATAAATGCTGCTACATTTCATGACTTTAAGTCTGCTGTCTAATATATTTGATATCTCTGTCTTCATTATTTAATTACAAGTCTAGGGAGCCATTCAAGATGGAGGCATCTGGTCTCACAGTAGGTTTTATTTATTGGTTGTGGTCAGGTGGGAGACTGCTGGGAAATAGGCAGTTGCCAAGGATAGCAGATTTTTTATGTTGCTTAGTTACTTGATTTAAAGGACCAGTTATTTACCCAGAGTTCAGTAGTGGCCTAACTGTCCACAGGTTTAGCACATCGAATGCCAGTATTTGTTATTGGGAGTCTATCAAAAAATTGTCAGGGGAGAATGGGGGATAGAGAGATGGCTCAGTGGTTAAGTGCTTCGTGTTCTTCCAGAGAACCTGAGCTTAGTTCCCAACAGCCATATCACGTGGTGCACAAATGCCAGTAACTCCAGTTCCAGGGGATTTGATGCCCTCTTCCTGCCTCTGTGGGTATCTGTACACAAAAGTAACACACACACACACACACACAAATAAATAAATAAAAATAAATCTTAAAAATTATCTGGGCACAGGGGGAAAATGAGATTTGGAAGGAAAGAATGTTTTGACCATTTGGGCTCAACGATGTATTAGAGTTAGAATGTTAATTTTGAGTTAAGTTTAATAAGATATATGGGGCCTTTTATGGAAATAAGCATCATTTTGTGTGGTCATGAATTTTTTTTTCCTGGGGAGAGTATGAGTAAGCTTCATGAGATTCCCCTAAAGCCACAAACCCTCAAAATCTGAGGGCTCTTTCTTAGCAGATGATTCAGTCTTCCCTGTACTAGGGCCAGCCCCAGGAGTCACCCACACATGGTCTCTGCCAGGGAGAGGTGGCAGCCTGGGAGTGAGCACTGTGGTGATTTATCATGAGCTTGATTTGAGGGTAGGGACCACACTTGGTGACTCCTAAAAGCCCCGGCAGGTGATGCAGATGGGTGCACTGAGGCTGGGCCGTGATGCTCGCCAGGGAGGTTTATCAACATCCTTTCCACAGGGGCCCTTTTACCTACTTCAGGGGAAGTTTTTGCAAATCAACAATGAAGCTACCTGATATTTATGTATCTCTCAGCATATAAATGTACGAAATGCACAAACCATCAATAAAAATTAAATTAAAAAAAATAAATATCAGAAACTAGTACAAAATTTTAAGGAAGACTGAACTAATTCCACAATTCTATTGGTAGAGCAGATTTGAAGAGTCTTTGGTTGGTGTTACCGTTCTGTTGGAGCAATGGCTCCTCCTGCTCTGTTTTCCTGACAGTTGTTTGGTGATAACTTGTTTTCCATTGCTAAATGAACTCAGGGTTTATATAAGTAATATACATGGGTTTCAAAAAGAACAAATATTCCGCCTCACTCTGGTATCACTCTACTCTAAGTCAAAAGAGCCGCTATCAGTTTACATAATGTTCCCTCCTGACAGGGACTGTCACCATGGAAAATTACGGCCCTGCTAAATGAGGCTTCTGCACGTAAATCCAATCCTGCTTCCTTGAACGTTTACGCATCCATCACAGCTCTGCCCTCTGGGCCACGTGGGAAACATTTTATTTTGCCTTTATGGCTCAACATATAACAATCTGAAGAATTTCTCTCTTTCCCCTCACATCCTTCTCAAACCCAGATCTTGTCTTCTCTGACCAAGCATTTCAAGTTCCTCCAAAGATTCCTGACATAATTCACCTCTCGGTGACCTCCTTTTTGTTATTCTCAGTTTTGTCAGCCTGAGAGTTTTCACCCCTAGCCTTGGGTCCATCCTGCATGGCAGAACAAGGCTGAGGTGCGCTGCTCTCCCTAGCTCCAGCTGGTAGATGTTCTAATCGAATGTCTCACGCTTTGGTGCTCCGTACTGTAGCCTTGGCCATTCTTGATGTCATAATAATGTAGGAAAGAAGCCTTTGTCTGTGTTTTGGGCTATACCTTGACGTGATGTTACATGGATAGTTTCTTTTTCTCGTTTCCTTCTGTTGCTGTGATAAAAACACTTTGTCCAAAAGCAACTTAAGGGAGGATAGAATTTATCTGGCTCACAGTTCCAGATCACAGTTCATCATTGAGGGAGGTCAGGGCAGAAACTCAAGCAGAAATTTGAAGTAGAAATTATGGAGGAATGCTACTTGATGGCTTGCTCACTGGTTTATGCTTCACTAGCTCACTTATACAGCCCAGGATGACCCGACGAGGGAATGGAGCTGCCCATAGTGGGCTAAGCCTTCCTACATCAATGAACCATCAAGACAATCTGCCCATAGACATGCTCCCGAGTCAATATGACCTGGACAACCATTCGATTGAAGTTCCCTTCTCAGGTGACTATGTCAGCTTGGGAGTTCAAGCTAACTGGGACAATGACCCTTTTGATCATGTGGTTGACTAGAGCATGGTTCGATGCTCCTGCTCTGAACCTAATGATTCTCCTCATGTGCTTACCTGTAGCTGCGGCTCCTTTGTCGGTTCATTCCAGCAGGGCTTTTGGTGGCTTCCATCACCTTCTGAGCATCGGCATTGTCTATACAAATCAGCAATTCTGCTCAGTGCTCTGCCTTGGAAAAGGCATGGGAAGCTGTTGAAATCAGCTTTAGAATGTTACTTTGGAAATATTTGTCTTTTGGAGGGGTTATAGACAATGTTTTATGCTCTTCTCTCCTAAATTCACATATTGAAGCATAATCCCCATTTCGATGGTGTTAGGAATTGGGGCTTTAGGGGGCTAGAGAGATAGCCTAGCGGTTAAGAGCACCGACTGCTCTTGCAGAGGACCCGGGTTCAAACCCCAGCACCCACATGGTGGTTAAGAACCGTCTGTAACTCCAATTCCAGGAGAACTCCAGTTCCAGGGGAATGCGAGACCCTCTTCTGACCTCCGCGGCATTGCACGGCACAAGCGCACAAACCTACATGCAGACAGTACATTCATACACATACAAAAATAAGTAAAAAATAATTTAAAAAAATAAAAAAAAAAGAAATTGGGACTTTGGGGGGATTTAGTTCAGCATAGTGGAGTCCTCATGAATGGAATCCCAGGTCTTAAAGCAGACACCCTATGGAGCTCTTTCACCCTTGATGCCATGTGACAGAACATAGAGCATAAGGAGACAGGGAGGAAGTCTTCTCCAGGCACTGATTTAACTGGTGCTTTGAAAAAAAATCACGCTGTTTTACTCTTTTGTCTCACCATTAACACCCTATTCTGTCACTCCAGCATGAAACCCAGCCTCTAGTTTAAATCTACAAAATGCTACCCTAAGAATTCCTGAGTTTACCATGCAAGCAGTAGATTACTGGTTACCAGGTGTGGAGGGAGTAGAGGAAATGGGGAGATGAGGAAAGGCACAATTTGTCATTATAAGGTGAATGGTTTCTGGGGATCTGTTGTATAGTCCAGTGACTATAATTAGTAGTACTGTATTGTAAGCCTGAAATTTCCTACAAGAGCCAATAATAGTGTTCTTACCAATGTAACTATGCCAGATGGAGGATATATTATTTGACTTTGGTAATCATTACATAATGTACATGTAATACACAGAACCTCACTCTGTCCACCTTAAGTGTACAGTGTTTAAATTTATCAATTAGGTTCTAATACAACTGAAAAAAATCTGCAAAACTGAACCAAAGAATTTGTGGGTTTAAGCTTAAAAATGCTTTTAGACTATCAATAGCAACTGACACTATGCAGATTTTTCTTACTGATCAACATCTCACCAATGTTGTCGCTCACCTCACTCCTTACTTCTGAATTGTCCATAAAACTTCAAAACAAATTCCTGTTGGAGACAGAATGCTCTGTCTCTGCAGCTTTGGTCCTAGCCGACATGCAGGATCTACCACGGTGGGAGGTGAAATAGAGAAAGGAAAGTGTCTCGTGGGCCTTTCCATCCAGTCTTTGTTAAAATGTTTTTCAGAATAAAATATTTGTATCCTTAAGATAGGCTTGGAAATGCTATTTTCTCTGTTCCCATAAATCATTTGTATGCTTTCTTCTATCCATCTATGTGCAAGGAGCACAGGACATACATATCTATTTGTGTGTTCATTCCATACCCCATAGAGGACTTGCATTATGCTGGGGGGAGGGCTGAGCTCTGGGATTTGCAGGCCTGACCTACCTCAAGGAACTGGCACTTTGTTGGCAAGCAGGAAAGTGAACAGACAAGTCAACCCAGCATGTTTACTGAGCACTGTCCCTGGGTTCTAGGGCTGTCTCAAGAGGATGATATAATCTGGCCTTCAGAAAGGAGGGAGGCCCTGGCAGACTGAATGGAGGAGGAGGAGGGGAGAGGAGAGGAGCACGATGTCGACTGAGGAGGTTGTGTAAACAGAACGAGACTACAATCCAATTTAGAGTAAAATCACTTCTAGGTTGTTCCTGGGGATGATGGTCAGGCCTGCCTCCACGCTAGCCGACAAGCCAGCTGTGCATTGCTTGAGGCATTTTTTTCAATCAATGAAACTTTTCCCCTTGGTGTCAAGAAGTTTACTTTCATTATTTTACCATTCCCATCTTCCCCTTCCTCCAATCATAGTAGTATCTGAGACAGAGGACATTTGAACGGGTTCTTCTGAGGTCTGATCTCTGAGTTAATGAAGTCAGGGTGATGGACTTACTCGAAGTGGTTGTGGGTTTACTCAAAGTGGAGGTCTTCTTCATCGTTCACTCTTCTGATGATTTGAAATGAGGAGATCTGAGTTCATACTCTCAATTGCACACCAGCTTCGGAACTTCGGCAACGTGGAATCTAAGTTTGCTTATCTATAAAACGGACAGAGGATAGTATCTATCTTAGAGAGTTTTGGTGCAAGGTGGTGCTGATGCAGAAAAAGCCAGAAGTGGTGACTTCTGCCCTGATCCTTATTCAGAATTCACAGAATCTTACTCACAGAATAGGGAGATGACAGCTGTGGAATTTTGTTTCTCTGTCTGTGGTAAAATGGTTGATAATTGAATAAACACGCAAGGAAATAAAGAAAATCCCCTAATGCAGGTTGCTCCCGTCTTTCCTTTATCATGTAACAAGAGAACAATACAGAGAGTTGTCAGGCTTCAGTGTCTCTTTCTGCAAAGTAAGTGTTGGATGAAATGAAGATTTAAATTTCATTCAGTCATTAACATTTCTAGAGTGGGTAGAGCTCAGCGGCAGAGCATGCACTTAGTGCACAAGGCTTGGTCTTCAGCACCCAACACTGACCAACCAGCCAAAGAAAACTAATCTGTAACACAGGTCATTCATTTCAGTTTCCAGAATATTATTCAACCAGGGCTATTAATGATAAAGCGGCAGAACTTCTAAGCTGTGGTTGCATATTGGAGATTCTGGGAAAAAACGCTTTTTTTTTTTTGTTTCTTTTTTTTTTGGTTATTTTGAGACAGGGTTTTTTTTTTTTTTTTTTTGTTTTGTTTTATTTGTAGACTTGGCTGGCCTTGAACTCACAGAGATCTGCCTGCTTCTGCCAACCGAGTGCTGGAATTAAAGGCGTGCACCACCACACCCGGCAACTGGGAAGCTTTTTAAGACTTTCTGAGGTCTGGGTCCTAATGCAGACGTACTGAGAATTATAAGAGTGTGGTCGTCCTCAGGGTAGAGGTTACATTAGTGGCTACAGTAGGAGGCCTATTGTTGAGCTCAACTTGTAGCATTATTTATAGTAAGCCACAGAATGTGGAGAATCACACGTGAAAAGTTAATATTAAAAATTACTTTGTCAGAGGACCCGGGTTCGATCCCCAGTACCCACATGGTGGCTGAGAACCATCTTTAACTCCAGTTCTAGGGGAATCTGACACCCTCTTCTGACCTCCACGGCATTGTACAACATGGGTGTGCAAACGTACATGCAGGCAGAATATTCATACACATAAAAAATAAATAAAATAAAAAAAAATAAAATAAATGTTTAAAAATTACTTTGTTATAGTTTTGGGGGACTGTAAAGATGGCTCAGCACTTAAGAACACTGGCTGATTTTGCACAGGATCTGGGTTTGATTTCTAGCACCTATACGGCAGCTAATAACAGTCCGTAACTCCAGTTCCAGGGGATCCCACATCCTCCTCTGACCTCCACTGGTATTGTACAACAGGTATGCCTTACATACATGTAGGCAATATACTCATACATAAAATAAAAATAATATATAAAATTACTTTGTTGTAGTTTTTAAGATTGTGGGGTTTTGCCTTAGATGAATAATTAGTTTTTAAAGAGAGGTATAGCGTTGCTAGTCTTTGAGTTTCTTTTACCAAAATATTCATAGCATAAAAATGTATGTTACCAATTATGTTTTTAATTAGAATGGAAATATGTGTAAAGCTCTTTCACAGAAATGCATACTAAATCTGTTTCAGAGACACTTATAAGACATTTTCTTTTTACCCAATTCCAATTCTGGTTTTGGCTTCTATTCAAGAGAAGCCACTACAATGAAATATTTTCTGACACTCTGTGGAAATAGCTGTCCTTGATGTGTGTGTCCTTATTTATGCCTGGGTTCCTAAAAACCTCCACAAATAAAACCATTTTTTTCAAATGAAAAAATATTTCAAAATGGAAGAGAGATGTATGTCATATTGACCCCAAAATAGCATGCTATAATGAACCCAACATGGGAGAGGGTTTAAAAGCTCAAGTCTTCATGGGAAATTCTTGTAGATTTTACATGAGTATAATTGGATGAGAAAACATAATGGAATTTTAGCATGACAATTGCCTAATGTGCACTTATTGAACTTCAATATGTGTGGTCTGCTGAAAGAATTTCAGAGGAGAAATTTCACAAATCATATGCATATATATATATATATATATATACATATTTTTAAGAAGGATAACCATGTACTATGATCTCCATATTCATTTTTTGGGTCTTTTTTGAGACAGGGTCTCCCTGTAGCCCCAGCTGTCCTGGAACTCACTATAGTAGATCAGGCTGGCCTTGAACTCATAGAGATCTGCCTGCCTCTGCCTCTCTGGGATTAAAGGTGTGCGCCACAACACCTGGCTTCCATATGCATTTTAATGACTAAATAATATTGTTCTTTATGAATTTATCAGGATTTATTTAACCCCTTTCTTATTTCTGGACATGTAAGTTGTTTCTAACTATATTAGACCACACTGCAATGAATTTCCTTGTTCATATATCTTCCTTTTTTAGTACAACAGTTTCCTAAGGATAAATTAAAACAAGAGGAATTAATGGATCAAGTAGTGTTCAGGGTTTTAAGGATTTTGATTAATATTTTCAAAATGTACTGAAGACTGTCCTTATACTCCTACTGAAGTAATTATTTCCTATTCATCAAGTTCTTTTCACAGTGCGGGGTTGTCATGTGCTGAGTTATTTGAAATCCAAAGTAAAAGTCTCCTCTAATAACTCAGCCAATAATGTCCAAACTCCTCAAGCTCAGTCTGCTTGGGAAAATGCTTGAGAGAGCTCAATACATATCGAAGCAACAAGGGTACAGGCCAGGGGGGCAAAAAGGACAAAAAGGCTGTTGACGGTGAACTTAGAAGAAATTAATATTTTCTGCTTGCCAGTGTCTGAGAACAATGAACTCCCTCCTAAAGACAAGTTAGGGTTGAAAGGAAGGGAAAACTAGAATTGCAGTTAAAATTCAACAGGGCTTCATATTTGAGATTGGCATCATGAGGCAGACCAGACGGCCCCGTCCATTCTTCAGAATTTAAATTTCTTCCTCATTCACCTGTTCTGGGTTTATGACCTAGAAAATAATCAGGTGAGTATAGTCGCTTCTCTTTCAAGCAAGCTAGACTATGGGAAGCTTCTGTTGAGGCCAGGAATTGTATAACATAACTCCATGTTGCATTCGTAAGCAAGCTCAGCAATGGGGGATTGCCTACTGGGATTTATGATGGGAACTTGTAACAGGCACATTGTGAGGGGAGGTGGGAGGATTCACACAAGACAAGAAGCTCTGCCTATAGTACAGATTCAAACTCTTTAACTGATGGGAAAACATGTAAAGATTTTATTCTGGAAACTGCTTATGAGTTCAGACAAGAGGCAGGAAAACATAAATATTATAGTCCCTCCTCCTTCCCCCAGATATTGAAGTCATATATGTCTTCAAATGAAGTCATTTCAATTCTCTAAGCATCTGCATGCAGACCAGGATTGTCTAAGAACATTTAATTAGACATGGAAGTAATGTCTATCCCTATTAATTCCAGAAGGGAAGGGGAAAGAAAAAGACATATGTGTTGAGTCAGGAGGGCAGGACTTCTACATTCTCTAAAAATCTGACCTACACCTTATGTATCTGTTCTTACAGCTCATAAAACCAGCACAAAGGAGCCTACCAGCTGGAATCATTCAGGGAAGGCAATGTCTTTCAAAGTCGCTGCCAGCAGCAGGTGGAATATGCATTAGGGATCCTTTTAGTTTTCAAGTAGAACTTAATTTCAGTGGGATGCAATGTGTGGCTCTTAGGTAGTCAGTAAAGAGCAGTAAAGGTCCTTGCTTTTTTACCTGTGTGGCTGATCACACGGTGACCCACAGAGCTCAGAGGATATTAACTTCCAGTGCTGGAGGGTCTGGATCCTGGCTTGGCAGGATCATGCTGAGGTCACCAGGCTTACAGCTTAAAGGCTGGAACCACGTGGGAGAATTCTGCCTTCTGGTACAGTGATTATTTGGAAAACCCCTCCTCCAGATTTGTCTGGCTTTTCTCTGATTCTCATTTGATCAATGTCTAAACCCATTTAGTCTGCTGTGACAAAATATCATAAACTGGGTGGCTCATAAACAACAGAAATTTATTTCCCACGTTTTCACAAGCTGAGAAGTCAAAGATCAAGGTGCTGGTAGAAGTTAATATATGTATTTGCCTGTGTCTGAAAACAGTGAACTTCTATTCCTATTAGGCGGTGAAGGCCTCTGGTTTATATTAGAAGGTGGGGAGGGCCTTCCTGTTGGTTCACAGAGAGCATCTGGGGCTGTGGCCGCACATGGAGTAACATGTCTCTCCAAGGTCTCCTATGAGCACCCCGTGACCTCCCAAAGGGCTCACCTCCTAAAGGAAGCACCTTGAGGTGGGGGTGAGAATTCGGCATATGCTTTTGGAGGGGGAGAGGCATTCACACCATAGCGGCAGTCTATTGTATAATGTACCTTGGGTGGATAAGCTGTGTATGGTCTGCAGGGGGGGGGCATGGGACGTAGAGAGGGTTCATGGATCATCATGTTTTTTCTAACAAAAACTTGGTTTAGGAGGTCTAGTTATATTCTATTTTGGATGAAGATGGGCTCTGAGAGGAGAGAAGGAGGAAAGAGCTCCTGGGAGCCTGGGGATTTAGGAAAGGCCAACAGTGTCCACTGATGGAAGGTCAGATCATATGTTCCTTGAAGGGAAGCTCGGCTGACCTCATTCCTGAATTTGGCACATAGCACAGTGTTTAGTAAATGTATCCTGTTGCCTAATAGCAAGTGGCATGGTGGTAACTAATACCATTGGTTGTCAGCAAGAAGCAAAGCTTCTCTCAGTGGCATGTTTTCCTGTCCCATGAGAGGAGCTCTGGGGCTCAAGAATATTTAAAAGTAGATTCTTGGATTCTTTATTACCCCCCCCCCCCACATACACTGTGAGATGGAAGGCAGGCAAGATTTAGGATTACATTGCTGAGACGCTGGGGCAAATTCAAGCCTTCCCTCTACACTTTTTTTTTTTTTTTTGGTCTTTTCGAGACAGGGTCTCCCTGTAGCCCCACCTGTCCTGGAACTCACTCTGTACACCAGGCTGGCCTTGAACTCACAAAGATCCGCCTGTCTCTACCTCCCAAGTGCTAGGACTAAAGGCATGCACCACCACGCCTGGCACCATGCTTTATTAAATGCAGAGCTGGCTCCTGGTTGAAGATGGAACCATGAAGATCTCCCGAGAACAGCTCAGGCAAGCGCAGGTGCCAGGGCAGAGCCCACCCACAGTCGGTCGTGTTCCCCCCTCCCCCTGCCAACTGAGATTACGAAGGCATCTGAAGGAGACAAGCAAAGCAAGTCTTCAAAACAGTGAAGAGGCATTTAGGACTCACATTGGCATACGGGGGCAAGGAGAAGCCCATATGCCAGGAACACGAAGAAGAGACAACACAGGAAAGGGGCAGGATAATCCCGCATCAAGCTCTACCAACCCTATGGAAGATTCCTACAGTGGGATCCCCATGGGGATGGCCCAGGACACAGATATCAGAAACAATTGGGAACATATTTAAAGAACTGGAACGATATAAAGAGCAAATCAAAGAACTAAAAAAAGAGAATAAAGAACTCAAGAAGGACCTAGAGAGAGAATATGACAAACTCCGGAAGGAACTGGAAACACTGAAAAGATCCCATGCTGAAAAAGATAAGGAAACCAACCAGTGAAGCAAAGAGCTACAGGAAGAGATTGAGAAGCTCCAAAACGAAGTAGAAATACTAAGGAAATCAGAAGAGGAAATGAAAAAGGAAATCAAACACTATCCAACCAAGAGGAAAGGAATGGAAAAAGACTCAGAAGCAGAATGGAGGAAGCAGAGCAAAGAATATCAGACCTGGAGGATAATGCAGAACAACAAAACACCTCAAGGAAGGATTATGAAAAATTTAAAAATTCACAAAAGTGGAACAACCAGGAACTGTGGGACACTATGAAAAGGTCGAACCTCTGCATCATAGGAATAGAGGAAGGAGAAGAATCCCAAGAGAATGGTATTGATCAGATCTTCAACAGAATAATAGATGAAAACTTCCCCAAACTTAAAAAAGACAAACCAATACAAATACAAGAAGCACATAGAACTCCAAACAGACAAGTTCAGAAAAGAAATTCTCCAGCGCCACATCATAGTGAAAATGCTAGACACACAAAAAAAAGACAAAATTCCTAAAGTACAAAAGAAAAACAACAAATAGATAAAAAAAAAAAACTGACCTATAAGGGGAAACCTATCAGAATTAAACTGGATTTCTCAAACGCAAACTATATGAAAGCAAGAAGAACCATGTACAAAGCATTTCCAGTGTTAAAGGACAAACAGATACCAACCCCAGGTTACTATACCCAGCAAAAATGTCGATTATAATTGAAAGAGGGAAAACCCTTCCTGTCAATATAACCAAGTTGAAAGAATGACATCTCTGGAAAGACCAATCCCTTCGAGAATATTGGGAAGCAATTCGAAAGACAGAGAAAGGAGCAACAATCCCCAGGCAACCTTAGAAAGAGAACATCCATAAAAGCATAACTGCAGAAGTAGAAAACCTAACCCAAAACACAAATGGATAACAGGCAAAGGAAAAACACAGAACCTATCAGTCAAACCTTAATATTATTTTAATGGACTAAATTCCCAATCAAAAGACATAGACTGTGGAGATGGATTAGGAAACAGAATCCATCCATATGCTGTGCATAAGAAATGCAACTTACCTTCCAGGACAGACACCACCTTAAAGTGAACGGATGGAAAAAATATGTCAAGCAAAATGGTACCAAAAAGAAACAATATGTGTTACTTTATAATGTCAGACAAAATGACTTCAAAGTAAAAGTAAATCAGAAGAGACAAAAGAGGCCATTACATCTTTTATCAAAGGAACATCACCAAAAATTTACAATACATGTATATATTATGCACCAAACCTTCTGGTGCACCAAACTTATAAAGGGCACATCCTCCAGGAACAAACAAGTAACACACTATAACACCAGTACACTCATAAGTAGGGGACTTTCAATACCCACGAGTCCTTTGGATATGGTCAACAGGAACAAAGAATAAACAGAGAGACATACTGAACAGAACGTATGATACACCAAATGGACCTCATAGACCTCTACCGAATCATTCCACCTAACACCAGAGAATATACTTTTCTCAGCAGCACCCACAGAACATTTCTTCAAAATCGACCACATACTGGGACAACAAAGAAACCTCCACAAATACAAAAAGAGACCATTAATTATGCATTCTATCAGACCACAGTGCAATAAAGCGCAACACCAACACTGGATAAGCCCTACTGCCTACAAGAAAACATGAGACTCCAAACAACACACTCTTGAATAATGATGGGTCAAGGAAGAGATAACAAAGAAAATAAAAGCATTCCTGAACATGAATGACAATGACAATTACAACACAACAAACCTATGGGATACCTTAAAGCAGTTCTAAGAGGGAAGTTCTAGCCATGGGTGCCTACATAGAAAAACAAGAAAGAGCAAGTGAATGATCTACACGGCAGCTAAAAGCACTGAAAGGCAACAACAGATGAGCCCTAAACCCACAACATACAGAAGAAAATACAAAAATCAGAGCAGAAACAATGAAATAGAAACAAAAGAACACCATACAAAACAATCACATGAATCCAAAGTTGGTTATTGAAAGAATAAACAAGATAGACAGACTCAGCCCAGTTAACCCAAAGAAAGAAGACAACTCCAAATCAAATAATCCATGATGAAGAGGAAATATCACAAGACAAGAAAAGATCCATAAAATCTACAGGAATACTTAAAGCACCTATATTCTACCTAAGTTTGAAAACTAGAAGAAATGGACTGAATAACTGAAATCTGGGGAATCAACAAAGTCGACTAAGAAGGATCAGCAGCTTAAACAGACCCATAACTATGAAAAGAAATAGGGGTGTAGTAAGAAACCTCCCAACAAAAAAAGTCCCGCCCAGACAGTTTCACAGCAGAATCTATAAAACATTTCAAAAAGACCTACAACCATTATTACTGAAATGTTTGAGAGGATACAATCAGAGGGAATTCTCCTAATTTCCTTCTATGGACAGACAGCATCACTCTATTAACCAAAACCAGAACCAAGATACCCACCAAAAGGGAACTATAGACCATCTCCCTAATGAACCACGATGTCAAAATTCTAAACAGGATACTGGCAAATCATATACAGACCCACATCAAGCAAGAATCATCCATCATGAACAATTTGGATGTCATACCAGAGATGAGCAGGATGGTTCAAATACAAAAAATCATAACATATCAAAAAACATCATTAAAAAAAAAACGAATAAACAAAAACACACCATCATCATCAATTGATGCTGGAAAAAGCCTGTTGACAAAATCCAAACATTCCCTTCGTGCTTAAAGTCCAGAAGGGAATTGGACTGGAAGGGGATCATTCCTCAATGTAATCAAAGCCAATACAGGAACCCACAGCCAATTCATCCTAAATGGGGAAATGACAGAAACACATTCCCTTAAAGGATAGGAACTTTGCAAGGTGACCCCTGTCACCAGCTCCTCTTCAATATAGTGCTTGAAACACTTGCTAGAGCAATAAAGCAAGAAGAAAGGAAATTGGAAGGAGTACTAATTGGAAAAGAGAAAGTCACGCTATCCCTTATTTGGCTGATGATTCGATTGGTTAGCTTAAGAGATGCTAAAACTCCACAAAAACTCCTAGAAACAATTTAACAGCTTCAGCAAAGTGACAGGATAACAAAATTAACCTTAAAAAATCAATTGGCCTTTCTTACATCCAAGAACAAGCAACTGGAAAGAAAAATTTAGCGAGAGACCTTTCCCACTCACAATAGCCTCAAAAACACATTAAATACCTAGGAACAACCGAACTAAAGACACCCAAGGATCTCTACAACAACAATTTTAAACGTTTAAAGAAAGAAATTGAGAAGACATCAGACAGATGAAAATACCTCCCGATGCTCATGGATTGGGAAATAAACAGTGTAAAAAGTCCATATTTACCACAAACCCTTGATTAGAATTGTTTACCCCAACAGCAATTCCACCTCAAACTCCCACAGAATATTCTTCTCAGGCTTGGAAAAAAGTCCTTAAATTTCATTTGAAAAAAACAAAGACCCTGAATACAAAACAAGCGGAGTGAACAAGAGCTTACACAGGGGGGATCTCTATACACTTCAGGACTATACTACAACTATACTACAGGGCTATAGTGCCATAGAAAACATGCCTGGTACTGGCACAAAACAGACCATGTGACCAATGGAATAATAAAACAAAACCGAAGATCCACATCTGAGCACATACAGTTTCAGCCATCTTTATATTTGACAAGGGGGCCAAGAAGCACACAGGAGAAAAGACCGCATCTTCAGGCAAGTGGTGTTGGCAAAACTGGAGTACCCACTTGTAGAAGAATTAATATAAACTCCTACCATTCGCCCTGTACAAAAGTCAACTCCAGATGGTTCAAAAACCTCAATGTGAAACCCCAAACTCTGAAAGCGATAGAAGAAAAGTTGGCATGCAGAACTAACAAGACATAGGTGTGCAGGAAAGACTTCCTAAATCAGACAGCAGCTGCGCAGAATTAGGTCAACATTGACAAATGGGACCTCATTATTAAACTCCAAAAGCTTCTGTAACACAAAAAGAAACAGTCCAGGAAGTGAAGAAGAAATCCCACAGAGTGGAGCAAACCTTCACCGCGATACATCTGACAAAGTATTGTATTTCCAGAATATATAAACTACTCAAAAAACAAAGACGAAAAAAGAAAAACAAATGACCACTCAATAGATGGAAGCCAAAGAACCGAAACAGAGACTTCACAAGTGAGGAATTAGAGCGTGTCTGAGAAACACTTAAAGAAAGTGTCAACATCACTAATTCATTAAGGAAATGCAAATCAAAACCAGTTTTAAGATATCATCTTTACTCCCAATACGACTGGCTTAGGATCACAGAAAACAAGTACCTCGCAATGTGGAGAGTGTTGGGAAAGGGAACACGCATCCTGCTGTGGGAATGTAAATTCTGTACAGCCACTATAGAAAGCAGTGTGGCAGAACCCTTGGAGATCAGACATGAACTTTGCCAACACACCCCAGTACTCCTGGGTTATGACCCTCAAGACTCAATCCACCGCAGAGATACATGCATGGCCATGTTTATTTCAGCTCTCTTCACAATAGCAAGGAGCTGGAACCAACCCAAATGCCCCTCAACTGACGAGTGGATAGAGAAAATGTGGTACATCTACACAATGGAGTTCTATGCAGCAGTAAAGAAAGATGACATCATGAGCTTTGCAGGAAAATGGCTAGAGCTAGAGGACATCATGCTGAGTGAAGTAACACAGTCCCAGAAAAACAAACGACGAATGGTATCCCTCATCTGTGGATGCTAGTGCCAATTACATAGTTGTATTTCTTGTGTATGGCCCCCTGAGCTTTTGTCCAAAGCAGTTGGGAGTGATGCATATTGGAAACAACAACAACAGAAAGGACTGCATCAAAGAACTGACTGAAACAGTGAACTTCTGCTCAAAACAGTCAACTTCCACATGGAGAATATTGAGAAAGACTGAGAAAGAGATGAAAGGCATGTTTGGCAGAATGCATGAGCTCTGGTGGGGTGGGGGAATGGGGGGGAGGACATGGGTCTAGAGTTGTTAAAAAATAAAAATAAATTTATATAAAAGAAAAAGAAGATGGAACCATGCATGGTAGAGGCAGGGGCTGCCAAACGTGTGCTTGTGTCAGTCTTCTCTGGAATACTGTACTGCACCTCCTCCCAGTGTCTGCTGAGAATTTGCATTTCTGATGCGTTCCCAGTTGATGGTGCTACTCATCCTCGCCAGCCTCCCTTGGAGAGGTTGTGGCACAGTGGGAAGACCGTCCCCCTGGAGTCGGTGAATTAGCCTCAGCTTCCTCTACAAAATGGTGAGAACAGCCAACTCACAGCACTCTGAAGGCTAAATGGAAAACATGAGGAGCATTGCTAGTCCAGGGATAGTCACATGTACATGTGTGCAAGTGTGTGTGTGTGTGTGTGTGATGGGATAGTCACCATGTACTCGTGTGCAAGTATGTGTGTGTGTGTGTGTGAGATGGGATAGTCACCATGTACACGTGTGTGAGTGTGTGTGTGAGAGAGATGGGATAGTCACCATGTACGTGTGTGTGTGTGTGTGTGTGTGTGTTTGTGTGAGATGGGATAGTCACCATGTACACGTGTGCGAGTGTGTGTGTGTGTGAGAGAGAGATGGGATAACCATCATGTACACATGTGCAAGTATGTGTGTGTGTGTGTGTATATGTTTTGCTGGGCATTAAGGTCCAGACTTGTGCATGTCAGGCAACTGAGCCATTCTTCCCTTCCACTGCCCCCACTGATTGTTTCTCTGGAAAAGGGTAGTGGTCTGTAGCTCAGAATGCCCTCCAACTCATTACGTAGCAAAGGCTGGCTCTGAACTCTTAATCCTGTAGCCCCTAAATCCTGGGATTACAGACATGTACAATCAGGGGCTCATAATTCCTTTAGAAGACTTTTCACACCAGGCAGGATGTTAAGAAGGTTAATTTTGGGTCTGGAGAGATGGCTCAGCAGTTAAGAACACTTGCTGTTCTTCCAGAGGACCTAGGTTCAATTCCCAGCATGTACTGGGCAGCTAACAACTGTCTGTAATTCCAGTTTCAGGAGATCTGGTGCCTCTTCTGGGCTCTGAGTGAACTCACACACATTCAGGGAATATACTCATACTCATAAAAACAATAAATAAAAATATTTTTAAAAGGTTAATTTTTTTATGCTATATTAATTTCACTTCATCACCTGTTTATCCTGAGGATATTATTGTTACTGGACATTTACTAAGTAAATTATATAGTTTGATATGATTTTTAAATTATGAATAATATTACACATTATTTCTATTTTTTTTTTTTTTGGGTCTTTTTGAGACAGGGTCTCCCCGTAGCCCTGGCTGTCTTGGAACTCACTCTGTAGACCAGGCTGGCCTTGAACTCACAAAGATCCACCTGCCTCTGCCTCCCATGTGCTAGGATTAAAGGCATGTGCCACCATGCCTGGCCACATTATTTCTTTCTAACAGATGAAGGTAGGTAACTGGCTCATGAACTCATAGCTAACACTCTCACAGCTGAATATTCACACCAAGGTCCTGGATTCCTAAGTTCCTTGTTATAATAGTTCCGTGGAGCTCCAGGGCAGGAAATGCCAGGTTATTATGTCCATTTCTCCACAAGGCCTATCTATCTCTATGGAAAATACGTCTGAGAAAACTAAGCACTTGAGGATGTGAATGAAAGGGTGGTTTTGTTTTCTTAGGTCCCACTCACCTCACCTTGTCACCTTCTGCTGGGAGAGCCCAGAAAACGCTTGTGACATTACAAGTTCAGAGAGAATTCCGCCCCCACCCACTTGAACAATGAGGCTCCCTCCTTCAGTGAGCAATATGAATTGCTCCACTCTCTTTCATACATCTCTTTAACTCTTTGATCTAGAGCCTTTCCTGAAAATGATTGACAGTTTTCTTTTAATTTCAACATTTTAGTAGAATTTTTGCAATTTTCATACAATACAATGTGATTGTATTTAGAATTCTCCCGGTCTGTGCCCTCTTTATTACCCCCTACCCAATTTAATATGTGATATGAAACATATCATAAGGCCTACAGGGTCTAATTTGTGTCACCAAATGTCTTTTGGTGCGGGTCCATCTACTGGAGCCTGGTTAAGCTAGCAGGCATCCCATGCTTGAAAGAGACTGTCCCTGCCCCTCTCAGCAGCCATGTGTTGCCATAATTTTCTTAGGCGGGGTTGGAGTTCTTATCCATTTCCTCATGTCATTGCTGGGGTTTTGTCTGCTTTGAGCTTGCGTGGGACTTTGGATACTGTCAGCATTGCTGTGAGTTTATATGAGTAACTGGCCAGTTGTCTAGAAAACTCCATTTCCTTGGGGTCATCCACCACCTCTGCCTCCTCTACCGTCTTTCTGCCCCCTTTTCCACAATGATCTGTGAGCTCTGGGGTGCAGAAGTTTGCTACAGGTGTCCTGTTCAGGGATAAGTACACTGCGGCCTCTTGTTCTCTGCTTATTGGCCAGTTGTGGGTTTCTGTGCTAATCGCTATCTACTGCATAAGGAAACTTCTCAGGTGAGAGTCATGAGATATATTAATTTATGGGCATAACCATAAACTATTAAGAGTCAGTTTAATATGGTAATTATTTAGTAGAAAACTATTATTAGGTTCTCCTCTATGTCTTGTAACCTGTCTAGCCTCAGGTTCTTTTTTTTTTTTTGGTATTTTTGAGATAGAGTCTCCCTTTTAGTCCCAACTGGCCTGGAGCTCACTCTGTAGACCAGGCTGGCCTTGAACTCACAGAGATCCTCCTGCCTCTGCCTCCCAAGTGCTGGTATTAAAGGTGTGTGACACCGTGCCTAACTGCCACAGGTTCTTAAGCCTTATATCAATGTCAGGTATGGGCTCCATCCTAGGAAGCAGATCTTAAGTCCAGTTGAAGGAATAGTTGGTTACTCCTACAGTCTTTGAGCCACTATTGCACCAGAGGGCATATCTTGCTAGCACGGTTGTTGCTGTAGTTCACAAGATTCACAGCTGGGTAATGTTGGTGATTATCTGTTCCTTCTGGTAGCTTGTACAGCACCTTCCAGCACTATGAACACTAGTTAGTGGAGATGAGGGGCTGTAGTCAGCACCAGCTTGACTTCTTGCTTGTTCTATAGCTCATATATGTGATGTCGTCATCAATGGGCTGTTACCATCCAGTTCTGGAGAATAATTAAGGGCAGGGGAAATGGCCAGTGTGTTCCAAGGTCTATGGGACTCCTGATCAACAGCTGATTGACAGGGGAAATGGCCAGTGTGTTCCAGGGTCTATGGGACTCCTGATCAACAGCCGATTGATTGACAGGGAAATGGCCAGCGTGTTCCAGGGTCTATGGGACTCCTGATCAACAGCTGATTGATTGACAGGGGAAATTGCCAACAGTTTTCCAGGGTCTATGGGACTCCTGATCAACAGCTGATTGATTGACAGGGGAAATGGCCAGTGTGTTCCAGGGTCTATGGGACTCCTGATCAACAGCTGATTGACAGGGAAATGGCAGGGTGTTCCAGGGTCTATGGGACTCCTGATCAACAGCCGATTGATTGACAGGGAAATGGCCAGGGTGTTCCAGGGTCTATGGGACTCCTGATCAACAGCTGATTGATTGACAGGGGAAATTGCCAACAGTTTTCCAGGGTCTATGGGACTCCTGATCAACAGCTGATTGATTGACAGGGGAAATGGCCAGTGTGTTCCAGGGTCTATGGGACTCCTGATCAACAGCTGATTGACAGGGAAATGGCAGGGTGTTCCAGGGTCTATGGGACTCCTGATCAACAGCCGATTGATTGACAGGGAAATGGCCAGGGTGTTCCAGGGTCTATGGGACTCCTGATCAACAGCTGATTGATTGACAGGGGAAATTGCCAACAGTTTTCCAGGGTCTATGGGACTCCTGATCAACAGCTGATTGATTGACAGGGGAAATGGCCAGTGTGTTCCAGGGTCTATGGGACTCCTGATCAACAGCTGATTGACAGGGAAATGGCAGGGTGTTCCAGGGTCTATGGGACTCCTGATCAACAGCTGATTGATTGACAGGGAAATGGCCAGCGTGTTCCAGGGTCTATGGGACTCCTGATCAACAGCTGATTGATTGACAGGGAAATGGCCAGTGTGTTCCAGGGTCTATGGGACTCCTGATCAACAGCTGATTGATAGTTTTAATTGCTTCCCTTTGCCTGGCCAATCCACACTCACAGTGTTTTGAGTACATTTTTTATCTTTTAAAACTTTTGATCTTTTTTAGCCTCAGTTGGCCTAGAACTCACTATGTAGAACTCACAAAGATCTTCCTGCCTCTCCCTCCTGAATGCTGGGGTCAAAGGTGTGTAGCCCCAGGCCTGGATCAGAGTGTGTTTTGCCAGAATAATTTGGGAAAGGAGTCCACCTCCATCAAGACTGACCGAATACTTGGTGCTAAAGTTACCATAAAATATTCCTGAGTCTTGTGCCTTGAAGGAGGTAGCTCTTGAACCTTAAAATAAAATAATCAGGTGCCAGAGCCTGAAGAGATAGCTATGCAGGGTGAAGAACCGAGACCAGATTCTAGTGCCCACATAAAAAGCCAAGCATTGTTGCACAGGCTTGTAATGCCATTGTCGTGGGGCGTGTGGAGACAGGAGGATCCCCGGGGCTGGCTGGCTGCCAGCATAGTTTCACATTCAGTGCTTACATCCCTTGGACACCTCCGACCCCAATGCATTTATTTACCTGACACACACACACACACACACACACACACACACCCCAGTTACGTACCCTATGATCTGTTCCTTCTTCCATAAAATTCCCTAGCGAACATGAATAGAAAGTTGCTGGGAACAAAGACTTAAGGGAGGGGCTGTCAGATTGAGCAGGATGACACAGATGGCTTAGAACAGGGCTATATGTAGAGTCATCTAAACCATGCAAGGAAAACTCTCCACTCCTGAAGGCAGAGTGGCTTTCTCTTGGAGATATCCAGGAATAGAAGTCTGGGGTGCAGTAGAGGCAGATGGGTTACACGAGGTGTGGCTGGTGGCCTTGTGCCGCTTCTGCTAGAGGTATATAAATCACTGCCTCTTATCAGAGCATTTTATCCACTCAGGTGTTCTAAAAGCAAAGGCTAGTTCTGTCACAAGTATCTGAATGGTCAGCACCTGTAGCTTACTTCTTGTTAAATATTTTGAATAAGTTCCTAGAGAACAAGTATGGAAACCCCTACAAGTTTCTATCTATATTTTGTAAGACCGAAGAGTGGGTGTTGGGCATGATTTCTGAATGCTGTGCTGACCCTGCGTTGTTTGTTTGATATTAGGTGGCTGAGAATGGTTAGATGACAGTTACACTAGACAAGGAAGGATATCTAATAGTGTGCCACAGGATGTCAGAGGTATCAGGTGAAAAAGTACCTTTTAGCTGAGGCCCTAAATTAGAAAATGACTCACGTTTCTTCTGCTCTCCCTTCGTTCCCCTCTTTCATGTCCAGGCCACAGCGGTGGAACAAAGAAGGCACACACACAACATTCAGATTAGAGAGAAACTCCTTGTCTGATGAACATGTTAGGCTGGAATTTTTCAGGGAGGATATTGCAGAAAAGTCACTTTCTCCAACAAAGATGATTCTTGAACTGAACTTTGATTAATTGTACTACATATGAAGATGCTGAAAAGGTTTGAAAATACCTGCCTGATTCAGAGACACACACATCTCAGCACAGACGGTCATAGAACCAGCACACTGGGTGGCAGAGCATCAGATGAGGAGAACCTGGGAGAAGAGGTGGGCAGGACACAGGTACCCTGAGCACCAGTTTAGTCTTCGTAGGAAGCTTCACTTGGCCATGGCAATAAAGCTAGTTCTGTGCCTCATGCACTGGACACCTGGAAGCCATCACAGCAGGGAGGAAACATGGCAGCCGTCATAGCAGGGAGGAAGCACGGCAGCGGTCACAGCGGGGAGGAAGCAGGGAGGAAGCACGGCAGCCGTCATAGCAGGGAGGAAGCACGGCAGCCGTCATAGCGGGGAGGAAGCACGGCAGCCGTCATAGCGGGGAGGAAGCACGGCAGCCGTCATAGCGGGGAGGAAGCACGGCAGCCGTCATAGCGGGGAGGAAGCACGGCAGCCGTCATAGCGGGGAGGAAGCACGGCAGCCGTCATAGCGGGGAGGAAGCACGGCAGCCGTCATAGCGGGGAGGAAGCACGGCAGCCGTCATAGCGGGGAGGAAGCACGGCAGCCGTCATAGCGGGGAGGAAGCACGGCAGCCGTCATAGCGGGGAGGAAGCACGGCAGCCGTCATAGCGGGGAGGAAGCACGGCAGCCGTCATAGCGGGGAGGAAGCACGGCAGCCGTCATAGCAGGGAGGAAGCACGGCAGCCGTCATAGCAGGGAGGAAGCACGGCAGCCGTCATAGCGGGGAGGAAGCACGGCAGCCGTCATAGCGGGGAGGAAGCACGGCAGCCGTCATAGCGGGGAGGAAGCACGGCAGCCGTCATAGCGGGGAGGAAGCACGGCAGCCGTCATAGCGGGGAGGAAGCACGGCAGCCGTCATAGCGGGGAGGAAGCACGGCAGCCGTCATAGCGGGGAGGAAGCACGGCAGCCGTCATAGCGGGGAGGAAGCACGGCAGCCGTCATAGCGGGGAGGAAGCAGGGAGGAAGCACGGCAGCCGTCACAGCAGGGAGGAAGCACGGCAGCCGTCATAGCGGGGAGGAAGCATGGCAGCCATCATAGCGGGGAGGAAGCACGGCAGCCGTCACAGCGGGGAGGAAGCAGGGAGGAAGCACGGCAGCCGTCATAGCAGGGAGGAAGCACGGCAGCCGTCACAGCAGGGAGGAAGCACGGCAGCCGTCACAGCAGGGAGGAAGCATGGGACACGACGTTCAGACTAACTTCAGCAAGCAGAGGAAGATAGCTGTGTTCTTAATAGGAGTGAATGAAAAGCGAGAATACTATTGGCACAGAAATGAAAGGTCAGTGGTCTTTTTGAGACAGGGTCTCCCTGTAGCCTTAGCTGGCCTGGAACTCATTATGTACACCAGGCTGGCCTTGAACTCACAGAGATCTGCCTGGTCTGCCTCCGGAGTGCTGAGATTAAAGGCATGCACCCCATGCCTGGCAGTTCTGTTCCTTTTCAAAAGCATGGCATATTCCTAAGAGAGGAAAGTGCATATCCAAATGTATACTAAGATTTGGACTCACACTCAAGGCAATTAATTGCTCCTGAGTTATTTACTTGTGAGTTCTGTCAGATTACATGATAGCATTAATTCGTAAGAGATATTTGAAAACAAAACGTAAAATCATGTGTATCATCTTTTTTGTTGTTGTCTTTTTGAGACAGGGTCTCCCTGTAACCCCAGCTGTCCTGGAAGTTACTATGTGGACCGGGCTGGCCTTGAACTCACAAAGATCCTCCTGCCTCTGCCTCCTGAGCGCTGGGATTAAAGGTGTGCACCACCATGACCGGTGTGTATCATCTTTTTAAATATTATTTAAAAAAATTTTAAATTAGTTTTTAAATTTTATGTGTATGTGAATTTTTCCTGCATGTATACAGGTTCACAAAATCCACGCAGTGCTTATAGATATGAGAAGAGGGTATCAGAGCTTCTGGAACTGGGGTTATGAACAGTTGGTTGCTGGGCTCTTTGTAATACTAACCAGTGTTCTTAACCACTGACCCATCTCTCTAGCCCTTCTTTTTTATTGTTGTTTTTTTAGTTAGAGGAAGTGAACAGATTAAAAATTGTGGCCTCTCACTTAAAAATATTTTATTTATTACTTTATTTTATGTGTATGAGTGTATTGTCTGCATGTATCTTTAAGGGCACCCATTTCATGCAATGTCTGTGGAGGCCAGAAGAGGGCAGTGGATCCCCCGGAACGGAGTTCCAAATAGTTGTTTGCTGCCATGTGAGTGCTGGGAATTGAACTCTGGTCCTCTGGAAGAGCAGCTAGTGCTCTTATCTGCTGAGCCATCTCCCCAGCCGGTCTCTCACTTTTTTGATATCTTAGAGCTAGAACTTTTTTTCAGTTTAGCTTGATATGTTTATTAGTCATGTCTGTATAATTATGTATTATTTTGTTTGTATGTCTTAGTTTCTTTTCTGTCGCTATGATAAACTACCCTCACAAAAAACAACTCACGGGAGAAATTATTCACTCTGGTTTAAAGTCCATCATGGTAGGGAAGTCAAGGTTTAGGAGCCCAAAGTAGCTGGTCACTTTGCAGGCACAATCAAGAAACAGAGACTGAATGAATGCCTGCTGCTGCCACCTTATCTTTATTTATAAAGTTCAGGATCCTATCCAAGGAACAGTGTCACCCATAACAGGTGGATCTTCTCATCTCAACTAACATAAGAAGAATCTGCCTCAGACACTGAGAGGGCCATCTCCCAGGTGATTCGTGATTCTATTAGGTTGACACTACTACCCATCACACTGGTATACAAATATGATCAATAAAACTTACATAGCAAAACTCTTTTAATTACAGGATTCCTTATTAGGGTGTATATATTGACCTTAATTCTTACCTTTATGAGTATAGATGGGAACAGATACAGAGACTCCCCCCCCCCTTTTTTTTGAGACAGGGTCTCCCTTTAGTCCCAGCTGACCTGAAACTCAGAGGTCCGCCTCCCTCTGCCTCCCAAGTGCTGGAATTAAAGGCATGTGCCACCACGCCCAGCC